>BGNK01000555.1:69283-100463 GCA_003297005.1 Symbiodinium sp. clade A Y106 | reverse complement strand
TTGCCCTATTAAATCAGTTCTTTCTTCGTAGATTTATCGTATAGAAGTGCCTTTCGTATCGTTGCTGCTACTATTGTTAGTTAATGACAGAACCATTATTATTATTGCTATTACCGTTTACTGCCATTGGTTACTACTATTGATGATATTATTATTTTTACTATTACCGTTAGTTATTATTTTATCCATTATTTCTACCAATATTTATTGATGCTATTACTATTATTGATATTTTCTTGAATTACTATTTCAATTATTATAATTAGTATTATTGTGATTATTACTATTATCATTATAATTATCGACTCTATCTTAAATATTCAAGATCGATTCTCCATATATATCGATTTTTACGAGTCTTCTTACCCTCGAAGAACCTTTCGTATCGGCGATATTATCAAATATTTCAAGCTTGAATTTTAGGGGAGAAGAGAATCCTAGAATAATCTCGAAAGAAGATTAGAAAGAAGATTAAGAGAGAAAAACGGAAGAAAGAAGGGAATATTTAGATTGATCTAAAATAATCATATTATCATAAAATTTATATGCGATTCGGCGTTCATTATTATCAATATAGAAATGAAAGCCAAACTATTCTAGTTTTCATGAAATCTAAAAATATATCTCAGAACGAATCGGATACGAATCAAATACGAGTCCGAACATTACATCTTAAATAAATATATAGCAAATACAAACCCGGAGACCCCGACACGAACCCAGACACGACCAGACACGAACCAGACACGCACCAGACACGAACCCGACACGAACCCGACACGAACCCAAACACTAGCCAGACACGAACCAGACACGAACCCAGACACGAGCGCAGACACGAACCGGACACGAACCCGACGACGAACCAGATACGAACCACGAACCAGACCGGAACAAAACACGAACCCCGAACATGCGATTAATACTTAGTTTCATTCAGGAAACACAATATTAGAGCCTCCGCAACAATATCTCCCAACAACTTTCGAAATTTGGAAATTTTTAAAACTACGAGGTTTCCCAAAGCTACCAAAATCTTCGTTGCACGAAAATTACCACAAACACCTATATCAAATAAATTATATATATTAGATGTATATATATACAGCAAATAACGCACTACAGGCCTGAATTTTTCGGCTTTCCGTTTCGCACTGTGAGCAAAGATTTCATAAGAATCTTATATCTACCTGATATATATAAAAAATTTTTGTGAGGCCACAAAAATCAAAAATCCATGCTGTATATAGTATGGAACCAATAATACAAAGAATGCAAACGGAGCTGAAAATTTCTGCCGAGAATATGACGCGCGCACAGTGTATATAGAGCGAAAAAGAGAAAGCCCAAGTCCCGAAACCAAAGGATCCTGGTCGGGGGTCGCGAGGGGGGGGGNTAGAGCGAAAAAGAGAAAGCCCAAGTCCCGAAACCAAAGGATCCTGGTCGGGGGTCGCGAGGGGGGGGGGGGGGAAAAAGAAAAAAAAAAAAATTAAGGGGCGACCGGTTTCAGTTTTTTTTTTTTCCCCCTTTTTTTTTGCCCCCCCCCCCCCAGGAGCCAGGGACTTCAAAGCCCAGCCCTCTGAACCTGGAGCCAGGCCTGTGGGTTGGGTCTTTGAATCTCGGAAATGTCTTTCTGCTTGAAGCCCTCGAGCGACCAAGGAACAGGATTACGAACAAACCCGGATTCAAAACCAAAGAGGAGCATACACAGAAATGTGCATCTATGTCATTCACACCAATCGCGAGCGCATATTGATTAGAACATAGAGTTATAAAAATAGCTTGCCTTCTATACAACTCCTAAGCTAACATATGCCATACATATGTGTCCACCTGCTTTGGCACATGTGTCTATGTGAACATACAGAAAGGATCATCTATCGTACGACAACTCATTTGTGATTGTGAAAATATGTGCCCATACATCTCGATTGTATGGGTATATGGGAATATATGTAATTACATCAAAGCTGAACATAGATATATACACATATATACATACATATATGCAGATGATTAGGTCATACCTGTGAGTAAACCTGAGACATATATGCTCCCAAATATCAACTTGAAAATATTCGAATGTATCAATGCTGGGTTATATGTAATTATATATGATATGTCTCAAAATAAATGAACAATTGTTATACTATATCTTTTCTCTCATGGATGTAGCGACAGGCCTGTCACCAAATAGTTGCACGAATACAGAATTAAGAATTTTGTGCAGGTCGACAGGATACTTGTCAATGTTTTTAACACCACTCCTATATTTGGTCCTACCAGCACCGCGGCCTTGTCCATGTCGGTGCTCTTTGCAGTCCATGATCTCTGGTTTCAATGATGAAGGTTCCCCCATATACCGACTGTTCTTGGTTATATCCTTCCATGGCTATATTTTGGGTGTGTGGGGGGGGGGGCAAGAGAGTAGTTCCTCATAGGATGTGGTAGATGCAACCCATGATCTCCTCTCCATAGTTGGGGTCATAGTTCTCTGAATGGCTAGCTTTGTCATTTACCATTTCGAGCCAAAATTGATGTGTCTTTTGGGGTATCCATTATTCCGTCCTTCTGTTATGATTTCGATCATCCCTGAAAAAGCACGAAAAAGCCAGTGATTTAGCTCAATTTTGCAGAAGGTTTGCACCGGGTGTCACGGGTCACCAATACTTGCAATACCAAGATCCACGACAAGTTTTTATGTGTTCGTGCATTTGATTGGTGGTAAACCTATAACTATATCAATATATAAGAAATAATACAGTAAAACTATTGTCCAGTTCTTTTCAAAATAAGTATATCATGTGGGAGCATATATAAGCCAGCATCCATATTTAATCAAATGACTGTTGTCAAGCTGATATCTACAAACATATATGCCTCAGGTCTACTCACAGGTATGATCTGTTGAGCTTTGATTTAAATACATATACTCACACACCCATACAACCGAGATCATGATGGAGATATACCGAGATGCGTGGGCACATGTATTCACAAGCTCAAAAGTGTTGTCATGCGATNAGCTTTGATTTAAATACATATACTCACACACCCATACAACCGAGATCATGATGGAGATATACCGAGATGCGTGGGCACATGTATTCACAAGCTCAAAAGTGTTGTCATGCGATAGATATCCGAATCTGTATGTACACATAGGCACCTGCGTTTACACAAGTGTATGGGCTATGTTTGCATAAGAAGTATATAGCAGGCATATGGCTGTTTGAGAGGAGAAGATAGGTGGCATCTGTCATATCTTATGAGGGACTACTTTGCCCTCCCCCCCACACCAAACACAGCCATGGGTCATCGCGGGATATGACCAAAAACGGTAGGTATATGTGGAGACACTCATCATTGAAGCCCGGGATCATGGACTGCAAACAGCACCGATATCGACAAGGCCGCGGCACTCAGTAAAATAAATAATTCTAGAATAGAAGAGCTGTCCGAAAAAACTCTCGACAAGTATACTATAATTGGAAACAAGGATTGATGCGCCAAAAATTGATATACTAATATTTGGATACGTCGGATCTGAAACTAAAAAAATTGAGGGAGATGATGATCCCACAATTACCAATTTCATCAGAGTAGGTTGGGTGGCAAACCGCAGACTTCAAACAAGACAACGGGACGCAATCCTTTATCCCGAACAAGGGTAGCTGCCTCCAAAGGATCCCAAGTTATGATAAGGGCGGCCGGATGGTATATCCCGGATTTTCATTCTTGGCAGTAAATAGAGATGACGACTAACAAACCGTAACTCCACAAAAACATGTCGAGTGGTCAACACGACAACACTTCTAATGCGCCATTTCAGTTGCAGCTAATAGAGCATGACGGTTATCAAATTCAAAAGCTCTGGAAAATATAGGGATGATAAATTTTAAAAAGACCTACTAAGATATATATACTGATACTAATAAGTCATTTCAACGAAATCACAAGCGAAATAATAAGCGATAACCCTAGAAGCTCTAAACATACGACTTAATTTCAAGAATCTAAATCTCTACTAATTTATCATTAAAAAAAACATTCAATATAATAGATTCAATAGAAGAGCGTAAATAAATTTCAGATCAAAAAGATCCGTAATTGAACTTTATAATTAGTGAAGAGCCAATACTCCTACAAAATCACGCAAAACGCAGAAAATCCACCTATTCTCGTCGAAAATCACGGACCTATATTCCGTTACACACTCTATATATATGTTTATTTTTATTTATATTATTTTTTTATATTTATATTTATTTATGTCTCTCTCTCTTTTTTTATTGAAGAGATATTATAGATTCTTATAGATTATTTCAATCTCTCGGCCCCCTCCCGTATCTTCTCCTCGAACTAAATTTTCAGAAGAAAAATATAATTTATCGAACGATGCTTAGGAAACTAATCAAAAAATCATTTCAATCGTAAAACTTCTATATTTTTTATCGAAGACTAGTCTAGAAGAAACGATTCTTTTTTTCTATCAAGGGAATGAGGTATTAGGACGGAAACGGCCGTATCGATATAACTACCATATACCCTTGTTATTAATCAGCCGATATCAATGAATAATCAATCAAAATTCTAATTATCTTAAGATGTCTTGTCTCTCCTTTCTTTATCGAAATCTTAGTTTTTATCTTCTCTATTGAGATTGTTTTTCCCTCTACCGAACCAGTTGGGGCATGATCTCTTCCCAACCTCGGCTCCAATCTTTTATACTACTTTTCGTTCTCACATGTACCCATCATCCGCTCTTGTCACTGTCCACTATGAGTTGAATTCTGTTTCATCGTCGTCAAGATTGAAACCCAAGCACGCGAGCTGAATTGCAAAGAAGTTGCTCCCGCCGAGCGGAAACCGCACAAAGGGCAACTTTGCCTCATAGCATGAAGAAAGCTTGCTTGGCTGGCCATTTCAAATCTGCCAAATCTCACATGCAAAAACCTCAGGCAACACAGCAATTCTGGGGTTCGCGACGGCAGAGAGCTTGTCCATGAACTTCTGATTTAGCGATGGCTCCTTCAAATGCGCAGTCAGGTAATCGGAAAGCGACGACCTTTGGTTTCTGGATTGGGTTGCTGCATTGGCGAACATCCAGGAGTTCGTCTTCTTCCTGTACAAGCATGAGCAACATGCAAAACTGGACTCGGGCTCAAGCCGAGACATACAACAGCAGGCTGGCCGTCCAACAACAAGCACAGCCTTGCCAATATGTCAGATCGACCCANNNNTAAACGTGGATTGTGCCCGGTTTGGGCTAAGCGAGGTGACGACCAGGCGAATCAAAGGACGCGGATGTAGGGACCTAGACCAAAGGGCTCAGTGTTCCGGCCTCGGCATCAAACCACAACAGAAGCTCAGATGCACCAGGAAAGCAAGGAGGAACAGTGACTGTAAGTTGTCTGCCATCAGGGACCGTGACTGCCAGAGTCTGTCCACACTCCACACCATCCGGCACCAGGACTTGCAGCGGCTGCCCCTCCGACATTTCCATCTCTGGCGATGAAGGAGCCGACAAGGGGGATGTGTCCTGCAAGGCTTGCATGGGATGCATGTGGATCCGATCTACCTCCAGGAAGTTGCGCAGCCGCAAGCACCAGCCAGGAAGCTCATGGCTGAACAAGGCACCTTTGAGCCAGAGCTCCAAGCCACGCCGCCGCACCTCAAGCTTGTGCCCGTGGCAGCCGAACGTGTGCTTGCCCGGGAAATGCTGATCGATCATCGATCTTGGTGCAAGTCTAACGAGCCAGTCCTTCAAGGCTTCGAAATCCTGGTACCTCTTCCTAACACTGTAGGTTGCACCGGTGTCATGCGTTACCTCGATTCCGAAGTACGTCACCCCACTCTGCTGCACGATCGCTGTTGCTGGCATGCCGACGATGGCCGGCACGGACAGTGGAACCAGTGGTGACCCTGAAGCCCGAGCCGCCACAGCCATGGCTGGACTNGCCGACGATGGCCGGCACGGACAGTGGAACCAGTGGTGACCCTGAAGCCCGAGCCGCCACAGCCATGGCTGGACTTAGATCGAAGAATCCTAGGAGATGATCGCAGCAGAGCAGCTTCGCTTCGAAAACGGGGAGAAGTTGCAAGGCGGCCAAGCCGTTGGTCTTACTTCAACTCAGGAGATGACGACAATACAAGGCCAGATCTCGAAGGATGTTGTATGGATTGCAGGTTCTAGGACCAGTCCAGCAGGATCAGGGCTTTAGGGTTCAAAGCTTAGTGAGATTTAGGGTTTCAAGTTCAGGAATAGTTAATACAGGTAATTCTTGAGACCCCTCTAGTATACCCGAGGTCCTGCCAGGTATCAAGGGTCACTTTTCAATCTCAGTGGAGCTGCGAAGGAAGACCCTAAACCCTAAACCCTAAACCACTGTCTCTTTTGCATCATCTTGGCACGTTGAAGGTTGAGATATGATGGGAAGCTCCTTCCTCGGCTCGCTTCGCTGCGGCAATGGGTATCAAATTCTTAGCCTTCGTGGATTTAGGGTTTGGGGTTTGGGGCAAAATATGGGTGGATGTCAAAATTATGGTCCCGTTTTTGGGTACCCTAAATATTAGGTGCCGGATTATAATAAGGACCCAAAAAGGGACCATACTTTCGACAACCACTCATATGAAGTTACTGCTGGCACATCTAAACGCTAGGCATTCTGCCTATCTGTATGATCGTAAAGAAGACTCTCCAGAGAGAGTCACCGGAATATGTCGCAGCAGTAGCAACCGTGGCAAAAAGAAGAAACGCTGAAAAGACTGGTTACCGTAGTCATGATCACATGGAGACTTCCCATCTTGTCGAAGCTTTGGGAAAGCGCACGCAAAGATGTCTTGCGGCCTTCCCGGGAAATGATCTCAAGGCCTAAACACTAAGTCACGCAGTCAAGCTCTTTATGATGCAATGATTCAGGGGTCTGGATCGTCTGAAACCTTCCACTTTACCCGATTCGGGCTTTGCCACTTCAAGGATTCAAGGGTTCAGGGTAAACACAATTTAACTCAGCAACAAAGGGAAAGGAAAAGAGCGATAGGCTAGGCTCAGCATATAGCTCTAAGGTGAACACACGGTCCAGCGCTGCCCCCTCGTATGGTGGGCAGCGCAAGCGAAGATGCACAAAACGATGGCGAATTAATTGGTACAGTCAGTTCGGAGGAGCTTGGACACCTAAACCGAAAACACTTGCACGCGAAATCGTAGGTTCTGCGTTCTGGCCCCAAGCCCTAAGCCCCAGACTCTATGCACAATCGCACGGAGCTGACTCGCTGGCAGAGAACTTACCGCATGTAGTTGTCTAAAAGTGACCTCTGTAGCCATGTGCACACATATGCAGACGGTAAGAGTGTTTTTTTTTTTTTTGTGGGTGCTTTTTTGCTGCGGGTGCGCGGCGGCGCGTTTTTTTTGCTGCGGGCGGCGAGCACCAACAAAAAAAAAAAAAAAACGGGTTCCATATGCAGACTTACACATTGAACACCCGCACAAACAAACAAAGAAACAAACAAGCAACCCCATACGCTGTCTCTGCCTGGTCTCTCCCTGGATTCTTTGTGTAGCATCAAATTCGGTTCAGCTGTTGTCTGCTTCCTCCCACTGGCGGCCCCCTATGTGCCTCTGTGGGCCTTCAGCAGGGGCATCGCTTCAGGTGGCCTACGACGGCTACGAGAGAGATGCCACTTAGGCCGACTTTTCAAGCAACCCCCCTCCCTCAAGCCCCCTCAACCTTAAACCCGAAACAATACAGCATAAAACAAACCCTAAACCCTAAACCCGAAACAATAAAGCATAAACTAAACCCTAAACCCTAAACCCGATACCATAAAGCATAAACTAAACCCTAAACCCTAAACCCGAAACCATAAAGCATAAAACAAACCCCAAACCCTAAACCCTAAACCCGAAACCATAAAGCATAAACTAAACCCTAAACCCTAAACCCGAAACAATAAAGCATAAAACACACCCTAAACCCTAAACCCGAAACAATAAAGCATAAACTAAACCCTAAACCCTAAACCCGAAACCACAAAGCATAAAGCATAAAACAAACCCTAAACCCTAAACCCGAAACAATAAAGCATAAACTAAACCCTAAACCCTAAACCCGAAACCACAAAGCATAAACTAAACCTCTAAACCCGAAACCATAAAGCATAAAACAAACCCTAAACCCTAAACCCGAAACAATAAAGCAAAAACCAAACCCTAAACCCTAAACCCGAAACCATAAAGCATAAACTAAACCCTGAGACCCCCAAGTTCCTAAACTTGATCCTTATGACTTGAAGCAAAAAACCTGCGTATGAACCCTGAACCTTTAGGGTTTAGGGCTTAGGGATGTTTAGGGTCGAAAACCCCAAAAATTGAACCCCGAGTGCCTGATCGTCCCAAACCCACACTGGCCCTAAAACTGCTACAAGGTTTAGGGTTTAGGGCTTAGGGTTTAGGGATTAGGGTTTGGGACTTCTCTACATTCGGAGCTCTCTATGCTTAGGGTTTAGGGCCCAGGGTTTTTAGGGTTTAGGGAAGAGGGAATGCTTACATCCCTATTCAAATCAGGATTACATTACCCGTACTAGGGAGATGCCATAACAAGCGTGGGATGGTGCGCCCCTCTCGTGGCAGCGCTGTCGAGTGATTGCGGCCGCGCCACGAGAAGCTAGGCTTGGGACAGCCCCGCACCGGCTCCTTCAAACCAAAACCATCTAAGCTCCGAGCAGACACCCTAGAATGGACACGTCCTGACAGCCCTGACCGCCAACATCTGGAACTCCAGCTTAGTGTGATTCCTATCAAAAACAAAAATCTGCTGGTAGGAACACGAAGGGAGCTCTCACGAGACCAAGCCCTTCCATCTTCCAATCCTGAACCTGCAAGCTTGTTACCTACGGAAAACCGATTCATTCCTAAGTGCCTTTGGCGCGAGTCAGGCCAGCCTTCATAATACAAGGATTATATAGGGATTTTACTACCCCGAAAAGGTTAAAGGCTACCTACTCTGCTTCTAGGTTTTTCCTACGGAAAACCGATTCATTCCTAAGTGCCTTTGGCGCGGGTCAGGCCAGCCGTGGTTCTCAGCTGGTCCCGCGCTTGGATGCAGCTTCTTGCCAGGCTCGAGGACAAAACCCCTGCAGCAAGCAACAGTTTAGAGCACAAAAAACATGAGAGTTGCAAGAGTCGTGGTCGTGGTGCTGAAGCCCGGGGGGTAGTCGTTGTCGAAACATTACCACAACAATGATAGTTGTAATGGCTAGACGAATAGCAACATTAACAATAACTTTAAATCGAATAATAGTACTGTAAAATAATGATAGAACGAGTAAGAATAATGGCAACTACTACCACTGCCGCTACCACCACCTTCAGTTTTCGGTTTGATGTTTTCTGCCCAGCCTGATTTGCAAAGAAGCTGCAGAAATTCGTCGCCACCAGCCACAAGCACCTGGATTCGTGCCGTATCCGCAGAAGCTCGGGGCCCTACATACAAGCAGGTGCTCAAGGGGTTCAGAAAAAGGGGCCCACTTACGAACTTCTGAACTAATCTGACTAGAGTTTGAGGGTATGTGCTAGTCTCACTTGATAAGGGTAATTAGAATTGGGCTGGTCCGATTGATACAACTATGTATCTACTCCCTTATTCGGTTCATTCGATCTCAGAGTTGACTGTTCTGGGTGTACGGTGTTCGGGTTGACCCTGGACGTTGAACCCTGCGTAAACTCTCAAGTCCCCTACTCTGAGCCGAGCACTGACATACATCGAAGCTGCGAAGCATGGAACAGGGTTTTGAGGAGTATATTTGCAATACACGTAGAATAAGAAACCCTCAGGAGAAGTACTACTAATCGTTCAGGCTTACGACCGGAGTTCGCATGCTGGCCCTTACGGTATCCACTCAGCTACTAAGTAATTGTGGGGAGTTTCAGTGCCATGTACTGCACCACAACAGCGAGCATCCGTAACGTAGCCTCAACGCGTTCTCCGGTCTGAGGGTGCCTTCTTGAAGCGTAGCAGTTAAGATTGGGAGAACCCTTGAAAATATAGACCCTCTCAAGAAGGTCCCTTCTAAGAGATAGACCCTCTCAAGAAGGTCCCTTCTAAGAGATAGACCCTCAGTTCTTCCAGGGAAGATTCTCTATCTGGGAGAGTTCTTCCAGGGTTCTAAGAGATAGACCCTCTCAAGAAGGTCCCTTCTAAGAGATAGACCCTCTCAAGAAGGTCCCTTCTAAGAGAGCCAGAAGTAAGGGTAAGAAGGGCTCATTTTAAGGGGTCCCTTTACGAGAGACGAGAGCATAGGGGCTTGTCTGTTTTCCTAACAGGGACACCCCTGGTGGATTCAGGGCAGTTCAGGGTGGAAGGGCGTAGGGCTTTGGCGCTTTGGGGCTTTTGGGGTTGAGGTTTTGGGGCTCTAGGGATTAAGATGTAGAACCCTAAACCCTGAACCCTAATACCTAAACCCTAAACCGGTAGGGCGGGCTTTTAAAGCTTTTGAAAAATATTAGTAAATAAGATCCTCTTAAGCCCAATAAGGGAAAATATAAAATGTCCCAAAGCCCTACCTAGATCAACTTTGCAGGGTTTAGCGTTCAGGGCCGGAAGATGAGGAGTTTGAGCCTTCGCACACTCCCGGCACCTGAAGCGCTCGAAGTCTTAAACTTCTGAACCGAAAACCCTTGAAAATCCTTAACAGCATTAGGGTTTAGGGTTTTGGTATTAGGGTTTAGGGTTTCGGTATTAGGGTTTTGGGTTTAGTGTTTACGTATTAGGGTTTAGGGTTTAAGTATTAGGGTTTAGGGTTTAAGTATTAGGGTTTAGCGGTGTAATTAGGGTGTAAAGTTTTGGGTTTAGGGGTCAGAACTTCTGTGCGGGGCACCACCATGGCCGCGAAGGTGGAGAGGCACGCAAAGGCCACCAGCGCAAGCACCGGCGACGTAGAGACCAAGGAGTTCTCGTGCTCCTGAGGGTCATGGGGAGTAGGATTCGGGTTATGGGATCTTATGATGCATCATGCCATTGGGCGGGCGTCCAGACCCTAAACCACGGCTCCTGAACTTAAGCTTTTGGAGCTTTCGGTTTCTGGCCCGCCCTCCAGGCGGTGCTGCGGTTAGGGCTCAGGGATCACGGGAATGCCTAGCCGCAAATTAATAACGAAACGAAACCCTTAAGCCTGGCAGAGATGCAACCCTAAACCCCAAACCACAAACTCCGAAAACCCAACTCACGCCTCAACCCCTAAGGCCTTAGGATGCCCTAAATCCCTAAAACCCTAAACATAAGATCCCAGCTTTGGATATAGCGTTGCTAGCTTGGGAATGTGGCGTGTCCGAAATCCGCACGGATCGATCCCATGTTGTGCTTTAGGTTGTACCTCTTGGATTTAAACAGAGCACTTAAACACTTCTTAAACCTGAAACCCCTGTGACCCCGAACCCTGCACCCTTGGGTTCGGAGACCCCGAAGTCTGAAATGCTGGGCGGACCGCCTTTTGGTGGTGCGCCCTGATGCTGCAGTCCAGCACCTTCCAGTTTAGGGCTCAGGGGGTCGATGGGCTTTCTATAGTGGTCTTTATAATTAGAATAGGGTTCCTTTCCAGGGTCTGTAAGGGCTACTGTAAGGGCCATTATAAGGATTTAGTATAGGGGTCTTCTAATTAGAATAAGGTTTTGGGGCAAATTCTACTGTAACCATAATGAGGACCCCCCCAAATAGTATGATAATTATTCAGGCCCCTATAGTACTTGCAGGATGATGGGACTTAGTACGGATGGAAGTGTCTTAGGGCTACATGTAGATATGACTGCGGGACTATGGTTAATATAGTTACTGTAACTATGGCCTTATTGAGTCCATTGAACCTCTACAAAGGGGTTGTGGGACCAGAGTTTCGTGGATTGTCGGATCAGGTTCAAGGTCTACCTGAGACCTGGCTGCTACCTACAGCTTTAGGCGCCTATGGTGTTGCCGTGCAACCAACAAGTCATAACCGACTATGTTGATGTACGGCCTGGTCTTTCAACAGGTAGGGTTAGCAAAAGCACAAAACTCTCAAACCCTCAGCCGTAAACCCAACCGGACCCATACACCCTGCTTGGAGGGTCCGTGGACTTAGTAAGTAGTTATTTTACAAGGTAATTATAAGTATGATAACCCCATAATGATCGACTGTATGGTACTTGTAACTCTACTTACTACGTACTTTAAATCCTACGACCCTCCAAGTGTATGGCACTTGTAACTCTACTTACTACCTACTTTAAATCCTACGACCCTCCAAGTGTGCGAGCTCTAGCCCTTACAAACACCCTGCGCTGCCCCACATCGCATGCGGGTCCGTAGGTGCGGAGTTGGATCCTTCTATAACAGAGGGCTTTCATAGTTAGACTTGCATTTCAGGGGGTATATTATGGTACCGTTGCAATAAGGAGCCCTACGAAATAGAAATAGTATTGTCCATTGTTGAGGCGTCTCTGATCCTGTTAAACCCTACTTGGAGGATCATGGGACTTAATAAGTAGAGTTATAAGTACCTTAATTAGGGTTATAAGTAGATAGAACTATAGTTACCTTACTTATAACCTTACTTATTAAGTCCCATGATCCTCCAAGTAAGCCTTCGTAAGGCTCAGATATTAGGACTTGGGGCTCAGGAGAAGTCTAGGGTTCCGGGATGTTCTTGACCCGTAAACCCTACACCGCTGCTTTGGCCCGGGGTCTTTGGCAAAACTGAGTCGTGGACCCTCTAAGCTTATTGAGCCCTACATTGCTGAACTGATCTGGAATCCCAGGAAAGGGGGTATTTGGCGTTCCGGGTTTAGGGTTTGGGACCTATACCCCGCAAGCAAGGGCACTTTCTTTCATCAAGCAGAAACGAGAAGCCCTAAGCGGGTTGAGTGTTCAGCGATCACACCAAATGCTAGAGTACTATGTTCTTCCCAGATGTCATCAAACCCTCAAACGACTACCGAACATGCACCAAGCTTCCGTGCTGAGGTACTTGGTATATTAGGTTTGAATTCCGGTTTTGGGATATTGGAATTAATTAAACCTTAGGCTAAGCGTGTCGGCAATCTTTCTTCACCCAGGCTTTCAGACCCTTTGCAGCGCGCCGAGGCACTTGGCACCACTGTCGCGAGAACTGAGTGTACTTCTGCCGGGTGTCCTGGCCCATGCGGCCCCGTCCCTAAGCACTATAGCTGTGGGTTCACGAGCCCTAGGCCCAAAGGTCCCAACCCTAAACCCTGCTCTTAAAGCCCAAAGATCTTTAAGTCCAAGCACTGCCCAACAGCACAGAACCTAAAAGCTCAAAAACACCAAAGCGATAAGCTTCGGGGTTAGGGGCCGCATCGGCGATCGAAGGCGGGCTTGGGATCGGATTAGCTTGGGAAGCCGCCCCGGCGAAGCCGGGTTTAGGGTTTACGGTTTAGGGTTGACTCCAGCATGACTCAGAGAAATCCCTTCTTGTCAGCCATGACGAACCCTAAACCCTAATTAAACACCTAGACCCTGAACCGCAAACACCTAAACAAAGTACCGTGAACCCCTGAAGCCAGAAACTAAACCCTAAAATACCGCTTAAAGTGATAAAGAAACATGTAACAGAACTCGAAATCACTTAAAATCATGTTTAGACGCGAGGATTTAGGCTTCAAGACTGGGTGCTCCGAAACCACCAGAAGAAGCAGAGAGGTACGGTTCAGGTTTTAGGTTTCAGGGTCTAGGGTTCAGGATTCAGGGGGCAGAACAAAGCTCGCAACAAAAAAGCAATATCCATGCGAGGGCTAGCCTGATGTACTGGAATAGAGTTGGCACCTATGATACATGCTACAAATTTACAAAGAAACACTGCGACATTGCTAGCTTTTTTTGCAGAGTCGCTATAAATTCTGTGTTGGGGTTTATTGTAGGGAGCTCGAAAGAAAAAACAGTTTAAGGTAAACCTCAAACCGTAGATCCGTTTGCGCCTTGTCCGCGGCGCCGGGCGGGAAGCACTTTGACACCGCCTGCTTCGGTGCTTCACTTTGGGGGCGTAGGGTTTCGGGAGTGCAAGACCCTAAGATTCGGCAGAAGCCTCATCCCACAATCCGAAAAACTGAAATAACAAATCCTAGGCAGGAAACCGCGGACCCGAAAATCCCGAAAATATTTATCCCCGCATCCCTCTAAACTCGAGTACCTGAAGCCCTGAAAGCCCGAAGCCCGAAATTTCTAACTCCACATTTTTCGAAACCCTGGGCATCTCCGGGCTCAGTTTGTGTTTCCTGCTCCATTTCCAACTCGGAAAACAGCCCGGGCATGAGATCTGGGGCTTACATAGAGGATCAGGAGACTTAGTAAGTAGGGTTATAAGTACCTTAATTGGGGTTATAAGCAGATATAACTACAGTTACCTTGCTTATAGCCCTACTTACTAAGTCCCATGATCCTCCAAGTACCGTGCCTGGTCGCAGCGCTTCCTTTGGCGGGCCATAGCGGCCGCATCGCAGGCCTCTTTCTCGGGGATTCTTCTTTGGATGTAGGCCGGATATGGTCTTCTCAATTTAGGGGCCTCAATAATTAGAATAGGGTGTCTATATAAGGATTACTACGAGGGGTTTTATCAGGGTAGAATATAGGGCCTCAATAATTCGAATTGGCTTTGTGGCATACTATACTAGACTTACAATAAAGAACCCGCAAAAACCTATTCTAAGTACTAAAGCTTCATTGCTCTGGGTTTACAAAACCAGCTTTCTCCAGGGAGTTGATGATGATGCAAGCCTGCTGTGCAGTGCACAGGGGCTGGACAAAATTATGAGTTCTAGTATGATGATTTGCACAGGTTACGGTTACCTATACGGGCCGGGAGATTAGAGTTTTCGCAGTGTGGGGCCGACCCTTGCCCCTAAACCTCAACCCATCAGGTATGAAGCCCTAAACCTTCAGCCCCGAAACCCCAAAAAGATAAAACCCCCAAACGGCAGAAACACAAAACCCTCAAACCCCAACACCGGGAATCCAACCCCCCCTCTTGCAAACAAAAGGAAGCCCAGCCTCCAAACGCGAAACCCCAAAAACATAGAATCTAGAACCTAGGAACAGAACAAGGAAAATCAAACCAAGGACCTCAAGGCTTGGGGAGCTCTTAAGTTCAATTTAACCTTCCTGGATAGGGCTCCTTTAAAGGATCTTTAAGGGATCCACAAGGGATCTATAAGGGATCTATGTCTATAGGTTGTGCTTTAAGGCTTAAGGAATCGCTCAAGCCACAGAAACCCAACCTAGACCTCCAAGAAATCCCTCACGCCCTCAAATCGCAGGGAGAAGGAAACTAATAATTTCGAAATTGGTAATATGGGGAACCCAGTAATGGCACCTTCTGATTAGAGTACGGTTTCGGGGCATATTGCGTTAACTTATACTTGTGGCCTAAGGAAAAATGCCCTGAAACCCTCAACCCTAGCACACTGCTTTTTGACCCAAAACACAGCCGCCCCGGCCCAGCCTCCGCGGCGCTGGGCGTTTCGCTCAAAGCATCACCCCGTGGGCAAACCTTCGCAGCGGCGCGTTTTGGAGATTTTTGTGCCCAGAGCTCTCGAAAGGAGGTAAGGGTTTAGGGTTTAGGTTCAGGTGTCAGCTGTTGAGAAGTCTCGGTGTTTATACCAAGAGCTCTCAAAAGGGTTTAGGGATTGTGGTTTAGGGTTTAAGGAATCCGAATGGAGGGTATTTCTGACGAGGCCTGAGGAATTCCGGATCTCTGCTTCTGAGGTTTAGGGATTCGTGCTTTCAAGCTTTATATAATGGCTTTCTACGGGATGTACGGCTAAGGAGTAGGGCGTTCATGGATTTGGGGGAGGCCTTTAGGGTTGTACTACAGGGGCCTTCTTTCTGTTGGAATAGGGTTTTGGGCTCCTTTCTAGCATAGCTATGATTAGGAAGCCTAAAGAATAGTCTCAGGAATTCTTCCAAGCTCTCCGAAGTTTTCATTGAACCCTAAACCCTAAACTCACAAAAGCCACCAAGTCCGGGGTTTCGAAGTTTTTACGGCGCTGGCGCACAAAATCTGAACCCCCAGGGATGGCCCGGGTCTTTGCAGTGTTTGGATCTATTCGGGTTCCATAATAAGGGCCCCTTTAAAGGGATCTATAAGGGATCTATAAGGCGTGACAGCAGAAGTCCCTGGAAAACGAGACCTCCACAAATTGAACCTCACACCCAGCCTAAGCCCCAAACCCTGAAGTCTAAGCCATCAAACCCTCAATCCTAAACACTACATAAGCCCTAAACCATACACCGCCAGGCCACCCCAAAGATCTCGCAGAAGTCAGCGAGACACACGCGACCAGGCTCCTGATGAGGTGGTCCATCGCAGTTTGCAGTTTGTGGCTCTCGTAGTTTGAGGGTTGAAGGCAAGATATAGCAAAGACCTGATATGAACGGGTCACATGAAAGACTAGACCCCCAGAGAACCCAATACCCCTTAATTACGGAATATACCTTAAATCATAATATTAGGCCCCCTATAATTTAAGGTATAATCCTTAATTAAGGGGTATTGGGATGTTTGGGTAGGGCTATCTCGTATCTATCCAAAAAGAACCCAAAAGAAGCAGGAAGCTCCTAAAACCCCACGCCCGTGGCTCCTGCGCCTGCGAGGCATTGCTGGCATTGCCTCGGTGACTGGGTTTAGGGTCAAGGGTTTGAGGTTTCAGGGTTTAGGGTTTAGGGTTTTAGGGTTTAGGGTTTGGGGTTTTAGGGTTGGGGTTTGGGGTTTGGGGTTTGGGGTTCCCTTTCTGCCATGCCCAGAAGAATGACATGCGAGGAGGGGCAGACAGCTTGGTGGCTGATGAGTCGGGATGTAAGGTTGAGGGTTGATCGCGAACCTGTCTAAACCCTGAGCCCCAAACCCTCAACCCTAAACTCTACTCAAGGAAGACTGATCGAACCTCCACCCTAAACTTTAAACCCTAAACCCTAAACCCTAAACCGTTTTAAACTCTCAACTTAAGACCGTCTTTTGACCTGAAATCCTCAATCCTCTTCAGATCCGGGGTTAGCTGGGACTCTGAGACTCAAGCTCGCCCAAACACTCCAAGATCGGCTTAGATCAAGGATCCCCGTTATTAAAACCCTTAAACCCTAAGCCTAAACCCTAAACCCTAACCCTAGATTCCAGGCATAACTTATGCCTGGAATCTAGGGTTAGGGTTTAGGGTTTAGGGTTTAGGGGTTTCATTGTGACTTGGCTTGGCGGTCTCATAACTCGAAGAAAACCCATAGGACTTAAGTTTCAGGCTTAGGGTTTCAGGTTGGGGCTCTATGCTTTGGGGCGGTGCGGGTGATCTAAAGACTGCTCGCAACAGACTTACAGTAGCAGCCAGACAGTTGGAACAGCATTATCCCCATGCCCTTAGAGTAAAGCAGAGGGGATACCTGCACTAATCATGCTTAACTCATGCTCCAACTTTTTGGGGTTCATACCATTCCTTCGAGTTCCTTATTAAATTGTATTCGTTATATTTGTAGTATAATATACCCCCAAACCTGGTTCTAACTAGTAAAGGTCCCTAGTTGACTTACTCGGCCCTCTGACCCAGTGCAGAACAGAGGCGGACATCCTTGCTCGGATGGAAAGGACAGCTCCTCAGATCATAAAGACCCCTAACGGATATTGCTTTAAGGGCTCCTTTCAAAAAGATCTTTCGGGTCCGTTGAGGCTTCCTTTCAGGGATCTATGAGCCCTTTACTTCTTTATATAGGCCTTTATGGAAGGGAGAGCTCGGGAGATGGTTAGAGGATCATTGGGCGTAGTAAAGTAGGGTATTTATTTGCTGGATCCTACACTTCAGAACCTACGTTCGGGGTCTTGTTTTCTGAAACGCCATGCGAGGGCTCGTGACTGTGAGGGGTTGGTCTAGACAGTTTACGGCTTAGGGTCTAGTGTTCGGGTCTAGGGTGCAGGGTTTCCGGGTTCAGGCGCCACTCATCCCACGTTTCGGCGACGACAACGACGATAATAGGTTGTAGCATCAACACAATAACACCGGCACCAACATCAATGGAACAGTCTTGCACCCTCAATGACAATTTCGATACAGGCCCATGCACCGCACAGGTAGGATCCGGGATACTTGTGACCCCATGACATTCCGTAACACAATCAATAATAATCAAGGAGCTCCGGCAGCCGATTCACATCGACTGCAGCGTCCAACTCGGCGCGCACGCGCTTGGACACCTGGGGAGGCTGGGGCTGTTTACGTCTCGAAGGGTGTTTGCCGTGGTTCTTCAGTGGATCTGACCACACACTCAAGGTGCAACCATTACTATTGCACGTACATAATTTGCACAAAACGGCCTAAGAATGAAATCTATGCTCAATCATGTTTACAGGTTCTGTCGTCGGGTTTACGCAGCGTCAGTCGTGAAATTTCCATCTCCCGAAGTATACATCGGTGCGTCTATAGAACCTGGTGAATTGGTCTGAAAGGAAGGCTGGCAGCGGCACAGATCTTACATCTTCGGTTGTTCTCGCATGGTCAACATATCTGCGGGTATCAAGCTCAAAAATAGGATGTGGGCTTCGGCGTGAGTCTCGTGATCCATTACAACCTTTTGGGCGACCGTTTGCTGTCATAATGCGATTGTTGGCTCGAACATGCCTATCATCCAAAATCTAAACCATGAGATCCTGAACGATACACTTCCCTAGTTTTCCAACCCTGAAATCCCAAGCCCTCAACCCTGAAATCTTGTCAGCACTTGAAACCTGAATTCGCAATCTGAGTCCCTGACCCCCACGTCCCCGGCCAGGTCCAAAACCAACGGTTTAAGGCGCAAGGTTTATGGATTCAGGTTTCGGGCTTGGGTGTTCATGGTTTAAACAATTCCACAGGCCTAAACCCCACTGAATTGGTACGAGAAAACGATGGTCTTGCCACGACAATAGAATGCGCTCTTCAGTCTCAAGACTAAAGAAGCGCATAAAATTACAAAGCTATGCAATTTTAGAACGCGAAACGCCCAAAACCCTATTATAGGGTTTTGGGCGTTTCGCACAAAGCCTAATCCATCCACAAAACTTAAAACCGCAACACTTGCACACTAACCACCCCAGGCTGCAGCTGACAATGGGGCGGGAGTTCCGCAGCTGGCACTACATGCTGCGGCGAGGTGGCAGCAAAAGGGAGAAGTTTTTGGCACTTTGGGGGATGCGGGCAGAAGCGCTAGGCGGAAAGGACGAGGCAGGTTGGACAACAGCAGAGACATTCAAATGACTGGCTGCTGCAGAGCCAAACAAAGCAGGCACCAAAAACGAGGCGCCCGAAGACATGGAACCGACAGTCGCAGCATGCGCATGGCTCGCAGCCAGGCGCGGCTCGCGCAGAGGCAACTGTTCAGGGTCGCACAAAACGGCCACACCGACCGCAGGTGCACCAATGAATTGGCTACCTCAGTCATGCGCCAGGACGCTCTCTGCGGCCCCTTGCTCAGAAACCCACCCTATCTTATCACCACCATGCCAAAAGTTGCATTCCTTGGACACGCAAGCCAAGGCCGGGGCGGCGAGTATAGTACAGGATGAACTGTTGATGTATGACATCATAATTGAAGATGTGTTAGACTTCCACCAAGTCGGGAGTACCACGTGCACGCGGCACGAAAGCATCGATCAAGACCAGATGCTCTGGAGCAGACGACACGCAATCGCATGTCGGACATCCATCAGTCGGGACCCACTGAACTCGCAGAACTTAAAGTATAGCTTTATAAGCCCGCCTTGAAAAGAAACGTTTAAGAAAAAAGGATTTCCCCGCCTGAAAAGACGGAACAAGTACATGATAGAGGGGGCTGTCAAGCTGCAGCAATGACATGCCACTGATGCCTGACACCGCCGAGCGCCGACGGCCACGATTGGCTTTGCAGCCCTCAACTAAGCTCACTGTAAAGTCGAGAAACCGGGCAAGAAAAGGCGAGCCCACGTGCCAACTTTGGGATGCACAAAACCCAATCCAAAGCCGCCAACCACCTAAATAGAAACGAAGGGAGCAGGGCAGCATCACTTGCGGTCTCGAGCGATTCCCCTAGGTTGCTGTGGCATGCGTCACCACCACCGTCTTCTTCTCTCCTATTTTCGCCTGTTCCAACTATAACCGGACAGACGACTTCTTGAGGTTCGTGCCTGCGCAGCGGCGAAGTAAAGTGCCACTGACAAGGACGTCGTGGTCGAGATCCACGGCGAGTCCTCGATGAACTTGTAGGAAATATGTTTTATTCCTGCAGACCAGCTCGGCCGCATGCCCGCTGGTTCTTTGCTATGTGCGCGGCCACGGATGTCTCTTGCCAACCTGCCGTGTTCAGACTACCTATGGTGGTCATGGCCTTTGCAGCTCAGCCAGTGGTCGAGTCTGTGCCTTGGCGAAGCCCAGCCAGATACCCGGAAGGCGACGCCGCTTTAAGTCTTCCGAAATTGTTCAAAGAACCGACTCGGGGCCGGCAATCAACTGTGCCAGAGGAAACTGACACGACAGGCATGGCATCACAAAGGGAGGGCACAGGCAACGGCAGCGACCGTGCTGGTGCAGGCCAGTGCACGGCCGCCCTGCAACGCGTAGTTTGACCTTTGGTCGGTGTAGCGCGCCTGTGGCCGAACAGGAAAAAGGATGCGAACAACCTTTTTGTTCGGCCGTTGCATAGAGACACACAGGCGGGGAAGAAGACACAAACAAGACGGCATCCCAAACCTCAAGCCATAAGCCCCGAAGCCAACTACAGCTTCCTACGCAGACAACGACGGATTTGCCGATCTTCCACCCAGGCACGGAGGACGAGCACCACGGTAGCCAAAGCTCCGGTTCGGGCCTGGTCCAGGGTACTAAATGTACTACTTGGAGGATCAGGGCATTTAGTATAAGGTAACTAAAATTATATCTACTTATAATAACCCTGATTAAGGTCGGTCCTTATAACCCTACTTACTAAGTCCCATGATCCTCCAAGTAGGTGTCGAATTGAACAGCCCGCGAGGCTTTTTACAGTGCGGGTTCCATAGTAGGAAAAAACAAAAATTCTCCAAACACAAATCCTACTGTTCAACCTTACTTGCAGGATCACGGCGCGCTCCTTATGACTCTACTTATAAGTCAAGTAGCCTAATCGATCTCGTTGAAGGTCCTGCGAAACCCTCCTAAAACCCCAAGGGCTTTCTTCTAGGCTTTCTTCTAGACTGTGTTGTAGGGTCCAACACCCTACACCCTAAACCCTACAGGGGTTTAAGGTTTAACCCTGAACCCAAGCTCTTCTGCTGATTCTTCGGGTTGCAAGGTGGTTTGAGGTCTCCCAAAAAACTGAACCGAGGAGGTTCCCAGGATCCTGAGGGTAGGGATACCCGAAAGCCCAAAGCACGCCAAAACTAACCCTGAAACCCTAATCCCTATGTATATGCAAAGCGCAGAAAACCTTCTGAAACCCGATTAGAATCCCACAAAACCCTAAACCCTAAACCCTAAACCCGATTAGAACCCCACAAAACCCTCTAAAGCCCTGTAGAGCCTTGAACTCCAACAGTACACCATAAGCCCCTAAACCCCAAACCCTAAACCGTCCCAATCTGCAGCCGCGAGGCTGCGCCGGAACCGCGGAAAAGTCGGAGCCTGCCGAAGTGAAGACTCGCGGATTTCAGACATTTCGGGATGGAGTCCTCTAGGGATTTTTAAGTGTTTAGGGTTTAAGGTTTAGGGTTTCATAAAGGCTTGATAGGCGTTGAGTATCTATGAGTAAGACATTACAAGGCTGTAGAAGTGGTCTACAACGATTTATCAGGTTTTGGGGGGGTGCCTAACCTAGGGATTAAGGATGAGATTATTTAAGTCTCTACCTTCTATACGGTGATAGATATAGGAATAGGGTTTCTCAATCAGGTTCCTACATTCCACAAAGGCTCCCCTGTGCCCACACCCCCGAACCCTAGTCGAATCGTTGCTATCGGGACGCCTGAGTTTCGAAAGCTTCGTAGACCCCGGACACCAACACCCTAAACCACACTGCTGTAAACCCGAAACCGAAACCCTTTGAAAGCCCCCATAAACCTTCCCAAAGTTCTGTGGAACTTGTGTAGAACCCGTACATTAGGTAATCGGAGCCTGGCGAAAGGAAGCCACGCATGGCGGGGTTCGCAGAGGCCTCCGCCAGGAGCCTCCAAAAGCTTGCTTTGCAAATTCAATTGTTTGTGAGACGGAAGGGGGGGGCTGCAGAGTTTAGGACCATGACCTTTCGGGTTGGTAAGTCAGGTTTAGGGGTTTTGAGCTGGTGGGGTTTAGGGCTTTGAGTCTTGGAGCCCATATACGATTACTAGGTGGCGCTTTTAAAGCCTTTGAAAAATATTAGTAAATCAGATCCTCTCAAGCCCAAAAAGGGAAAATGTAAAATGTCCCAAAGCCCTACCTAGTTAAGGTTATAAGTAGATATAACTTAATTACCTGACTTATAGCCCTACTTACTCAGTCCCTTAGACCCTAAACCCCTAAAAAGAACCTTAAAGGACCCTGGTTGTGGCTAAAGTGCCAAGACCCAAGCCCTGACCCATGAACGGCTTCATTTGCTTGCGCTTGCGCGACACGTCTCTTCATGTCTGCGTATGTCTGTGCAGCTGTCTATCTATGTGCGTACATCCGCTTCTGTATATATATATATATATGTATATATATCGATGTGTGTGTGTATGTGTGTATGTATATATATATATACATGTATTGATATATGATATATGTATTGATACTCAGGGCTTCGCGGATGTCCGTTTGGAGGTTCGAGCATCATGCTGATTGAAGGCTCCACCGTCCCGCTGCGGTTCTTGCAGCTCTGGGCTTTGGGGTGTAAGATGTGCGAAGTCTGGTGCTCTTTTAAAGAACAAGTATAATATAGGGGCCAGAATAATTGCCTATACTATTTTGATGGTTCCTTAGGATAAGTATAGTATAATATCCCCCCAAAACCCTATTCTAATTAATAAGGCCCCTATACTAAACCCTTATACTAGCCCGTATAGTAGCCCTTATAGACCCTTTTAAAGGAACTCTATTCTACAAATTAAGGCCCACATGAAGAACACGTGTACTCTTCAGGAGCTGCAGGATTCTTGGAGTTACTCTCTGGGCGTTCAGGGCTCGGACCAGGATCTCGGGATTGGCGGCTTTCGCCAAGCATGAAATTACTCACGCCTTCGTGCTGTTTCAAGTAAAGGGTTTAGGGCTTTAGGGTTTTAGGGTTTAGGGGAAAAGGTTTAGGGTTTCGGGGAAAGGGGTTAAGGGGTTTAGGGGTTTAGGGGTTTACGGTTTGGGGGTGGCTTTAAGCTTTTCCTGGCTTTCTCTGGGACTCGAAGCCTAGGCAACTCTGATTTGCAGCCGGGGTGCAAAAGGGCCAGTGGCCAAGCGGCTTTGGACAACATGAAGATCCTAACTGCTCCTCCGCCACGAGGCGCGGATGATATGTAGAGCCCAAGAGGGCAAAAGAAGCGCCGTGACTGGTTGAGCCGAGAAGAGATTGCGCGAAGGCAGCCCGTGCTGACGACAGAAGACTCAATGTAAGATTCGAGTGGACAAGGTACGGTATTTCCGGGTTCTGCATTATAAAGGTTTCGGGTGTGAGTATTGATGAACATCACCGAGGACGACGGCGGGAGTTCACTGCGATCCTCAGCCCAAATCTAGCAGTCTGATCCTTGAACTCTACCCTGGTGCTTTTTCACTTTTAAAACCCCAAAATCAACATCAAGATCTGACGTTAGCCTTCTGTTCCCGCGCCATTTCCCTTAAGGGACCCTATCAAAAACCCAAACCGTGGAGCCGATCTAAACCCCTACTTGGAGGATCATGGGACTTAGGAAGTAGGGTTATAAGTACCTTAATTAGGGTTATAAGTAGATATAACTATAGTTACCTTACTTATAACCTTACTTATTAAGTCCCATGATCCTCCAAGTAAGTCTGAAGAGAACCTTCCACCCCCGAATGCCCCTAATCCGAAGGCCTGGAACCACAAAACCCTTTGGGTGGTTGTCAAAATTAGGGTCCCTTTTTGGGGTACCCTAAATAATAGGTGCCGTACTATATTAAGGACCCCAAAACGGACCACAATTTTGACCACCACCCATCTAGCAAGATATGATAACTCTCTCAAAACAACCATTGAACCGTGATAGTAAGCCCTAAACCTGAACTCCGATGTGGGAACCCGAATTCTGAACCCTACAACCGGATAGCACAATGTCGCTTACTTAAACCATACAGTCATAAAGCCTAACATCATGATGAAGACCCGTACATCTCAACCTTACTACATGTCGCATGATTAATCTGGCTATTGGCTCCCTTGGAAACCCTGACTCTGACACCCTAAACCCACCCGGAAAACTCTGCATAATTTTAAAAAACCTTCACATCTTAAACCCCAGTCTCAAACTCCCACAGAACTCTTCAAACATGTCATAAATGCCGCACTTTTTAGCCCCCAATTCCTGATCACTCTACCCTCCCGGCCCCGCTGTCCTGGAACTGACAAAGCTCCGGCCGCAACTTTGAGCCAGAGATGTGCTCTTACTGGGCTTAGGGTTGAGGGTTCAAGCCTCTTGCAGGCTACACACCCAGGCCTTAAGGGTTGGGGTTGAGGATTTTGGGGCTTTCGCCGTTTCGGGTTCTAGGGCTCCCCAGAGAGCCCAATATAAAAGGAATATAGCTTCAATCATAATATGAAGCCCTATATAATTTAAGCCATATTCCTTAATTAAGGGGTATTGGGCTCTCTGGGTCAGGGCTTTGAGAGTTTGCGGTTTGCGGGCTTTACGATTGGCAGTCTTTGCGTTTTATGGGGGCTCGGGCTTGGAGTTGAGCCTGAGCCACCTGTGGCTTGGGAGGAGGTTTAGGGTTTAGAATTTAGGGGTTTAGGATTTAGGGTTTAGGGAGCTTGGGAGGAAGAGAGGCAACCAACCGGTCGCCAAAGTATGACCTGTCCAGAATGGACCTCATTTCAAAACCTCAAACACCTTACCTAAACTCGAAATCCCCAAACCGCCGGATTTCCTAAACCCTTCCCCCCCCCCCGCCCCAAGCTCCTCTTTCCTAAAATCCTCAGCACTCTTTTTCGCCCCTTTTTTCCCCCTGGCCCTGGCTTCTCAGCTGGCCCTCCTTCTGCCCAAAGGCCACCAGGGCGGGGCGATCCCGGGCCCATTGCTCGTGCCAAGGGGAGCCATCCTTCGATCTTTGGGCCCTTTTTGGGGCTTAGGGCTGATAGGGCGTCGGGCTTTTAGAGATTTTGGGGTTTACGGCTTTAGGGTATAGGGTTTGGGGTTCAGGGCTGAATAGAAGGTTAGGTCCGTTAGGTTTGGGAGCTTCGGGTTATTGGAGCTTAAGGTTTGGGGTTTAGGGGTATCCCTGTATCCTATCATGGTAACCCTCACCCGAAATCCTTATACCCGGTGTGTCACAGGTGTGCGACCGCCCTCAAAGGTTTCCTGTTACTTCCCCAGAGAGCCCAATACCCCTTAATTAAGGGATATGGCTTAAATTATATAGGGCTTCATATTATGATCTAAGCTACATTCCTTAATTAAGGGGTATTGGGCTCTCTGGGTCTTTTCCAGGACCCAAAGAAAAAACCTAAACCCCGCTTGGCCCCAAAACCCTATAAACCCCAATCCTGCAGAGCCCTCAAAACCGAGGACCTCGGGCCCGAGAACCCCGAATCCCCGAGCAAACCCCCCAAAACCCCGCAAAAAAAACCCTGTACCCCCTCAGTTAAGAATGTTACCTTAAATCAGAATATGAAGCCCCATACAATTTAAGGTATATTCCTTGCTCAAGGGGTATCGGGATCTCTGGGCCCACCCTAAACCCTAAACCCCAAACCCTATGTCACACTAAACCCTATTCCCCGTTCCCCAAACCCTAAACCCTATTCCCTAAACCCTAAACCCTATTCCCTAAACCCTAAACCCTAAACCCTATTCCCTAAACCCTAAGAGCCCTTAAAAAGGAACCGTCCTCCCAGGCGAAGGCGCTGGAAGCGCCCCCGAAGCGGAAGCGCAGCGGAGCCCGGGCGCCCGAACTCCGGAGCTCCGAAAGCGCGGCTTTGGTGGAAGCCACGGCCTGGGTTTAGGGATTATAGGGATTAGGATTTAGGGTATAGGGTTTAAGGATTATAGGGATTAGGGTTTAGGGTATAGGGTTTAGGGTATAGGGATTTGGGTTTAGGGTATAGGGTTTAGGGTATAGGGATTAGGGTTTAGGGTATAGGGTTTAGGGTTTAGGGATTAGGGTGAAGGTATAGGGTTTAGGGTTTAGGGCCTGGGTATAAGTGGGGTTATAACTAAGGTAACTATACTTATAACTCATGAATATTAGGGGACTTATAACTACTTACGAAAGCCACGGCCTGGGTGGAAGCCGCTGCTGCCGCCTCCGTGCGCCGGAGGATGTAGATGCACCTCGGGGGGTTTAAGGGGGTTTAGGGTTTAGGTTTTAAGGGTTTAAGGGTTTAGGGTTTAGGGCACTCTGGGGAGATTTTTTTAGGGGCTTGGGGTTCGGGGTTTAAAGTTTTCGGCGGAAGAGGGTCGGTCATAGGGGGTGTGGCGTTTTGGAGGCTGAGGGGTTTAATATAGGGGCCTTAATAATTAGAATAGGGTTTCCTTTAAGGGTTCTTTTTAAAGGGGTCTATAAGGGTTATTATAAGGGGTATTATGAGGGTTTTATATAGGGGCCTTAATAAGTAGAATAGGATTTGGGGCCCATGATTCTATAAAAATAATAGGGAAGCCCACAATAGTGTTGGTAATTATTTAGGCCCCTATGTTAAGGATTCAGGGTCGAATTGGGGAAGAAGGGATCTAACTTGATGTAACGGCTCTTTCTGGAAATACCTAGAAGAGGCATCCAGATATCCAAGCTGTGTTCAAGTCCGAAAACGTAGTCGATGATGGGGAGCTTACGAATCTCTTGAGGATCTTACCTCACCGGAATGTCTTATATGCACCTGGCCGGCTAAGAAATCGGATAGACCCCACCATGCGAGAGTAGATCCTCCACAACCCTAAACCCTAGACCACCGCATAATGAACTAGAGATCTGCAGAATTTAAAGTCTGAGGGGTAGAATGTTAAACCCTCTGCCATATAAGCTTCAGGATTAAAGGGTTCAAACCCTAAACCCTAAACCCTGCACTTCAAGGCTTTAACGGCGGTGGCGCGGCTTTGCTTTGGGCTTGTGGGTTTCTGTGCGAATCTTTCTGTCACAGGACTCTTTATGTGAGAGCACCAGCAGACTGACACAGGGGCGTGAACACTTCCGAATATTACACCTCAGCTGTTTTAGGATTTAGGCTCTAGAGTAGTTCTCCAGCAGAAAACTTACCCCAACAAAACCCTAAATTCCCCAAAGCTCGAGCCCTAAACCCTAAAACTGACGCCATATCTGGCAGAGATCATCTAAACGATTATAGGGGCCTGTAATTATAATGAGGAGCCCTAAGGAATGGTGTTGGCAATCATTCCAAGGTTCACATAATGAGGAGCTCTAGGGACACCCCCTTAACCCTAAACCCCTACAGTAGAAGCTAGAAAGTTGGAACATCATTAGCCTCATGCCCTTAAAGTAAAGTAAAGGGAATCCCAGCATGAATCATCCTAAATCGATGTTCCAACTTTCTGGGGTTCAGTATNCCTACAGTAGAAGCTAGAAAGTTGGAACATCATTAGCCTCATGCCCTTAAAGTAAAGTAAAGGGAATCCCAGCATGAATCATCCTAAATCGATGTTCCAACTTTCTGGGGTTCAGTATAGACCCCTAAATCCCAAACCCAGACCCGCATTCATGCTTTGGGACGGCCCCAAAAAAGCTCATAAGCAAACATAACATAAGGGTAGGGATATCCCATATACACCCCCTTATAATGAAGCCCAATAAGGTAGGGATATCCTTTTATAATGCTTATGCTTTTGTCCTTCTTGGGTCCCTAATTTGGGACTCCAAACGACCCAGGCACGCATCCGTCTTCACGAAGAGCCGGAAGCTGCGGCGGTGCTCAAGAGACCAAGCCTGAGCTCTTGTTATGCAACCCAGAGAGCCCAAAACCCCTTAATTAAGGTAGAAAAGGGTTCCTTAAACGGCTCATTAAAGGGATCTATAAAGGTTCTATAAGGGAACTAAGGAATATGGCTTAAATTATATGGGGCTTCATATTATGATTTAAGCTATATTCCTTAATTAAGGGGTATTGGGCTCTCTGGGAACTTAATTTGCGTTGCCTTAATAGTCATCATCATAATAAATAGTAGTAACAATACTAGCAATGAATAGTATCAGTAATAGGGTTTGGGATTTAGGGCTTAGGGTTGAAATCCCGTTACCATGATGGGGATGCTACAGGGGCTTTAATCATTGGATTAGGGCCTTGGGGTATATTGTGGTGTGTACAGCATCCAAAAAAGGACTATAAGGCCGCGGAGATTGCTACCGATTCCCAGACAGCCCAATACCACTTAATTAAGGAATATGGCTTTAAATTATATAGGGCTGCATTTTATGATTTAAGCTATATTCCTCAATTCCCTTATAGAACCTCTATAGATCCCTTTAAGGAGCCCTTTCAGGAACCCTAGGTATTCCTTAATTAAGGGGTATTGGGCTCTCCGGGTTCATCCGCCTCTTACAGAGTGTCAACCCCACTCCTCTACCCGAGACAACTGAGGTCCTGAAGTCGTAAGCCTTTAAATCAATGGGCTTAGGGTTAGTTTAGGGTTGAGGGTTAGTTTAGGGTTTAGGCTTTTGGGTTAGTTTAGGGTTAGTTTAGGGTTCAGGGTTAGTTTAGGGTTTTTTGGGGTTTAGGGTCACAGTACCCTTCATGGTACCTTTAAATCCGGTAACAATAGGCCCATAGGATGTCCGGTGCCCAATAATACTAAGGGTGCCAAGTGTGTGTTCGTTGTATCAATCAAAAAGGCTTACGGGTACAACTGGGTTTCCTAGATTCAATAACCCTAAATCCTAAACTTCCGAAATCAACCCCACAGAATCCTGAAAGGGACCCTTCCAGATACCCTAAGCCGTAAACCCCTCAAAGTACCCTTAACAAGAACCCAGACGCTTGGCCCAAGGATGTTGTGGACAGCGCCGCCTGGACCACGGCGCGGTTCTCCTCGCTTTTGGGGGGGGGCTCTCTGTTGCCGAATATAGAGGCCAAGGGTTACCATGAGGTCTACAATAGGGGTACCCACAAGGGTTACTACAAGGGCGACAAACAGGGTTGCTACAAGGGCCATGGACTGTCCGGGTGCTGAGTGTTTGGGTGGCAAATAATTCACGGTGTTATGGTATAGTTCGACAGGAATTACAAGGGGTGGGGTTCTCTCTTATTTGGAGTGTTTGCGGCTTGGGGGCCAGAGCTTAGACTTCGGTTTTCATGATTTAGAGTCTTTACGGACTAAGGGTCTCTAGACTTCAGCGAGCCGGGTTTAGGGTTTAAAGTTTGATTGCACCTTGCGAAGTGTTCGGACTTTCTCCATAAGACCCGTGGAGGATTCATAAATCATCCTTTCAGCTTCTGGGGTCTGCATCCTCAACCCCAGACACTGCGAACCAAAAGCTTGGAAACCCCAAACCCGAAACCCTGAATACCTGAACCTAAACCCTTAGAAACCGCCTAAACGCCGCCGCTTGGTTTAAATGCCTGAGGTCGCGTACACCCTAAAATCTACATCCCAAACTTGCAACCCTGAATCCGCGAACCCCCCAAATGCCTCAAAACCCCAAACTTCCCAAAAGCCTAACACCCTAAAACCATATAGAACCCCTAGAGGCGCCCTTAAAGGCATCCTTCGACAACAACGATTCACGAAACCCTTCAAGGAGCCTAGGGTTTAGGGCTTTAGGGGTTTAGGGTTTAGGGTTTAGGTTTAGGGGTTTTTTCTACCCCCGGAGCTCCTGACTCGTCAGGAGCACAGCCAGGCCCCCCGGGCGCAGCACGCGCGACATCTCCGCCAGTGCGGCAGGGTAGAGGGCCTCTGTGGGCTTCCACTACGGGTTCCATGAAGACTCCTAAGACGATCTTTACGGGTTCCTTCAAGGGCTCCTTTAAAGGATAAAGGGTTCCTTATAAGCCTCCTTCAAAGGCTCCTTGAAGGGAGCTGTCAGGGTTGGGGTTTCGAAGTTTCCCTGCACGCTTCCTTTCAAGGTTCCTTTGAGGATGCCCCAAAGAGTTCTTTAAGCGCTTGGGGCTTTAGATTACGGCCTCGGGAGACCATTTGGGGCTTAAAGAATGGGGGTGCGGATTAAGGTTCAGGGTTTTGGGTTTACGGTTTAGGGTTCGGGATGTTCCGGGTATACGACTCGACTATAGGCTTTAAAAGCAAAGAGCTAGGGCTTCAAGCTTTTATAGTTTGGGGTTTGGGGTCTAGGGCTTCTTGGATTTTAGGGCGGGTCTGGGCTTTTTGAGTTTAAAGTTTGGGTTTTTAGGTTTGGTAAGGCTGCTTGCATTCTTCATGGCGTTTTAACATTTAGGATTCCGCATTTTTCGCAGATAAATAGACTTGCTATATATGTGACTTTCGCGGACTCACTACTGCAATGAGACGATGATGATGACGATGACGATGACGATGACGACCATGATGACGACGATGATGACGATGACGGTGAGAAGGACGAGGACGAGGACGACGATGCTGATGATGATATTGACGGTAATGATCATGATCACGGTGGTGACGAGTAGGAGGAGGCGGAGGAGGAGGAGGAGCGGAAATGCGAGATGAGGAGGCCGACTATTTTCAGCGTCATACTCAGGTTCATCTTGCCATGATTACAATCACAAGCATAAACTGCACAGTGTCGCGTTACCAGAGGGCCTCATTGTCACGCAGCGTCCCAAACTGCTTGCCGAAGGGTAGATCCTGTTCTTAGGTGTCATGTAGTGGCTTTGACAGTCAGCATGAGGTTTTGGCGTAATATTATGCTATCATTGTAAGCCCTAAACCCTAAACCCTAAACCCTAAACCCCAAACCCCTAAACCCTAAACCCCTAACCCCTAAACCCCTAACCCCTAACCCCTAAACCCTAAACCCTAAACCCTAAACCCCAAACCCCTAAACCCTAAACCCCTAACCCCTAAACCCCTAACCCCTAACCCCTAAACCCTAAACCCCTAAACCCTA
>BGNK01000555.1:3381-69186 GCA_003297005.1 Symbiodinium sp. clade A Y106 | reverse complement strand
CCCTAAACCCCTAACCCCTAACCCCTAACCCCTAAACCCTAAACCCCTAAACCCTAAACCCTAAACCCTAAACCCCAAACCCCAAAACCCTAAACCCCTAACCCCTAAACCCCTGACCCCTAACCCCTAAACCCTAAACCCCTAAACCCTAAACCCTAAACCCTAAACCCTATAACATTGTAAGGAGGAGTCTTAGAGAGGTCGAACTTGGTTTCAGGATCTTTTCGGGCTCGGCCGCAGCAGAGAGAAATACGAGAATCCCAGTGTTTAGGGTTTAGGATTTAGTGTTTAGGGTTTAGGATTTAGTGTTTAGGGTTTAGGATTTAGTGTTTAGGGTTTAGGGTTTAGGGTTTAGGCTTTAGGCTTTAGGGTTTAGGGTTATTCCATGCCCTCTACATATGTGCCGAAACAGGGGGCAACAAGAAAATCCAAACTGGGAACCAGTCTCCAGAGTCTGGTCTGCCTATTTGGGGCCGTTTAGGGCCTTCTCGAAACCTGGTACTAGAAGAAGTCGTAAGCCGTAGCCGTAGTAGTCGTCGCAGCATTAGGAGACGTAATACTACTCGTACTCGTTCTCGTGCTAGTTCCACTACAAGTACAACAATCAACCCAAACCCTTAAACCCTAAACCCTAAACCCTAAACCCCAAACCCTAAATCCTAAACCCTAAACCTTAAACACTACGGCCCGGTCCGTGAGGATCTTGTGCACCGACGCTGTGGGCAGCGGGAGCCCGCCTTCGACGGCCGCGTTCGCCCGGAGCACCTGCGCACGGACTTATGCAAGGGTTTAGGGTTTAGGGTTTAGGGTTTTATGGTCTTTTCTTTAAATACAAGGTGTTCGAGGCTTTTTTATCGAGTTGCGGAGGCTTTATGTTCTTTAGTGAGGCTTCATCATGGCTTTTCGAAAAGGGTATGAATGCTTAACTACATAGCTTTATAGGGATACTGGAAGGGTTACCGTGCAGGTTTAGGATTCAAAGATCAAGGTTTTTAGTGTAAAGGAGGGTTTCGGCAAAGATCTACGGCTTGCGGAGCCGGGTGTAGGGCTAAAGGCGTGCCGAACGAAAGCGCGCATTGTGAGCATGCACTAGACTCAGACTTGCCCAACCAAGACGACTTTTGACCTTCGCGGTCACTCTTTGAGGCATGTGGCAAAAGAATCTGATGTGTGCCTGATTGGGGACTCTGGAGACGCTTCGATTCATGTGTATTCTCGGTTTCCGTGCCATTGCAGTGGAGGGACTTCGGAGTGCTGTTCTGGGACGCTATGTCGAAGTTTGGTGTTCTGTGCTTCAGCGCCATCACCTCGACTCTATCTGCAGTGTGGGGTTTTCACACATGAGGACGTTGAAACCCTAAACCCTTAACCCTAAACCCTAAACCTTCTCCCCTAAACCCTAGACCCTAAACCCGAAACCCGAATTAAACCCTAAACCCTAAACCCGAATTAGACCCTAAACCCTAAACCCGAATCATGATTTCTGACACAGTCCACAACATATCTTCAAGCCCTTGAGTCTGAAAGCCGCACCACAGCCCGAAACCCTGACACCCTACTGCAGGGGCCTGAAAAGTTAGGGTATAGGGTTTAGGGTTTAGGGGTTTAGGTTTAGGGTTTAGGGTTTAGGGGTTTAGGTCTAGGGTTTAGGGTTTAGGGTTTAGGGGTTTAGGGGTTAGGGTTTAGGGTTTAGGGGTTTAGGTTTAGGGTTTAGGGTTTAGGGGTTTAGGGGTTAGGGTTTAGGGTTTAGGGGTTAGGGTTTAGGGTTTAGGAAATTTTGTGGCTACATTTATAATAAGGAGCCCCAAAACAGTATTGCTAATTATTGAGGCCCCTAGAGTAAGCACTTACGACCGCAGTTTTGAATCCTTTAAGCCCCTGCGATTTTTAACTCGGAACCCTGAGCCCACAAAGCCGAACCCGCTTAAACCCCAAACCCCAACCCCCTAACGCTAACGTGCTGGCGTCGAGGGTTAAACCCTAAACCCTAAACCGTTAAGGGTTCAGGTTTTTCTGACCTTACGACCTCAAACACCTCGAAACCCAGCGCCCCAAAGCTTAAACCTCCTAAAACCCTTAACTTTCAAACTAAACTACGTGTCGATTTCAAGAGTCCCCAAAACTATTCATCATCAAGGGCTCTATATTAAACAATAAGGGAAATTATCAATTATCACAAAGAGATACCTGGTGGAGCACATGACCTCGATCCCGAACCCCTCAAAACTGAAAAATTCCTGCATTCTCGGGCCTGGGCTTGGAACTCCCCGGACAATGTCTTAGTGGCTGAGTACCCTAGCCCACAAAAGGTTGACCTTTTGATCTATAGTAGTTAGTAGGGTTATATAAAGCCCAAAAGGTCAAAGGTTACCTACTCAGCCCCTAAGATGTGTAGGGTTTAGGGTTTAGTTTCTCTGCATTACATACCCACTTTGGGCATAAGAAGCAGCATAGCGGAAAAAAACTATAGCAACAGTAAGCATAGCGACCACAGAAACTATGAATCCAGAGATGAACACAACAATCATAACAGCAAAGCATACCAAACACAACTGCAACCCTAAGCGCTAAGCCACCCTAAACCCTAAACCGCAATGATTGGGAGGTCCTAAACCCTAAACCCTAAACCCTAAACCCTCCTCCACGGGGGCCGCCCGGCGGATACCGGCAGCGTTGGCGGCAGCAGCCGCAAGCTGCTGCCCATCGGAGTCGCACCCGATGAAGGCCCCTTCCAAAAGAAATCGTTTCGGGGTTTAGGGTTTAGGGTTTGGGGGTCTAGGGTTTTGGGGTTCAGGGTTAAGGGTTTAGGGGTTCAGGGTTTAGGGGTCAGGGTTTAGGGGTTCAGGGTTTAGGGTTTAGGGTTAGGGCTCCTGGGTTTAATGTTCGGGTTCCTCTAGAGGTACTACAAGACTTAAGGGTTCCTTTGCAAGGATTGAAGTTTTTGAGCTTAGGGGCTTAGGTGAAGGTCTTCTTTAATTAAGGGGTATTGGGCTCTGTGGTTAAGTAGGGTTTATCATAGGGACCCTTAGGGGGGTAGGGGGCCGCAATGCCCATAATAAGGACTTCATAAGGCCGATTTAAGGAAGTATAGTCCCCTACCCTGCTCCCCCGTACCCCCCTAAGGGTCCCTATAGGTTTAGGATTTAGGGGCATCCTTTAGTCCTTTAGTTCTAAACCTTACTAAATCTGGGGCCTTCAACCCGGAATCCCAAGACCGAACCGTCACCCCCTTCAGCCGACGAGACCTACAAGGGAGCTTCAGAAACTAAATGACTTGAATCAAGACTTATAGTATAGGTGCCTCAAGAGTATGTATGGGGTCTTCGGGGGTATATTATAGCATGACTATAATTAGGAACCCCAAGGAATAGGATGGGTAACTATGTAGGCTTCTGTATCTTAGAAAAGGACGCCATAATCTTACGGAGCAGCCATTATCCTTTGCTTGAGGCTGTCGGCCCTATAGAACGCGGACAGCCGCAAGACAAGCAGCAGCTTCGAAGCTTGCACAAACGTCGAGAGACATCCCTAGACCCTAAACGCTAAAACTTGAACCCTAAACCCTATACCCTGAACACTACCATCCTACCACAGAAGCCGACGGCTTCGAGTCTGGTATAGGGGCCTGAGTATTTGGAAAACAGCTTTTGGGCACACTGTGGTAAATTTAACACTTCTACAGGGACTATCAGCGGACACTATTTACTGCAAAGTGGTCAACCCTAACTCCTAAACCCCGCACCCTAAATCCTAAATATCTCAGGACTCGATTCAAGGTTGGGGCTTCTGTTCGAGAATGTCGCCTCGCTCAGCTTAGGTTTGTGCTGGAGTTTTACTAGGTTCCTGAATAGGCAATTAATGATGAGGGTACCCTTTTTCCTACTATTCTGTTTAAATACGGGGACCCAAAAAGGAAAAAAAGGGCATAAGGGCGCTACTCAGGCACCTAGGAATGTAAACTACGTCATTCGGTTTAGGATCCTGGGTCTGTTCCCATACCCTAAACCTTAAATTCTGACCCCCAAAACCCTAAACCCTAAACCCCAACCCTGAAACCCTAAACCTTGAACCCTAAACCCTAAAAACCCTAAACAAACCCTCAACCCCGAAGGTTGCGGAAATCTTGGGGTCGAGGGAGTCGGGTTCCAGAGCAGGGGGATTCCAGACCCTCACCCCCCAGTCCCGACTGCCTAAATAAGGGTTCCTTTATGGGAACTGTATAAGGGCCTTAATAATTAGAATAGGGTTCCTTTAAAGGGGTGTCTATATAACGGCTACTATAAGGGTACTCGAATATAAGGGCCTTAATAATTAGGATAGTGTTTGGGGGCCCAATATACTATAATTATAATAGGGCACCCCAAAATAGTATAGGTCATTATATAGGCCCCTATATTAAACCCTTAAGCCTAACCCATAAGATCTAAACCCTGTCAATACTAAAGCCTTAAGCCCTAAACCAAAAAAAAGAAAGCTATTGAGGCGTTCAGCTCGGGTTTCAATTAGCCTCCGTGGCGCCAGTTCAGCGCCGCTTCGCATAGAAGCACCTGGCACGGAAGGAGATTTTGGGGCTTGTCCACTCAGGGTCAAGGGTGCTGGGTTCTGGGTTTGGGTTTCTTTGGAATTAATAGCGCCATCTGAAAGTTTACTTGGAACATATGGCAGGTAGGTTATCGTTGGGGTTCTAATTACAATTACGGCAATCCTACTTGTAACTCTACTTAACCCAAATCTCAAACACTACCCCAAAGAAACTCGAAATCCCTAAACCCTAAACCCTAAACCCTAAACCCTCAACCTGGAAGCCAGCCCTGAACCCTGAAGCCCTGAAGCCCTGCAAGCTCAACCCTGGCACACAAAACGCCTCGCACAACCCACAAAACCATGAACGAACCACACTGCCAGAGAGCCCCAATACCCCTTAATTAAGGAATATGTCTTAAGTTAAAAAGGCCTTCCCTTTATAATTTAAGACATATTCCTTAATTAAGGGGTATTGGGCTCTCTGGGCTACTAATCAGCTAGCACCCTTACTGTCGCGTGTCTGTGTACCCAGTTCCTTCTCATACTCATCATTCATCATGCTTCTACTGCTCCCGGAATGTCTCTATCTGCTCAAACATCTTCTTCAAGCTCGTATGCCCCAAACCCCAACAAACCCTATGGTGGCGGGGTTTTTTTTTGGAAGGTTCGGCCAAACGTTTGAAAGAGAAAGGTGCGGCGAAGCTTTGTTTCAGTTTGATTTGCGGCAAGCTATTGGGGAAGTGCCATTTCCAGGGTTGCGTGTTTGCAGCAAGCTATAGGGGAAATTGCAATTTTGGGGGTTTTATTTGCAGCAAGCCTTTAGGAAACGGGTCTGGAAGTAATTTGGGAATTTTTTTTTTGGCTTGGGTGGGTTTGCTAGAGTGCTATTCCCTAGGTTTTCGTTAGGAAAACGTACATTTCCTTAAGTTTTCCTAGGGAAAACCTTATTTTCCTTGCATATTGGACGGTTTTCGTGCCATTTTCCCTGGGTTTTCGTTAGGAAAACGTACATTTCGATGCCATTTTCTTTAGGTTTCCGTTAGGAAAACGCACGTTACCTTCGGTTTTCCTAGGGGAAACCCAATTTTCCTTGCATATTGGACGGTTTTCGTGCCGTTTTCCTGAGGTTTTCGTTAGGAAAACGCACGTTACCTTGGGTTTTGTTGAGAAAAAACTGCTTTCTTTACATTTTGGACGGACTTCGTGCTATTTCTCTACGNTTTTCGTGCCGTTTTCCTGAGGTTTTCGTTAGGAAAACGCACGTTACCTTGGGTTTTGTTGAGAAAAAACTGCTTTCTTTACATTTTGGACGGACTTCGTGCTATTTCTCTACGTTTTCCTGAGGAAAACCTACGCTACCTTGGTTGTTGTTGCTGTTGTTGTGGCCGTTGGTGTTGTTGTTGTTGTTCTTACTGTTCTTGTTAATGCTATTGTTCTTGTTAATATTACTGTTATTGCTGGTCTTGTTGTTGCTGTTGCTATGACCATTGTTATTATCAATATACGTATTATTGTTGTTGCTGTTGTTGTTGCTGTTGTGGTTGTTGTGGTCGTTGGTTGTTGTGGTTGTTCTTGTTGTTATTATCATTATTGTCGTTGTGGTTGTGTTATTGTTCTGTTAATGTTCTTGTTACTGTTCTTGCTGTCTTATACTTTAATAGGATTGGTTATGGTTTAAAAAACATAATACAATAGAATAAAACATACTAGAACATAATATAATATGAATCAATGACACACCCCCCTTTTGCAAACAGAATGCCTTTATGATGAGTCTTGCAAAGCTCTAAAACAGTTTCGTGTTTGATGCAAGTCNGAATCAATGACACACCCCCCTTTTGCAAACAGAATGCCTTTATGATGAGTCTTGCAAAGCTCTAAAACAGTTTCGTGTTTGATGCAAGTCTTGATCATGGTGCGATGTTCTTGCAAGCACTATAAAATGTAATGGAATGTGAGATAAGAGAACATGATACAATACAATATATTACAAGATATAACATTTTAAAGGAAATACTTTATATTATGATAAAATATAATATGATATAACTTTATATGATATAGTACAGTATATTAGAATATCACAAAATATCTTCTCACATGACATAATATATAGCAGTATACTAAAAAGTCTACATAATATGATAGCATACCGTATCGAATAATGTCATATGTTAAAATGTAATATAGTATAATACAATTAGAAAACATACTGTAATATAATACGACACAATAAAGAATACACTATAATTGTGCATAATTTAACATAACATATACAACATAAGAAAAATAACACGATAAATATAATATAAAACTATAAAATGCAATGGAATGTGAGATAATACAACATGATACAGTACCGTATATTCTAATATGGAACATTTTACATGAAGTATATTATATTATGATTATGATATAATAAATCATAACTTTTAATGATGTAATACAATATATTACAATATGTTATACAGGGGAGGCCCTTCCCAACGCGTTCGGAACGGACATATTTCCAGGTCCCAAAAACGAGACCCGCCTACCTCGCTTTTGTGCAAGCAACGAAACCGTGCCTTTTTAGCTTTTTTGTTCCCCTTTGGCGGCATGCTTCCTCAGAAGCAATCGGTGTGGAACTATCGCATTCGGCCGTTTTTGAGCAAACACTTGCAACAAAGAAGCCTCTCGCGGCCGTTCCAAGCTTCTGCAGCAACCGGTGAGGCTGAAAGCAGCGGACGGAATTTGGCAAACCCAAACCAAGCTCGACCCTCGGAAGGGTGGTTTACACATCCGCATGCACAACGTGAAACCTTGCAAGCTGCTGGCACACACAGCCAACGGTAGAACCTCGAATCTGCGGGCGCTGGCCATGGTGGACACCTTCCAAGCGTTGAATGACCTGAGAAACGTCGAGCTCTCTTTGAAGACGCTCAAGTGGTCCGTCTCTCCCGTGTTTCGGTCACTCATTCCCTCACTCACTCACTCACTCACTCACTCAGCCACTCACTCACTGACTCCCACTCACTCACTGACTCACTCACTGACTCACTCACTCCAGCAGTTTGGTGGTGTTCAAGAAAAGTTTGTGCATTTCATAGGCCACGACTCAAAAGCGGCACAGTCCGTACCACTGCATTTGGAAAATGGTCTGTAACGCCTTTCGGACAAATTCTTCTTTCCTTTTGGCCATTTCTTCTAGTGTTTAGCAAGTGTTTGTGTCGTCAAAACGTAAAGTATCCGGTGCTAAGTTTTCGGCGTGTCAGGCTACCACTGCATTTGGAAAATTGTTTGCAACGCCTTTCGGACAAATTCTTCTTCTTTTTGAGCCATCTCTACTAGTGTTTAGCAAGTGTTTCACAGCAGTTTTGCATTTCATAGGCCACGATTCAAAAGCCGCACAGTCCGTACCACTGCATTTGGAAAATTGTTTGCAACGCCTTTCGGACAAATTCTTNCACAGCAGTTTTGCATTTCATAGGCCACGATTCAAAAGCCGCACAGTCCGTACCACTGCATTTGGAAAATTGTTTGCAACGCCTTTCGGACAAATTCTTCTTCTTTTTGAGCCATCTCTTCTAGTGTTTAGCAAGTGTTTCACAGCAGTTTTGCATTTCATAGGCCACGATTCAAAAGCCGCACAGTCCGTACCACTGCATTTGGAAAATGGTCTGTAACGCCTTTCGGACAAATTCTTCTTTCTTTTTGGCCATTTCTTGTAGTGTTTAGCAAGTGTTTCACAGCAGTTTTGCATTTCATAGGCCACGATTCAAAAGCCGCACAGTCCGTACCACTGCATGTGGAAAATTGTCTGTAACGCCTTTCGGACAAATTCTTCTTCCCATTTCTTCTAGTGTTTAGCTAGTGTTTCACAGCAGTTTTGCATTTCATAGGCCACGATTCAAAAGCCGCACAGTCCGTACCACTGCATGTGGAAAATTGTGTGTAACGCCTTTCGGACAAATTCTTCTTCTTTTTGGCCATTTCTTCTAGTGTTTAGCAAGTGTTTCACAGCAGTTTTGCATTTCATAGGCCACGACTCAAAAGCCGCAGAGTCCGTACCACTGCATTTGGAAAATTGTCTGTAACGCCTTTCGAGCAAATTTTTCTTGTTTTTGGCCATTTCTTCTAGTGTTTAGCAAGTGTTTCACAGCACTTGTGCATTTCATAGGCCACGATTCAAAAGCCGCACAGTCCGTACCACTGCATTTGGAAAATTGTCTGTAACGCCTTTCGGACAAATTCTTCTTTCCTTTTGGCCATTTCTTCTAGTGTTTAGCAAGTGTTTCACAGCAGTTTTGCATTTCATAGGCCACGATTCAAAAGCCGCACAGTCCGNTTCTTCTTTCCTTTTGGCCATTTCTTCTAGTGTTTAGCAAGTGTTTCACAGCAGTTTTGCATTTCATAGGCCACGATTCAAAAGCCGCACAGTCCGTACCACTGCATTTGGAAAATTGTCTGTAACGCCTTTCGGACAATTTCTTTTTTTTTGCTTCTTTTGACAGATACTTTCGCAGCGTTTGAAGAAAATTTGGCAATATGGACCAGGACTCAAAACTCGCACTCACTCACTCACTCACTCACGCACTCACCCACTCACCCAGTCACCCCACTGACCTCACTCACCTCACTCACCTCACTCACCGCACTCACACCTCACTCACCTCAGTCACCTCACTCACCTCACGCACCTCACTCACCTCACTCACCTCACACACCTCACTCACTCAGCACTTCGCAGGCAAAGTTCAGCATCTTTCGGGTCCTAACACACATGCTCTTGCTCAAACTTTTCGCCTTCAGTGCAAACAGAGAGAACTTGCACAAGCGCGAGACTCCGATCCGTGTTTCAACACGGGTCGAATGGAACTACTTGATCAAGAATCCCCACACGCTTGAATCCCCATAAGTACAAGGATGTCGCCACAGCAAGACAGCATGAGCCCAGAGCCATCCTCACGTATGCATGAAGTTGATGTTCAAGCTGAGACCTCAGAGCACAGCATCCAGACGTCAAACTGGCACTCCAAACGTCAAACTCTGCACGACATTCAGAGCACTGGGGACAACCTACCAAACGTCAACTGTGCAAGCTGCTAGGCAGCACAAGCATCAATCGCTGCATGCTGCTGGGTAGTTCAGAGCACCGGAGACGAAATCACTTGCGCCAAGACTTTCTGGGGCCATCGCATCGGGATTAGATGACGTGTGGGGACCTGAAGAGAGTCACAATTACAATTATTTTTGCTGTTTACCCGCGCTTGTTTGCAAATCATCGCGTCGACATTCAGAGCACTGGAGACAAAATCACTTGCGGCAACACCTTCTCTACCAAACGTCAACTCTGCAGGCTGCTGGCACAGACAATCAAACTCTGCACGCTGCTGGGCAATTGAGAGCACCGGAGACGAAATCACTTGCGCCAAGACTTTCTGGGGCCATCGCATCGCGAGCGGATGACGTGTGGCGACCTGAAGAGACTCAGACTTACAGTTCCTTTATCTGCTGTTTACCCGCGCTTGTTTGAAAATCATCACGTCGATATTCCGAGCACTGGAGACAGAAATCACTTGCGGCAACACCTTCTCGAAGCTACCAAACGTCAACTCTGCAGGCTGCTGGCACAGACAATCAAGCTCTGCACGTTGCTGGGTAGTTGAGAGCACCGGAGACGAAATCACTGGCGCCAACGCTTTCTGGGGCCATCGCATGTTTGAAAATCTTCACGTCGACATTCCGAGCACTGGAGACAGAAATCGCGTGCGGCAACACCTTCTCGAAGCTACCAAACGTGAACTCTGCAGGCTGCTGGCACAGACAATCAAACTCTGCATGCTGCTGGGTCGTTTAGAGCACCGGAGACGAAGCCTGCACAACACTACTGTCACCGGCATCGTCAGCATCACTCCGGACGAAGCAAAAACAAAACAACACTTGAACAACGCTTTCAATGACTTAGCGAAGAATGCCAACTTGAGGAATTGAGGACTCGTGCAAGCTTCGGACTGGCGGGTGTAGGGATTGTTGCAGGCGTCCTACTGTACAGGAACGACTTGGCCTCCTAGCGCTGGCTGTGGGAATCAAGCCCCATAAAGCGGTCCCAAGCCCTGCGCCAGCAAGACACACATAAATCGTCCCGCATGGTCCCCTGCACAAGGATGACGCTCGCGAAGTCACGTCTGGTGCTTCCATTTCATGGGAAAAGTTTACAGACACTTTGGATCAGGCCCTCCAAAACCTCTTCTGCTTTCACTTTGGCCCCAGGCCCTCCCAAACCACATCTGCTGCTTTCACTTTGGTCCCAGGCCCTCCCAAACCACGTCTGGGGGTTCCCTCTATGAGGTTAGACCTCAATGCACTGGTAGCGGAGCTGGAGGTTAAACCGCCAGGTCTGGTGGAGCTCCTAAGGCTCAGCTAACAAGGCCCTTTTTCGCGCTTGACAGGGGCCAAGGGGCAAAACGCGGCCCTTATTAAGAGGAACGGCTTTTCGGAGGCAAAACCTCGGCCATTGGCTCTCAAAAACAAGGAGCCTCTTGCAGTTTAGGTTTCAACAGAGCAGAGGGCCTCTTAAAGGGTTTAGGAGGGAGAAACTCCAAGAATCGGGTCAGAACCCCTCCTGCTCACTGACATCTTTCGGTCTGCTGCTTTTCACTTTGGTCCCAGGCAAAACACCCTGAACAACTTGGAGGCGTTCGGTCGCAATCCAACAGATGATGGCTTCGTTGCAAGCTGGAGGCCCGCAGACTCAATACTAATGCTCTGGATCTTCCAAAGAGTTGGGCCTAGTCTTGCGTCCGCAAGTCCGCCCTGAAGAGCTTCAGCACGCCGCGGTCGGGCCTTTGTTTAAGACAGCAAGACAGACGTCCTGAAACGGGTCACTGCTTGCTCGGAAAGCCTTTTGCAGTGCACATTCGAGACATCATGCCATACGACAGCGCTCTCTGGCTGTCTTACGACACATCTTCTTAGACATCGTGCCATACGACAGCGCTTTCTGGCTGTCTTACGACGCAAGGGGAAAAAACCGCTGGCACTTTCAGCCCTCCTGCTGCGCCAGCTCTGCTTTCACACGCGCAAGCTCGTTCAGATCAGCAACGGACAGCTGCTTAGCCGCCTGCTGCAAAGATTTCAATTCGTGGGTGCCAAGCTCGGATTGAAACCAGGGTTCAGGCACCAGGTTTCTACGAACAGGGTCAAATTACGTAGCCCAAGCATTTGAAGAGAATGCATTTTTGCCATGTGGCCCTCTGTCAGAAACGTGCGGCCTTCACCAGCCTGCTTTTGCGGCGTAGCGCAGCGCGTTCTTGCTTTTTCAAAGCCTTCACCTTCTCCTTCGCTTCCTGCTTGCGCTTCTGTAGCTGCGACAACTGGTCAGCCGACCACGGGACCACGGACCACGGGACAAAGGACCAGGAGACCACAGGGCCACGGGCTTGGCCAAACCTTCCAAAACCCAACCATGGCCGAACCTTCCAAACAAAAAAACCCGGACCCCAAACCCTATAAACCGCCTAAACCCTAAACCCTAAACCCTCAACCCTGATAACTCATAACCCAAAGGATGACAAGACCCTCAAAACCAAAAACAAACTTAGAACCTAAAACCCTGAACCACTCGAGAACCCTAAGCCTACCATAGGGGCCTTAATAGTTTCAATAGGATTTTGGTGCCCACTATACTATACTATAATGTTAATAAGGAGCCCCCAAATAGTACAGGTAATTATGAAGGCTCCTGTGTTAAAACCCTCTCCCTCCCCCCCCTCGCCGTAAGACAGGTCCAATCTGGCCCCTCGCCCGCACATCGGATCCAGGACGACCTCAAAACTTATAGCAGTTTCCGAAAATAAGGGGTACCTGATTTGGGGGTCCTTATAATGAGGATCCTACCATATAGTGTACTATATTAGGGTCGCCTATTTTCAGATATCCCGTAATATCGGGGGCCCCTCTCGTTTTCAATCGCGTTTGGGGGCAGATTATCGCAATCATAATAATATTCAACTAACGAACTTAAGGAATAGTATGGATGATTATGCCCTAAACCCTAAACCCCTAAACCCTAAACCGTGGCTGCAATCCCCTCTCAACTTTAGTGGCGATTTCGGCTTTGAGACCCGGGAATGAGGTGAATGCCAATGCTAAAGACACCACCCGTTGAGGGTTTAGGGTTGAGGGTTTAGGGTTTAGGGTTTAAGGGTTTCGAGGTTTAGGGGTTTAAGGGTTTCGGGGTTTAGGGTTCAGGGGTTTAGGGTTGAGGGTTGAGGGTTGAGGGTCCAGGGTTCAGGGTTTGGAGGCGAGGTTCGGAGGTTAGCAATCAATCGCCCCTCGACTAAAACTCTAATATAGGGGCCTTAATAATTAGAATAGGGTTTGGGGGCCCATTATACTATAATTACATTACGGAACCCCCAAAAATTGTATAGGTAATTATTTAGGCCCCTAAATTACATCAATCCGAACCTAACTTGCTGAACTTCCCCCCAGAATAAGCATCAACAGTCGGGATAAGCCTTGGACCTATGTGGGCTTCGCAGGCGGACGCCCTGGCCCCAACAGTGCTAAACGACAATCAGGGGCTCCAAACCCTAATTTCTAAACTCCTACACTTCGCCGTTTGGGGGCTTAGGGTTTAGGGTTCGGAGTTTGGGGTTGAGGGTTTAGGGTTTAGGGTTTGGGGGTTTGACGGTTTTGAGATCGTAGCAGGGGACAGTGCGAGGATTCCTGTGTCTGCTTCACTTTGAAACTCGACCCAACCCTAGACCCGGCATCCCCCCTGAGCACTAAACCCTCAATCTTGAGCCCAGCGCACTATGCCCTGAAGACCTTAGTAAAGACCCCTGATGTGACCCCATGTGAAACCTCACGCAGCCCTAATCCTCAAGCCCTCGACCCTGATCTTAAACATGTGAACTCTACGGCCCTTAAGCCCTAAACCCCAAGCTCCAACACTAAACCTGAAAGGAACGAACCCTTGAAGGAGCTAAAGGAACTCTCGGAAGAACCCTGAATACGGGGGCCTCATTGGGTTGGATGTCCAAACACCGCGCCAGAACCTCACTCTTAGGCTTGAAGAAAATTCGGGCTTCACAGTTTTGGGGGCTCAAAGGTTTAAGGATAAGGATTTGGGCTTCAGGGGCCTGGGGATTGGGGCTCAACAGCTAGAGTTCGACTCTGGAGATACAGGCAGACAAGCAACTACCAATAAACTTTCATGCACATGATGCAATGCCACAAAATGCGACGCGATGCAAACAGACCGCATGTATGTACGCGTGCATGTGTGTACTGTGCGCCTGCAAGCATGCTTCTCAGATATGCTCCACGTATACACAAACAACCCATGCACAGGCAAACGTACATGTCGCTCTGCCTGTGTGTACGTCTTCCTACTGATCCGTCCCTGGGCAGGCAGGGACAGACAGGTAGGAAGGTAGGCAGGCAGGCAGGTAGGCAGGCAGGAAGGCAGGTGGTTAGGTACATGGATAGGTAAGCAGGCCGGCAGCTAGCCAGGTAGCTACGTAGGTGCAGCCTGGTGCTGGTCCAGAGCAAGAAATAACACCAGGAACTGCTGTTCTGGGTGCTTGAGGTTGAAGCTCTCTTTGCTTTGGAAAAACAAGTAGATACCGCTCCGGCATCCCACGGTAGCTCCGCCCACATGGGTGGTCATCATACTGCTGCCTGTGTTTGAAGCCTCCAGTGCGCAACACCCGTCCGACATCTGCTGCGTTGGCCTATGCAACGAGTTCTCTCATCAGAACGTAGATCTTCTCCCACTTCGGCGAGCATAAGTCTCCCATCCAGTCGACTCGATCACAGTGGACCATAACTCCTGGTCGTCAGGGCAAAAGAATTTGGTCTTACCGGCTCCCACATCGAAACAAATCCTGCAGGAGGTGCCATGGATAAGCCTACCCCCCTCAGTCAACCATAGACCCAAAAGGGTGACGGCCTTCAGCCCCCATCTTGATCCATATTCTCCCAGGGTTTAGGGTTTAGGCTAACCTACACAGCTTTAACGAAAAACGGGCGAAGAAGTAAGCACGACACCAACGGAACACTATGCTAGTCCATTTCCACAACCTGCACGCAAAGTCAGTAGGATAACCCTTTTAAAACAAACTGGTACTTCTGAACCCCTATTATCACCTAAACCCCAAACCCTGCACCCAAAACCCAGAGCTGTAAAGACTAAACCCCCAAACCCTAACCCTAAACCCTGCACCATAGACCCAAAGCCCGAAAAACCCTGGTTACTACAGCGGTCTGGAATATCAGAATAGTATACTATAACTACCATACTTATGATAACTCTACTAATTCTTCCGACCCTTACATCACTAAACCCTAAACCCTAAACCCTTACATCACTACAACCAGCAGGACTTGGCTCCCATGCCCAGGCAATCGCAGGGTGCAGCCCTGGCGGGATGCGAGAATTATAGGGGCCTCAACAACCAGACAGGGGTGTCTGGAAGGGTTCCTTTAAAGGGTTCTATACGGGTTACTATAAGGGTTACTAGTAATTGGTGGGTACTACTATACGGGTTTAGCATAGGGGCCTCAAGCATACGAATGGGGTTTTGCACGGGGTATGATTATTGCTGCTGGTTCTTTTTATCAACCCCTACATGTGAATTAACACGGACCCTACAAAACAGGCTTCTTCTGGTGGCTTCAGGTAGGAACCCTAAGCAACTGCACTGGTAGCTACTGGTGGGTACTAAACCCGGGTCCTTCTTCCGGGTTTCAGGGTTTATGCAGGGTTCGGCGCCTGGAACCATCGGGTTTGGAGGTTTAGGGTTGGCGATCAGGATCTGTGAATTAGGAGTTTCCGAAAATTAGGGGTACCTTAGTTGGGGGTCCTTATAATAAGCATCCTACTATTTTAGAGCACAGTATTAGGGTCCCCTATTTTCGGAAACTCCCAATTAGGGTCTCAGCTGTAGGTTGAGCGTTGAAGGTGTTGGAGTTTCGGGCTTAGGTTCTAGGCTTAGGGTTGAGGGCTTAGGGTTTGAGGGGGAGTTTCGGGCTAAGGGTCTAGGAATAAATTATATAAGGAGTTGGGGTCTGGGGGGGCAAAGGCAAAGGCCCTACGAGGAACCCCACTGCAGGTTGCGGGGGAGGGCAGCTACTGTACAGGCCTTAATAAATAATTAGAATCAGGTTTTGGTGGTTCCTTTTTATAATTATAGTATAATATACCCCCAAACCCTATTCTAATTATTAAGGCCCCTATATTAGGTCCCTCGACCTCCAGAAGAAACCCCAAAACTCTGAAATGCACAGCCTTGGCTCGAAAAAGGTGACTTGAGAATGTTCGATCCGGGTTCGATCCCTAAACCCCTAAACCCCAAACCCCTAAAACTTAAACCCCTAAAACCCTAAACCCCTAAAAACTAAAAGGCTTCTATGTAAGAGCCTCCATCGACCCTGAACGGCTAAAAGCCTCCAAGCCTGCGCAAACCGCGCAACCTCTCCCCTCAACCGCAAAACCCAAAAGCGAGTTAGGGTTTAGGGTTGAGGGTTGAAGTTCTAAAAGCCAGAACTCTCTGAAAACCCCAAAACACGCAAAAAGTTCATCCCAACTCCCTGAAAACTTTTCTGCAGAACCTTAAGCTCGAAACCCGGGACCTACGACCTACATTTGGGGGTTTCCGAAAATAGGGGACCCTAATATAGTACCCTAAATAGTGGGATCCTTATTATAAGGACCCCCAACTAAGGTACCCCTAATTTTCGGAAACTCCCATCTCGTGCTTAGCCTCAGTCCTGCACAAGAAGCCCTTCAGTCTTTACACTGAAACTTCTCCTTCTCATCGCCCCCAACCAGCACTAGGGTTTAGGGTTTAGGGGTTTAGGGCTTAGGGGTTTAGGGTTTAGGGGTTTAGGGTTTGGGGGTTTAGGGTTTAGGGTTTAGGGGTTTAGGGTTTGGGGGTTTAGGGTTTAGGGTTTGGGGGTTAGGGCTTAAGGGTTTAGGGGTTTAGGGGTTTAGGGGTTTAGGGTTTGGGGGTTGAGGGTTTAGGGTTTACGGCTTGAGGACACAACAAGAAAACCAGTTAGTCGTCATGTCACGAAGCTTCAATCCCCAAAACCTGCACCTGAGAACCGTAAACTCCCATGCACGTAGACTCCTAAACTCCTAAATTCCGACGCTTCTACACCCCTAAACTCTACACCATAAACTTCTAAACTCTTAAACTCCTGACTCCTAAGCCTCAACATCAAAGACCGAAAGCACGGCGCCTGTGTGCACCAGGTAGCACCCGCGGCCGCCAAGCGGTTGAACCAAGGCCTCGGCTAGAAGCGGTGGCTTCGGATTCGGAGCTTCCCAGAGAGCCCAATACCCCTCAATTAAGGAATATAGCTTAAATCAAAATATGAAGCACTATCTAATTATTGCCATATTCCTCGATTGAGGGGTATTGTGCTCTCTGGGTTCTGGAGTTTAAGATTTAGTATAGTGTTTAGGGTTTGGGGTTTAGGGTTTAGGATTTGGGATTTAGGGTGTAGGGTTTGGGATTTAGGGTTTGAGTTTAGGGTTTGGGGCTCAGGGTTTATTGGGGTTTTGAGTTTAGGTTTAGGGCTTTAACGAATGCTGTATAGGCTGTGGAGGGGCTTTCAGGCTCTCTCTACGCGGTTTGATGTGGCTTCATAGGGGCTCTACACAGGTTCTATAAGGGCTATGCAAGGGTCTTTTCGGAGTTTAAGCTCCAGGAAGTAAACGAACTCTGATGAAGGTTTCTCCCAGGCATTCCAGCCTTAACACTCAATGCTGAACCCCTCAAACATATGGGTTCTGTGGGAGCCTGGGCACACGGCAGTTTGTATTGCTCTTGAAGCAAGTTGCAAAATTAGTTTTCACCTGGACCCGTCTGCAGGATTTTTGACGACTGTGTATGTCAGATTCATCTTGATGTTGTAGCCAATTGCACCTGTCGACCAATACTCGAGAAAATAAGTCGGACTCAGTACATGGCAATGTTAACGGAGCCTTCATGTCAGGCATCAGCTGCAATCTGACGAGAAAAGATTGCTGATGTTGAAAGGCTCTCTCGGTCAACAATGTGGCTGCAGCAGCACCTCGAAACATGTCGTCACCTTGCGCCGGGTACGCAATAACAAACCCTGACAGCCTGATTCCCTCGACCGTGGCATTGGGACCACGGCAGTGAGACACACGAGGAGCTCATCTTGGTTCAGCTGCACGCGAACCTACGCAATTCCGGAGTCTTGCTTCTGGGTTTGAAGGTGTTGCTTCTTAGGCGGCGGGAATTCTGACGTCCTTATATCCAGGAGAAACCTGTACTTTACACAGCGTTCCTCCTGGGCCCGCGAAGAGGTTCAAGTTCTATCTGTCATTACAGTAGCAGTTTTGGACACAGTCAACTACAGCCACAACAAGGAACGCCGGGGAAGACTGATACTTCAGCAACTATTCAAGCACCTCCTAAACCCTAAACCCTAAACCCTAAATCCTAAACCCTAAACCGTACTATGCTCATCGGTGGGTCCATGTTAAGCTGGGGCGGTTCAGGTTTCGGATGAGGAGGTGGAGGATAGTTTTGGGGTTTCATATGTAGTGCTTGCTTCCGAACCCTAAACCCCAAACCCTAAACCCCAAAACCCTTAAACCCCACACCCTAAACCCCAAAACCTGAACCCCAAAGCCCTAAAATCAAAATGAACCCACTCCCGCCCCAAAAAATCCTAAGCCCCAAGTGCCCCACACGAGGGCTAAGCCCCAAAAACCATAAACCCTTAACTAGGTTACCCTTTTTCCTACTATTCTGTCTTAACAAGGGGGCACTCTCAGGCACCTAGTGAATGAACCCCTATTAATTACCCTTATCAAGCCCATGCCGGGCCATGTTGGGCCGCCATGCGACTTTTTGCTGCTGCGGGTGACACTACATCGGCAATGGCAGCGAAGCCCACACGGATGCCAAGGGTCTGCAACCCATTTTGCGGGGTTCCTGTAAAGGTTACCACATTGGTTCCTGCAAAGGTTCCTGTTGCTACCTGTTCCGGTTCCTTGAAGGGTTCCTTGAAGGATTCCTTGAAGTGTTCCTGCAATGGCTTTCAGGGTCTAGAGTTGAGGGTTGAGGTTGAAGGTTCAAGTGTAGGGCCAACTCCCTTTGGCGAGACAGAGAAGTGGGGCTTATGTCTGGGATTTTGGTGAGTGTGCTTAGGGCGATTGTAGAGCTTGGCTTGGGTGCAAATTTCGGAGGCTGGTCATAGACTCCAACTCTACTGTAGAGAAGACCGTCTGGGATTCCGTTGCCTGGTAAGTCGATGATGGATAGATATGTATACATGTTATATAGTTATATAATATATATGTATATATAGATATCAACAGGCCACCCGACGTTGGGGCGCCAAGGCCCACACTTGCAACCCACAAACTCAACCGTGCGATCAGTCAGGAAGTCTTTAAACCCTAAGCCCTAAACCCTAAGCCCCTAAACCCTAAGCCCCTAAACCCTAAGCCCCTAAACCCTGAGCCCCTAAACCCTAAACCATAAGCCACAACCCTAAGCTCTAAACCGTCGCTTTAAGTTCGGGGCTTAGGCTCGGGTTCAAGACCCCTCTTGTCACATGCTCCGTCAGCCTGCGCCATGATTCCGGAGTTTCCGAAAATAGGGGGTGCCTTATTTGGGGGTCCTTGTAATAAGGATCCTACTATTTAAGGTATATATTAGGGTCCCCTATTTTCGGAAACTCCCATACCGGAGTCTTTGTACATTCGGGGGTTCTTCTTTGAAACCGCACTTAGGGATGTTGTAGTTTATTGAGGGCCCTTTGTCCCCAAACCCTAAGCCCAAACCGAGATTGGGTTTAAAGTTTGGGGTTTAAGGTTTCATGTATAGGGCTAGGGCGTTGGATTTGAGATCTCGATACCAAGGCAATCCTTCAGGAGTTCTATAGCTTCAGGCCGACAGAGGTTCTTAGGCCTTTGGGCTTGTAAGGTTTAGGCTTCAGGGCTTTAGGACTTAAGGCTGTAGTCTTGAAGGGCTCAAAAGGTTCGAGGCTTGAAGGCCTATAGGGGTTAAAAACCCTAAACCCCCCAAATCCTTTTTAGGGTCAGTGTATGGCTTTGGGAGAACCCCTCTCGGCGTTGGCACTGCACACTTGGACCCGGCCGATGATCTGTCCTTGCAGAGACTCCAAACCACTTTAACTTATGACCCACCCTAAATACTAAACCAACCGTTAGGGTTTGGGCGTAAGTTTAGGAAGAGTCCTTAAACCATAGCAGGCGTACGGGTACCTTAAGAAGGGACCCTTCATTCAGGGATAGAGGTGTCTCTGCTAATGCAGGCCCAATGCAGGCACGCCCCCATCGAGCTCAGCGTCATTGCAGCTGATCGAAGGCCTTGGTGCACAACAAACCCTGAACAATCCTAAACCTTAGACCCTAAACCCTAAACCTTAAACCCTAGACCCTTAAACCTAAACCCCACACCCTAACAACCCTTAACCCTAATAACCCTTAACCCTTAACCCCAAAACATCGAAGATGAGCAGGCCAGGGATGATGCCATTGCACGTGGGGGCCTCCTGCTTCATGATGCGGGGGTAGTCCTCTAAATTAGGATCCCTTTTAGAGCTCCTTAATGGGATATATAAGGGTTTCTTTAGTGGGTGTCTTTAGTTTTTCAATAAGGGTACTATAAGGGTAGTTCTCTAAATTAGGGTCCCCGTTTTGGGCGTCCTTTATCAAAGCTTTATGAAAGGGAGGAGCTACAAGGGCTTCTCTACAGGGCTTCTATAAGGGTACTGGAAAGGTAGTTCTCTAAATTAAGATCCCTTTTGGGGGGTTCCTTTATTAAAGGGAGCTATAAGGGTTTCTAAAGGGCTTCTATAAGGGTACTAGGAAGGTAGTTCTCTATATCAGGGCCCTGTTTCAGGTCCCTAAAGTAATATGGCACCCTTTTCGGACCCCAAAAGGGACCCTAATCTAGAGGTCGTAGTTTCGGGCGTTGGGGCTCAGGAACTCAAGGTCAAAAGTGTACGCTATAAACCGCACACTAGAGAATGGGAGAATGGGAGTTATGATTAGTTTTTGTTTTTTTAAGTGGTTTAGGGCTTCGGGTTTAGGGCTCAGGGAAATTTCGGGTTCAGGGTTGTAGACCGCGCACTAAACTTCAGTAGAGCTGAACCACAAAATGGCAGTTACGATTTTGGGAGCCTTGGGGATGTAGACCCTCTCACAAAGGTCCCTTTTCAGAAGCAAGGTTGAGAAGGGTACCCTTTAAGGGGTCTCCCTATACTACCTAGGAAAACCCCAGTAGAGTTCAACCGGGGTTTGCGACTTTCTCTCTGTGAAGCAGGCCCTCGGTTTAGAAGCCCAGAGAGCCCAATACCCCTTAATTAAGGAATACCTAGGTTCCTTAAAAGGCTCCTTAAAGGGATCTATAAGGGTTCTATAAGGGAATTAAGGAATGTGGCTGAAAATTATATAGGGCTTCATAGTATGATTTAAGCTATATTCCTGAATTAAGGGGGTATTGGGCTCTCGGGGAGAGGGAGGCTCGCCCACTGAAGCGCGCACTCCTGAATGGCGGCATTTACCTTCAGGAAGACAAGGGATACCCTTTTCATCAAAACCCTAAACCCTGAAACTTTAACCCAACCAAAAGCCAAAAAAAACAGAAAAACAAAACCCAGAAACTTTAACCCAACAAAAACAAACCTAAACCCTGAAACTTTAACCCAACCAAAAGCAAAAAAAACACAAAACACACCCCGAAACGTATTTAACCCAACCAAAAAAAACACTCGCAGCTCGAGGTGCGGCGCCCCGCTGGCCGAAGCCCCGTCCCATGTTGGCCGGTTCTTGGGGGCTAGCGCCTTAGAAGCTCCAAAGGCTCCACCAGTACTCCCCCTTTTGTTTAGGAGGTTTAGGATTTCTGATTTGAAGGAGGTTTTGGGTAGAGGGTGTAGGGCTTCGGGTTTGAAGGTTTGGGGTTTAGAGGCTCCCCATGCTACAGACTAAAGAATACAGGTTCTCGTGGCCTCAGGCTCTTAGGGCTTTGGGCTTTAGTTTTAGAGGCTGCCAAACAAGGCCTGAGTAGTTAAAAGAGCGTCGTCGGGCGCATGATACAAGGACTCTAGGGGGATATTTGTGTTGAGTATGCAAACCCCTGTTTTAGAGCTCCCGAAACCCCAAACCCAAAGTCCTAAACCCTAAACCCTAAGTCCTAAACCCTAAACCGAACCTTAAACCCTAAACCCTAAGTCCCACACCCTGCACCCTATGCTTGTCTCACTCCCGTCGCGCGTAGGGCTGTCAGGGCTAAGTCGGCCAACCTCAAAACTAGGGCTTGAGGGCTTGTGGTTCAGGGCTTCAGGGTATAGGGTTTAGGGTGTAGGGTTTAGGGGTTTAGGGGTTTAGGGTTTAGGGTTTAGGGGTTTAGGGGTTTAGGGTTTAGGGTTTAGGATTTAGGGTTTAGGGTTTACGGTTTAGGGTTTTAGGGGTCGGGGAGTGTAAATCGGGCTCAATATTAAGGATTTGTTGCTATCTCATACTCCTGAATAGGCTTCAAGGTTTGGCCTCTGGTTCAACTAAATGGTCGAAGAAATTTGGCTTAGGACTTGGTTTTAGGGTTTAGGGTTTAGGGAAGGGTATAATTATCAGCTTAGCGGCTTAGCGTTTAATACAGGTTTCAAAACCTTGAGCCCCAAGACGAAAAACAAACCAGAACCCTAAACCCCAAACCCCGCAGCCCCAAGACGAAAAACCCAAACCAAAGCCGAAGGCTTGATACATGAACACACCGTAAAAAAGCGGCTCTAATAATTGGAAGAGGGTTTTGGAGCCCACTATCCTATTAAGTATAGTAAGGAACCCCCAAAATAGTATGGGTAATTATTCAAGCCCCTATATTCTACAAACTCTTGCGGATGGGGAGGGGGAAAATCGGTAGGTTCCCTGTCTGTGCGGAAACTTTGTGAGCCCTTACAGGAATCCTTACAGCAACCCGTGTAATGTAGGAGCCTTAATAATTAGAATGGGGTTTTGGGGTACCTTATAGTACAGTTATACCCTAAACCCTAAACCCTAAACCCTAAACCCTAAGGAATAGTATTGGTAATCATTCCGGCCCCTACAGTACTGAGAGGATCAGTGGACTTAGCAAGTAGGGTTATAAGTAAGGAAACAATAGTTGTAGCTGCTTAAAACCCTAATTAGGGTACGTAGAAGTCCAACGACTCTTTAAGTAGGAACTCTTATAGGGGCTTATTCGAAAACATCAGGTTATCAGTCATGGATTGGAGAAGGTACGTCTTCAGAGTCACCTACACCCAAAATGGAGCAGGCTGAGTGGAATGTAGGCCTGTGCAAGAACGATTTCGGGTTTAGGATTTAGGGTTGTAGACTCAGGGTTCAGGATTTAGGAAATTCTGGATTCAGGATTCAGACAGGGTTTAGGGTTCTGAATTTAGGGTTGATGGCTTTAGGCTTTGTGCTGCCACCCTAGATGTGGCTCTGTAGGTACGGACGCATCCCATTAGCAACAAGTTTTCAACTGGTCTTGAACAGCATTGTACATGTAGCCGCCATAGAACGCGGGACCCCACGGCACAATGGTTCCGTCACTAAGGATAGCAGCAAAAGCACCCGCTGTCGCTTGTATCTCGTGTACGTTCTTCAGCTGCTTCTGCACGGCACTGCTGAGAAGACCATGGTCAGTCCAGGTCACGACATCTCCATTGCCCAGAATGGCGGCAAAAGCAGAATCAGTAGCTTGGATTTGCTGGACATCCTTTAGCTGGTCCTGGACGTGACTACTGTCACCACCAAAGGAGGCATGGCCCCATGTCACAACCGATCCATCTGAAAGAATTGCTGCAAAAGCGCCGTCAGTGGCTTGGATTTCCTGTACATGTTTCAGCTGATTCTGCACAGAGTAGCTGTCACCGCCGCGGCGAACATCGCCCCAAGTGACGACAGATCCGTCGCCCAGAATGGCAGCAAAAGCACCCTCTGTAGCTTGGATTCGCTGTACATTACACAGCTGATCCTGCACAGCGCTGCTGTCGCCGCCGTTGCCGCAATAGCCCCAGGTCACCACGGATCCATCGCAGAGAATTGCAGCAAAGGACCAGCAAGTGGCCTGGATTTGCCGCACATGTTTGAGCTGGCCCTGCACGGCAGTGCTGCTACCACCGTAGCTAGCACAGCCCCAGGTCACGACCGATCCGTCGCACAGGATCGCCGCAAAAGCAAAGTTGGTAGCTTGGATGTGATGCACATTTTGCAATTGATCTTGCACGGCACTGTTGTCACCGCCATAAACAACATGGCCCCAGGCTACAACAGATCCATCGGCAAGGATTGCAGAAAAAGCACCGTCAGTGGCTTGGATTTGCTGTACGCTCTTCAGTTGGTGCTGCACCGTGTCGCTGTCGCCACCACGAAGGGCATCACCCCAGGTGACGACAGATCCGTTTCCAAGAACTGCAGCAAAAGCACCGTCAGAGGCTTGGATTTCCTGCACGTCCTTGAGCTGATCCTGCACCCAGCTGCTGTCACCACCCGCAGCAGCGCTGCCCCAGGTCACGACAGATCCGTCGCCCAGAATTGCAGCAAAAGCAGAGTCAGTGGCTTGAATCTGATGCACGTTCTTCAACTGCTCCTGCACAGCACAGCTGTCACCACCCGAGTCGTCATTTCCCCAGGTCACGACAGATCCATCTCCAAGAATGACGGCAAATGCGGCGTTGCTGCCACTTGCCTGAACTCTGTTCATGTGCAATGTGAGGCAATCCCCATTCTGCAACTTAGCCTTCTTCATCGTTGCACGTCCATCCAGAACTGCTCCAGATGAGTCCAAGAGCCGCCCCTTGCCGACTCCCAGCGCAGTCTGCGCCCGCCGCTTCAAGGCCTCTACTTCGTCGTCTACAGCAGTCTCTAAGGTAACTGTCCTGCCACTGATCAAGGCAATGTCGACAATGACCGACATCGCTCAACAGAGGCTCTAAACCCTAAACCCTAAAATTTAAGCCTCGGTTCACTCCCAAGTCTTGACTCAAAAGGTTTACGTACAGGCCCCTACTTTATTTAGCATGGCAGCTTCAGGTGCTCTACTTGAATGGCTCATGCGACATGATAGGTGATCTCCAATTAAATGCCATGCCATAGCAGAAATGTTCTGGGCTGAATTCCATTTCTATCCTGAACCCCAACCCCGGTACCCAGCATAGACGCCTGGTTAGTTGGAACATGCTTCGGGGTATAGCATACGATAGTAATTATATAGGAAACTGAGGGACTACTCAGTATACAGACGTCTATAGCTTGGACTTCCTCAGCTCGGCTTAGGCTTCAGGATGCTGGAACGACTGGGGATGTAGGATTTGTTAGAAACAGTCAAAAGACATCGTGAAGCTCTGAATGCGTGGGAACAAAATGATCCTGATCTAATACAGGGCCCTGAATACTTGGAATAGTGTGTGCAGTGTCCTTCAGAATCTACAAGGGCTCTGCAATATAAGGGGCCTTCATGCAGAGAACAATGTTTTTGTCGATAAAGATGCAACACCAAACAGTTTTGAGCTCTAACTATAACTATACCAGGTGCTAGTCCTGAGTATTTCGATCTTTGTGTTACACCCCCAGCTTCGTTTCGCTATGCCCTGGAAACCCACTCCGAAAGCCTCAAACACCCTGCAGCGCCAATACACCCTCGAACTTCAGAGCACTAATGTAGGAACCTGATTAAGAAACCTTGGGCCTTTATTAGGGATCCTTATATGAATCCTACTATTTGGGGTTAGAAGCCCAGGGTTTCTGAATCAGGTTCCTACATTACACCCTACAGGAAGCCTTGATAGCTTTGCCAAACACCAAACCTTGCGCAAACCCAAAACCGCTACAAAAACCTGAAGGAACCCTCAATTAAAAAGGCGCACTTAAGTCCTGAACCCTACTTGGAGGATCATTGGACTTAGTAAGTAAGGCAAGTACCACGGTTAGGGTTATAAGTAGGTGGAACTATAAAGTTGCCTTACTTATAACCCGACTTACTAAGTCCACTGAAAAGGAACGCTAAGGTAAAAGGAACCCTTAACCCCTGAACCCTAAACCCCTAGGAACCTCGACCGCGGAGCCCTTAAAGGACCCTTAAAGAAAACCCTAAACCCTAAACCCCTAAACCCTAAACCCTTTAAAAGGAACCCTCAAACAGAAACCCTTTAAAAGGAACCCGTAAAAGGGACCCTTAAAAGGAAACCCCTTTAAGAAAAATCCGCAGGCCGAGGTGCTGGGCAGCGCTGCCCGCGCGGCCTCGGCTGCGCGGCGCCAGGGCGCCGCGCCGGCGGCGCGGAGGGCGGCGGAGGCCCGAGCCAGGTTCGAGGGCCTTTGGGGTTTTATTAAGGGGCTTAGAGGGTTTGGGTTTAAGTAGGGTTTAGGGTTGAGGGTTTAAGGGGTAAGGGGTTTAGGGTTGAGGGTTTAAGGTTTAAGGAGCTTAGGGTTTAGGGTTTAAGGGGTAAGGGTTTTAGGGGTTTACGGAGCTCTGGGAATTGGGGCCGAGGAAGGTTTGGAGGCGCTTGGTGGTTTGTTAAAAAAGGGGCCAAAATAATTTCAATACCCTTTTGGGGTATATTATTATATTATGCTGTTCTTATATGAATGAATACCGTTTTGGGGTATATTATGCTATACTTAGAGGAAGGAGCCACCAAAATAGTACTGGTAGTAGTATCTAGGCCCAAATATTAGGGTTTGAAGGGGCTTGGGGAATGAAAGGTTCAGGGTTTAGGGTGTTTAGGGTTGTACTAGGGGTCTAAGGGGGATAGTTTAGGGCTTTGAGTTTGCAAGGCTTTGGGGTTGGTTCATATGGGAGTTTCCAACAATGCGGGACCCCAATATAGTACCCTAAATAGTAGGACCCTTATTATAAGGACCCCAAAATACGGTACCCCAATTTTTGGAAACTCCCATATGGCTTTATGCGGGGGCGGAATAGGGGATTTGGAAGGAAGTTAGCCTGAATGATTGAAACGAGGATTTGGGGTATGTAACACTGTACCATTTTTGGGTGGACTTTTAAGGGAAATAACTATGATCATTCTTACCCCATAATTCGACTCTAGATGTTGCGGTTAGATGTGACGACCTCAGAGTTTGGGGGTTGCAGGTTCAAGGCTTTGGCTTTCAGCATTAGGGTTTACCGCTCTGACGACAGCTAGAACCAAGAAACCATGAAGCCTTCGAAGCCCTGCAGCCCCAAAGAACACAAACAAAAACCATGCCCCTGAGCCACAAACCTGCAAACTGACGACTATAAACCACAAACCCTAAACCCTAAACCCTGAACCCTAAACCCTGAACCCTAAACCCCTACACCCCTACACCCTTAAACCCCTAGACCCTAAACCCCTAGATAGAACCCTTATAGATCCCTTTAAGGAACCCTTAAAAGATCCCTTTAAAGGAACCCTAAACTCTAGGCCCTGAAGCCCTAATGAGCCCAGGCGCTTCCGCGGCGAGGGCCGGCTGAGTTTTTCTGCAGCCTCGGTCGTGGCGGCACCTGCGGCTGAGCCTCGAGAAGTTTCAGGGCTAAGGGTTTAGGGTTAAGGGTTTAGGGTTTACATCGTGTTTAGGGTTTAGGGTTTAGGGTTTACATAGTGTTTAGGGTCTAGGTATAGCATGTAGATAGAAAAATAATAGCGGATACATCGACCCGGAAAAGCCAGATAGACGGATGGATAGATAAATGGATAGATAAATAGACAGACAGACAGACGGACAGACAGATAGACAAATAGATAGACAAATACATGGACAGGTAGATAGATGGACGGAGTGGTCGCCGACCCCACCGGGTTTGGAGTTGGGCCCCCCCCCCCCCACTACAAAGCAGAAACAACAGCTAAGAAGTACAAGCTTGAAACTCATGCCGATCCCTGATTGATGAACCCTACTTCGTTGAGAGCCTGGGCCTTCAAACAAGGATACCGACAATGCTCCTTAGAATGCAAGGGGGTGTTACAGAGCAAAGCCGTAGCAGATCTTCTCGGCCCCTCGCCGCGAGCTGCGAGCGGTGTCGCCGTAGCCCGGAGGAGGTTGGACAGGGTCTCGGGCGTCTTCGTAGAGAGCCTGATGCAAGCGCCGCAATGATTGGAATGGGGCTTCGGGGTATGGCTTACTGTAAGTATAGGGAATCAATGGGGACATTGCTATATACGAATTCTTCAATCCAATAAATCACGGGCACTGATGGGTTTAGGGACGATTTCAGCACTTCAGGTGTGGGTCACGACGTTTTCAGGAGGACTTCACGGGGCCTGCGGTTCGAGGTCAAGCGTTCAGGGTTTGGGTCTTAGGATTGTTGAGTCTACCGCAGGGTTGAGGGCTTAAGGTTTAGAGTTTAGACCGATAGGCCCGATCAATTAGAGAGGTCTGAATAGATACCCTTACAGTACCCATATAGTCTCAAGACCCGTAGCGTTATCCCTGCATGCACTATTCTTTCAGGCCCCTCATCGAAAGCACTTACTTGTCTGAAAGCCTTCGGCCTCTAAACCCCGGCCGTGAAGCGAAAGCCCAACCTTCGCCTTACTTTGACTTAGAATGGGTTTCTGGCATATTACAACATGATTTACGAACGTGGGACCTGAACAATCAGTAATGCTGTTGCTTTTAGTCCGCATCTCAGTCTACCTCCAATATGCCCCGAGACCGTTCGTCTTGTGTATTTACAGACCCTTGCCCACAACCCAAAGTGGCCTCGTTTCGGTAAGCCGCTGCCCCATCGCCCCTGCCGAAGCCGCAGTCTCAACGAGAGGCACTGCAGACGCCTTCGGCGGACTCTGATTTAGCAGGGTTGAGGGGCTGAGGGGCTGGATGAATTCTCTCGTGGGGCCGGGGCTATGTTTGAACCCTACAGAAAAGTGGGTTCTAGAATACGGCACACTTTCAATCCTGTCCAATGCTGAACCCTGCCCCAGACCCTGATATCCCAACAATTCCCAAACCCCTGAACCCACCGAAGCACAAGAGCCTGAACTCCAAATGCCAAAAACTAAAAAAACTCAACTCCAGAAATCCCCAATAACCTTTCCAAAGAACAACGCTAAAACTTAAGTCACCATATTGATCCAACGCCCCGCTTAAAATACAGCCTTTAAACCCTGGCCTTAATCCTTGCAACCCCTTAACCCTAACAACAAAAACAAACCCTAAACCCTAAACCCCAAACCCCTAAATCCTAAGCCCTAAACCCAACCCCCAAACCCTTAACGCTAAGTTTTAAGCTGTAAGCCCTAAACTCCACACCCTAACTTCCACCCCCCCCCTCCCCTTGGCCTGTGCCAGATTGCCCGGCCACCGCGGCTCTGGCTCGGTCAAGCGGTCGCGCCCTCAAAGAGGCTTTGGGCTTTAAGGCAATGTAGGAACCTGATTAAGAAACCCTGGGCCTTTCTTAGGCTTCCTTATATTTTGGGCCTTTTCCAGGGTTCCTTATATTTTGGGCCTTTCCTAGGGTTCCTTATATTTTGGGCCTTTCCTAGGGTTCCTTATATTTTGGGGCTTTGGAGTTGGCACTGAACGTTCTCGAAGGGTGGGTTTAGGGTTTAGGGGTTTTGTGGTGAAAACCCGGGGCCCCTTCGGACTTAAATTAAAGCTCTCCCTAAACCCTAAAGTTGGCTCTAAACATACCCTAAACATCCCTAAACCCGAAACTAAAGCTCTCCCTAAACCCTAAACTTGGCTCTAAACATACCCTAAACATCCCTAAACCCGAAACTAAAGCTCTCCCTAAACCCTAAACTTGGCTCTAAACATACCCTAAACATCCCTAAACCCGAAACTAAAGCTCTCCCTAAACGCTAAACTTGGCCCTAAACATACCCTAAACCCGAAACTTTAAACCCTACACCCTAAACCCGAAACCCTTTCCGCCTGCTCCCGAAGCCCTGGCCATGAGCCGCGGATGCGAAAAAGCCGCCTTTGCACAGTACAGCGTGGATCTGGGCTTTGAAGTAATCAAGGTTCAGCGTTTAGGGTTTAGGGGGGCTTTGAAGCAATCTGGGAGAAAAAAGTATAAACTGTTACTTCACACTGGCTCCTTTCAGGGATGTAGGGTCCACGGCTTAGGGACTCGTGTTTTTGCGGCTAGGGTTTAAGGGTTTGGGGCCCCCAACCCCTGGCCCCCAGGAACCCTAAACCCTAAACTCGTATAACAACCCTGATAGAAAGCCCTCTTCAATTTTGATTCAGGCCCCTGCATTACCTTAGCATAAACCCTAAGCCCCTAGGGTTTAGGGTTTAGGGCCTAGGCCAAACCCTCAACCCTCTTTGAGAATCCCTAGCATAAACCCCATAGGCCCCTGCATTACCTTAGCATAAACCCCAGACCACGAGCCCTGAAACCCAACCCTCGGCCTGAACCCTAAAACTCCCGAAAGGATCCCTTCAAGGAGCCCCCTAAACCAGCCCTTAAAGGAAACTCTAGAGATCTTTTAAAGGAGCCCTTAAAGGAAACTCTATAGATCCTTGAAAGGAGCCCTTAAAGGAAACCCCGGAGATCCCTTGAAGGGTTCCCTTTAAGGAAACCCTAGAGATCCCTTGAAGGGTTCCCTTTAAGGGGCCGCTTTAAGGATCCCGTAGAGGCGTTAGGGCTGCCTTGGCGGAGGACCGCGCCAAGCTCGCCAGGTCGTGGAGTGCTGTCGCCGGGTGGACCTTGAGAAGCCTATTTTGGGTACGGCTCCCACCCAGTACTAAGGATCATATTAAGGTAGTAATAGGAATTGTGATAGTAAATTACAAGAATAAAAACAACAATAACAATAATGAAAATAACAATAGTGATAATAATGTATAACAGCAAGACCAACAGTAGTAACAATGCTAGTAGCAATGATAATAGAACTTGGGTACTGCCCCCGACCCAGTAACTGTCTATATTAGGGGTCATACGAAGGGCTATGTATACTTATATCATGAATATTATCCAACTATTACAGAATGGGGGGCAGTACCCAAAGCCTACTGGATTGAGGATTTGGGACTTGGAGTTTAGGGTTTAGGGTTTGGGGTGTGGGGTTTAGGGTTCGGGCTTTAGGGTTTGGGAACCCACTGGGTAATGCAGGGGCCGTAACAATTAGAGTACGTGTTTTTAACTTAAGGGTTCTATAAAGCGTAGTAACTGTAGGGGCTAAGGGGAAAGTGGCATAACAATTAGAATACGCTTTTTGCTATATTGTATGATCATGATAGAAAGGGGGGCGCTATGGAACGGTATTGGTAGGCATTCAGGCCTCTATACTGCTGGGTTTGGGGCATCGGGGGTTGGAAACCTTTCCGAGCTTTCTTTATCGTGCAGCTGGCATTTCGAGCTTTGAGGGCGTTAGGGTGTCGGCTTTCAGACTCTAGGTGTTGCATTGAGGCTTCAGGGGTTCGGGGTCTAGCGCTCTCGGTTTCGGGGTTTCAAACTCTGGGGGTCTAAGCCTGTCGGGCCCCAGTGTTCAGTAGGGGTAAGGGTTTAGGGTTGGGTTTGGGGTTTCGGGTTTAGGGTTTGGGGTTGAGGGCTCAGGTTTGCTTCGGGACAGGGTTTCAGCTATTTTTTGGTGACGAGTGACGAGGAAAAACAGAAGAGGCTTGGTGTTTTTGGCAGTTCTTTCAACGGGCAGCGACTAGTCGCACTAAGGCAAAAAGGGCCTGTGGCAACGGCTCAGGGCTTCGAGGGTGTGGTGCATTACAAGCCATGCCTGCCGACACGGAGCATGAAACAAGTTCAACCGAAAGAACATAGAGTAACACGCACCAGGTACTAGTACCAAACCATACTATGTCATGCATGCGCGCATACCCCTGGAGCCAGAGTCTCAAATCCCGAACCCCTGAAACCCCAAAGCCCAAAACTTCAGAGCACGAAACCCCAAGGGGGAAACCTGAAAGTCCCCCCACCTCCCCAATCGATCTTTTTAGTCTAGGCTCCTGAGTAGGCCCTTAATAACAAGGGTACCCTTCTTCCTACCATTCTGTTTCAATAAGGAGACCTTAATGTAGGAACCTGATTCATTATCATAGTACCCTTATGAATCCCTTATAGTAACCCTAAACCCAAAAAAATAAAAAGTGCAAAAAAGCGCACTGCTCAGGCACCTAGTAGACCTTGAACCCCTATGGGAGATTCCGAAAATAGGGGACCCTAATACAGTACCCTAAATAGTAGGGTCCTTAAAAAATGACCCCAAAATAAGGTAACCCCTATTTTCGGAAATTCCCCGTTTGATCCCTTATAGAACCCTCTAAGGATCCCTTTAAAGTACTAGAGGAAGCAGGAGCTTCCACGGCAGCCGGGCCGCCTTTTCCTCCACGTGCTCCGTGGCTGTAACAGGCAAAGGCGCCCCACGCCAAACGCCTCGGAAGTGGAGTGTAGGGTTCAGGGTTTAGGGGTTTAGGGGTTTAGGGGTTTAGGGGTTTAGGGATTTAGGGATTTAGGGGTTTAGGGGTTTAGGGTTTGGGGTGTTTGGGGTTTAAGTGGCTTGGGGGTTGAAGGTTTAGGGAGGGTCTGATACTCTTTAGGCAAAGCCAGATTTAGACGAAACTGATGGATGCCTACCAGGCTTAAACCCTAAACCCTAAACCCTAAAACCGAAATCCCTAAACCCTAAACCCTAAACCCCTAAACCCCTAAACCCCTAAACCCTAAACCCTAAAGGTGTCTGAGAGTCGAGATCACGTCCAGTTCAGAGCTCGAAGCTTTGAGGCTCACATTGCTGTAAACACTGCAGGCCCCGCATTGATAGACTCCCCTTCTGTACGGTTCTTCATAGTAGAACCCTTTGTAGTCCTTTTCGAGATGGTAGTTTCCGAAAATAGGGGACCCTAATATAGTACCTCCAATAGTAGGATCCTTAGTATAAGGACCCCCAAACGGGGTACCCCTATTTTCAGAAACTCCCATATAGGGAAGGAGGATTAATCAGTCATTTAGAACTTGAAGTGCAGAGCTTCGGGCGAAACATCCGCAGTGTGAGGAGATCGGCCCACCGAATAGACCCTAGTCATAATAACAAGCCACCGAAAATAAGGTAAAATCCTAATTTTAAGCGGGCCCCCTACAATTCGAGGCAGATTTATATATCAATTCAAGCGCAAATTAATAATATCAATATCTAGAATTTATCACTACCTATTGTCATAAATTAAATAAATCTCATATTTTCCTTAGATGATTCGGATCTGATTCATCACGATCTTTGCCTCTCATATTTTCCTTAGATGATTCGAATCTGATTTATCACGATCTTTGCCTACTAACTGTTATACTTATGCAATTCTTTACATTCTAATTTAAAATATAAAATAACTTCATCAACATAATATGAATATCTGTTGTGAGAAGCTATATATCAAGATTCGAAGAGAGAATTTTTAAATGGGAAGTTAAATCATACTAGTAACTATGGAATAAATGAAGATAGACCGTGATGAAGGGGTCTTGGGATCTCTGGGCGTGTCTGCCACGGATTCGGAAGTCCCAAACCCTAAACCCTAACCTAGGTTCGAGCCGAAGTCCCGTCTACATGCACGGCTTGATGGGGCTGTAAGGTTCAGGGGTTTAGGGCTCTTTAGGGGTTTAGGGGTTTAGGCGTTCAGGGTTTAGGGTGGGGGGTGTTTGGTTTAGGGTTGAGGGGTGAGGATTGAAGGTTCAGGGTGTTGACTTCGCTCGGAGGTGGGGGAGTTTGAGGTATAAGGCTTCTAAGGTTGCTGGCGCGTTGTTCTAAGGCTTACTGTTTTTGAGCTTTTTGGTGTTTGGCTTTGATTTGGGTTCGGGAGTTGGAATATAGGGTGTTCTTGCAAGATAACGTAGTTAGTCGGTTGGGAGTAACGTTATAAAATATCAGAGTTCTCATAAACGACTTCCTGCCCGAAGGTACAAAAATCTCGGGTGCGGGGTCTAGGGCATTTCGTTCGGTGACTGAGCGGTAGCACATGCGGAAGGTCTCCGAAAAAAGCTTATTGAACAGAAGATGAATCACACGCAAACCTACATTTCCAGCCAGTGCAATGCTCATTGCATCCCTACAAATCCCTGCGACATTCCTGAAGACCTGGGTTTTACCCGAGCCCCCAAGCCCTTCGTGAAGTCCCTTCTTCTTGCAGCCCCTTGGCAGGCCCCATGCTCCCAGCCGACGTTGCTCGGCTCCTGTTCGTCGAAGCCTCGACTTCGCACGTTTAGGGTTGTGCATTCAGGTTATACTTGAAGGATCAAGGGACTTAGTAAGTAAGGTTATATGATACACTCAAGTAACTATAGTGGCATGAACTTGTAACAGCACTTAAGGTACTTGTAACCCGAATTCCTGAATCCCATGATCTCCCAGGTAGGGGAAGAAGGCTTAAAGCCTGGAGTTTAGGGTTTAGGGTTTAGGCGAACCGCAAGTAAATGTACCACGGCTCTCTGGGTAAACCCTTGAACCTCAAACCCCGAGCAAGACTTAAGCACAAACCAAGCCATTTTCGACACGTTTGTCTGGTTCCCCCAAGTTGGCGTTGATTCAGAACGAGTTTACTTTAAAAAGGAACAAGCATCGCGCGTGCAAAGGCCTTCTGAAAGAGTGGGCAATGCCCCTTAATTAAGGAATATGGCTTAAATTATATAGGGCTGCATATTATGATTTAAGCCATATTCCTTCATTAAGGGGCATTGGGCTCTCTGGGTAGATTTCCGTGTTTAGGCCTTGGACAGGGTTTTTATAGCAGTGGGCCAGGTAATTGGAACCCGTGGAGTTACAGGTTTAGGGTTTAGGGTTTAGTAGCATAGCCCTGACTTTCATTGGGGCCAAGTAGGATGAGCATTGGCCCTGGCTCCATGCAAAAGGGAGGCCTATCATGTCTGGTCGGCATAGCTTGTCCCCCCGTTTCTGGGAGTACGTGTGAGATGGCCCGGTGTGGAGGCTGTCCCATGTGCCAGGAAGGAAGACACCAAACTCAAGGAGGATAATTAGCATGCAATGCCTCTCCAAAAAGGTCCTCAAGTTCGGCACTGTGGCGACGACAACGTTGGACTGATTACTTCCTACCGAAGCATTACAGTCCCCCGCGATGACAATGTAGTCTCGCTGCGCGTGGTTTCATTGCAATGTGGGTCTCGGCCCACCAGCTTTTCAGGGAGTCTATCTGTGGGGTGCATGTAAGCCAACAAAGAGTATCCTGATGGCTTTGCCTTTGAAGCGTTCCAAAAGCCTTCTAGGGTCTGCCAGAACGACGCAGAAAAAGGCTCACGAAAGGCAGCAAGTAAATCGAGTGGCTTGGCAGTGGCTGAAAGAATCGGGTGTCATTCACGAAACCACCATTCTGTACCCAAACTGGCCCCGGCTGGAGCCAGAGCTGAACCTCAAATAGCCTCGTGAACTTGAGGTGCCAGCCTCACACCTGGTCTCTTGGAAGCAAGCAGTATGCACCTGATGCTCAAATAGTTGAGCTGCCAATAGCTGCTCACGCCCCGGGCGCATGGCAAGGCCCTCTGCTTGCAGAACCTACATACCAATTCCCTGGCTCCTCCAAGCAAAGCATGTACCACCAACGACCACCCCTAAATCCTAAACCCTAAACCCTAAACCCTAAATCCTAAACCCTAAACCCTAAACCCTACCTCTCTGCCTAGGCCTTCGCACCCAAACCCTAAGCCCCGAACCCAAAGCCCGCCGAGCGCCAGAACTGAAAAAACAAAAACTCACACCTACGCTGAAAATCCTAGGGTTTAGGTAGGGTTTAGGGTTTAGGGTTTAGGGTTTAGGGAAGCCCGAAGGCCTACCTGTAGCCGAAAAGACCTACCTTTTTAGGGTTCCTTATTCTGGTTTCTATGTATAGTTCCCTAAAAAGGTAGGTCTTTTCGGCTACAGGTACACCCTGCAACACGCTTCCTAGAGCCCTAAAACCCCTAAACCCTCAAACCCTACAACCCTAGCACTCTAACACCCCTAAGCCCTAAGCAATTCATAGGAACCCTAATATAAAACCCAGAAGTACCCTTAAATGCAACCCCACGCGTACTCTTGTAGTACCCTTAGCGCCTTTTCCTAATCCCCAAGCTACCGAAGCTGAAAGATCTTTCTTAGGATGGAACCATGGGCCCCTAGTATGGGCCCTTAAGCCTGGGATCCTTATATACCTAATATATACCCGATTTGTACCCTTTAAGGTCCCTTAAAAGGCTAAGGGCCCATACTAGGGGCCCATACTTAAAACCTTAGAAGCTTTGGGGTCTACTTGGAGGACCATGGCAACTAGTAACTTAAAGGGTTCCTTATAGGGTTCTTTAAATGGATCTGTGAATGTTCGAACTGACAGTCCGACTCCCAGGGCCCGGCCTCTAAGGCGCCGTCGCACCTCACACGGCTCCGGGTGTTTAGGGTTTAGGGCTTGGGGGTTTAAGCTTTACGGTTTAGGGCTTTGGGGCTTCAGGGATTTAGGGTTTAGGGATGTAGGGAGTTTGCGTTTTTTAGGGTTCAGGGCTTTAGGAATTGAGGAATTTAGGGTTTAGGAACTTAAGGCTTAGGACTTGGGGATTTAAGGCTTAGGCTTTCGGGTTTAAGGCTTAAGGTTTAGGGATTTAAGGCTCAGGGCGCAGGATCGAGCCATCGCCGCCCTGGAGGTCATCGTCAAGGACGAGGAGAATGATAAGAAGAGGATAATCCATGACGACCCACGGCGTCAGGGTCAACAACCGGATAAAGTGCCGGCTTTTTGTGAGGGCGCCCGGGGCAAAAGAGAAGAAACAAGTACTCCGCGAGTTTGAATTTAAGATTTAGGACTTGTGGTTTAGACGACTTCGGGTTTAGACTATCTTCCCCGGTGGCAGGCCCTCACACGATGCTGACCTCAATCCGCAACCTCATATACCATCATATACCTGCTACCAGTGCTCCTTTTAACATTATGCTTTTGATATATGTCAGAACCCTTCGACGAATATCTAGGCTCCACAAGGGTTCGTCAAGTCCTCCCTCAAAATCTGAAACCTTCAAATTTCAGAAACCCCAAAGGAAACTTCGAAGAGAAACACTGAACTCTGGACCGCAAATCGCACAAACCCTCAACACCTACTGATGCACCCCCAAAACCCTATCCAAACCCAAACCGCCAAATCCCTTGCAGTAACCCTTAGAGTAAATCTTAATTCTTTGGAAGCCCTTTAAGTAAACCTGCAGCACCCGAAACCCTACACCCCAGACCCCAAAACCCCCAAAACCCTACGTTCACAAACCCTACACTCCCCTAAACCCTAAACCCTAAACCTTAAACCCTAAACCCTAAACCCTAAACCCAAAGCCCAACCCGCAGCGCCTCGGCACGCACTGCAGCCTGCGATGCCGCGCCGTGCGGATTCGGCTTCGCCGCCTGCGGTTTAGGGTGTAGGGGTTTGGGGGTTTAGGGGTTTAGGGGTTTAGGGTTTCAGGGTTTTAGGGTTTAGGGGTTCAGGGGTTTGGGGGTTTAGGGGTTTAGGGGTTTAGGGGTTCAGGTTTAGGGTTTAGGGGTTTAGGGGTTCAGGGTTTAGGGTTTAGGGATTAGGGGTTCAGGGTTCAGGGTGTAGGGTTTAGGGGTTAGGGTTTGGGCTCAAAGCTTTCAGAGTTTCGAAGATCAGGGGGCTTAGTAAGTAGGGTTCCTTTAAAGGTTCCTTTAAGGGTGTCTTTAAGGGGTTCTGTAGGGGTTTAGGGTTTAGGGGTTCAGGGGACTCAGTAAATCGGGTTATAAGTAAGGTAACTGTAGTTATATCTACTAATAACCCTAGTTAAGGTACCTATAACCCTGAAGGTTCGGCATTAGGGGTTTAGGGTTGGGTTGAGGCATTAAGGGTTTTGGGGCTAGGAATTGGGGGGTTTAGGGCTGTTGGGGTTTAGGGTTTAGGGTTTGGGGTGTAGCATCTAGGGCTGAGGGTTTAGGCGTACCTTTTTGGGGTTAAGGGCCGTCGGGATTCATATAGAAGCCTGAATGGTTAAACTAGGGTTTGAGCAGGGGTGTGTAATGCAACTTATTGTAACTTCACCAGGGAACCGCTTATTCTTCAAGCTTTTAAAACCGTGCTTCAGGGTTACAGTTTCGGATTTGTGGTTTCGTGAGGTTCTTGGGGCTAGGACTCACAGGAAGAAAAAAAGCGGTTTCGTGAAGTTGGGCACAAGTAGAGCTATGCGAACCCGAATTACGGTTGCAACCTTTTACCCACAACTCTTCTTCGAACCTGCTTACTAGGTTCCCTGCTGGGTGTGTTTAGGGCTGCACGTTTACACATTTAGGCTTGGCTTAAAGCGAAAGGCTGTAACGTAAGGGGCCTTTATGAACCGAATAGGGTTTTGGCGTATCTTACACCACGACTTAAGGCAAAATAACCCCCTATTTTCAAGGTATCGGTACTACTGATCTTGTCCGCGCTCAGGGAAGTAAGCTCCGGGTTGTGGGAGACACAAATACTTTCACAAGGGGGTGGCCAGAACTTCAAAAGGAATATGAGCCAACAGATCGAACAAGGTTCGGGCATGTTTTGTACTTCTACGAGTCTGACTACACAAGTGCCCACAAGCTGTGGGCCTGGTGGCCTGCCTGAGAAATGTGATGCAAGCTGGCAACATCTCACATTAACCCTCGCGACGCTTTGTGGCAGCATCTTCGATGCCTTCACGCAACTCTGCCCCACCTTTACCCAGAAATAGGGAGCAGTGGCCGAACGTGCCAGTCCAGTGCGAGTGACACCAGTTGCAAAATGACTGTGCCACGCCACAAGGTCCCAGTGGCCGCGTGTGCATACACCACCATGGCCGGTGCCTTTCCCGGATCTGGTGTTTAAATGACGCTCATTCTGACACTCCAGAATGCGCCAGTGCAGAATGCGCGTTCTGCTCCCATGCCGTCCGACTCGACTGTCGGACACTCCACCCAACTCTAGGGTCGAAACCCAGGCAAAACACTCAAACCCAAAATACCTCACCCCCGAATTCGAAAACCCTAAACCCGACCTTTGTCCCTGAGGATTCGGGTTTAACCCATGCACCAGTTGTTACATGGAGGATCAACGGACATGCCAAGAAGGCTTATGAGTACCTGAATTAGGGCTATAAGTAGACATCAGATATTTACCTTACTTACAACCCTACCCACTAAGTCCCTTGATCCTCTAAGTAGCGACATTTAATTGGCCGTACAAAGTTTGGGGCATGGTCATCAGTTCTAGGTACCGATACTTAACTGCATGTGGGTGCACATGCCAACGTTTGGGGTTCATGGTTTAGGGGTTTCGGGTTTTGGTCTCATCAACGAATCATGCACATGCCCCCTTGTAGCACTAGCAGGCCAACGGTGCAGCACAACAAATCGGCATGTAGACAACCTTCACCTTCAACCGACATCTTGCAGTACCCTGTCATAAGCAATCTTAACATGTAGGTCGTGGCGTGCTATCAGGTATTGGGCTTTGTTAGCAGCCCCTAACCACGAAGCCCCCCTAAAAACACCCCCCCCCTATACCCTAAACCTAAATCCTAAGCCCTATACCCGTAGCCTCAACCCTAAACCCTAAACCGCTCCGGCCACCTCCCAAAAAAGGTTGGCGGCATCCTTGGGTCGTAGCTCTGGCGCCTCCGCGATGGTTTGGGGTTCGGGCCGTTTTGGGGGGTTTGGGGGTGTAGGGGTTTAGGGGTGTAGGCGGTTTCGGGTTTCTTGTTTACGGTTGAGGGTTCAGGGGATTCAAAGGTGGAGCTACATTACATGATTTAGTACAACCCGTCAAGAAAGTATGTCTTCTGGGCTGCAAGGTAGGAGTTTGGCATTGGGGATTTAGGTCTCACAAGCGTGGTGTAGGAGGTTTGGGGTTCTGGATGTCTTCAAGTTGCAAAGCGTTTCGTCGGGTTTTATGGGCTGGGCTTCAGGCTTGAGAGTCTTCCTACTTAGAGGGTCGTGGGGGCTTAGTAAGTCGGGTTCCTTTAAAGGTTCCCCTAAGGGCTTCTTTTAGGGGTTCTATAGGGGTTTAGGGTTTAGGGTTTAGGGGTTCCGGGGGCTTAGTAAGTACTGGTAGGGTTATAAGTACCTTAATTGGGGCTATAAGCAGATACAGCTATAGTTACCTTACTTATAACCCTACTTACCAAGTCCCATGATCCTCTAAGTAAGGCAAGACCAGAGGTCCATGCAACCCCTGTAACTTAAGGCTGCCTAGAACCCTAGAACGTAAGGGCAGTGCCTTATAAAAGCCCCCAACACCCCAGGAAAGCCCCACACCAAGACCCTCAACCTAAAACTTGCAACTTCCATCCCAACATCCGAAAACCCTACCCCAAAAAAATCCTAACATCCCAAACCCCCAATCCCCTCAAGCTCTGTGGGATGTAGAACCCTTACAGACCTCCAGATCCCAAACCCTAAACTAGGGCCCCGGAAAGCACAGAAGCAAAAATAAAGATGGGGATATCCCATATAAACCCCCTTATAAAGAAGCCCGATAAGGTAGGGATATCCCCATCAAATGCTTATGCCCTTATGTGCTTTTGGGGGTCCCGAATAAACCTTACAACCCAAAAACCGCCCAAAAAAAAACCCAAACCCTTGCAGCCCGAACCCTAAACCCTGCAACCCCAAACCCTCAGATCCGAAGCTTCGAAACCCCAGTCCCTAAATAACCGAAAACCCCAAAATCCTAAAATCCCCAACTCCCTACACTTCCCAAGGCCCTAATATAGGGGGCTTAATAATTAGAATGGAGTTTTGAGGTACCTTATACTATAAGTATAACAAGGAACCCCCAAAATAGTATAGCTAATTATTAAAGTCCCTATATCAAACCCCAAGAAGCCCAGCCAGGGACCTGAGAGGCGCAGAGCATCCGCTGGCTTACCTTTGGGGTACAATTATAACTACGAGTACTACCATTCTTCCATTCGCTACTAACCAAAGGTAGGCTGGAGCAGCTTGGGAGCCTCGTTCAGGGCTTCGGCGCCCAGAGCTTTGGGGCGACTTCTGGGGTTTCAAGGCCTCTGGTTTTGGGGTTTAGGGCCAAAACCCTAAACCCTAAACACTAAACCCAAAACCCTAAACCCTAAACCTTCCTTGGGCCCCGGCCGTGAAACAGACCTGCTTGTGAGCCCTACCTGGCTCCAAGAGCTCCGGGCTGAGAGCTTAGTAGAGCCCGTAGGGTTTAGGGTTTAGGGGCCGTGATGATTAGAATGGGGGTTTGGGTTTAGGGTTTAGGGTGTAGGGTTTAGGGTTTAGGGGCCGTGATGATTAGAATGGGGGTTTGGGGAGGCTTGAGATGATAATTAAGATTTCTGAGCCCTGCAGACTAGCCTTAGCCATTCAGCGTCAAAATTAGGGCTTCGAATGTGGGGCTCACCACAGAACCTCGTGGTCTTTGAGGGTCGCAGGCCAAAACTTGCGTTGTGGACTCTCAGGCACCCTAACCTAGAGCTTGATATTTTTGTTGTGGCTTCTTTTCCTCCTCCCTTCAGGTCGGTAGGAATGCCATAAGGTTTAGGGTTTCGTTATTTAAGGGTTTAGGGTTTAGGGTTCGAAGTCTAAGGTTTCAGGATCCCAGGCTCGGGTGTGCGGGGTTTAGGGGTGATGATTAAGGAATATAATATGGCTTAAATTGTATAGGGCTTCATATCATGATTTACGCTATATTCCTTAATTAAGGATGATCCCAATACCTGTAAGACCCTCAACCCTACGGCCCTCTTTGCTTGGAGGATGAAGGATTTCAGCGTAAAGTTACGGTTGACGATATAAGTCCTGCATTACCCAAAATCAGGAATATACCATAATCCCTATAGTCTAGGGTCATGAAGATAATGCAGGATGTGTATCATCAAGAAAATAAGTACCCTAACCAGGCTTCAAGGCTTACCCGACTTGAAACTCTGCTGCTAAGTCCCCCCGATCCTTCAAGTAAGCCGTGCACCTCCAAGCCCTCTGAGACCCTCGACCGAAACTCAAAACCCCTTCAAACCGTTAACCCTGCACTTAAACGCCAAGACCCTGAAAGATCCCAAACTCCTAAAGTTCAATATCCTCGAGACCCTCGCCTTAAAGAATTCCAAACTCCTAAATTTCAAACTCCTCGAGACCCTCACCTTAAAGATCCCAAACTCCTAAAATTCAAACTCCTCAAGATCCTCACCTTAAAGATCCCAAACTCCTAAAATTCAAACTCCTCAAGATCCTCACCTTAAAGATCCCAAACTCCTAAAATTCAAACTCCTCAAGATCCTCACCTTAAAGATCCCAAACTCCTAAAATTCAAACTCCTCAAGATCCTCACCTTAAAGATCCCAAACTCCTAAATTTCAAAATCCTGAAAATCCTCAAACCCCAAGCCGTGCCTCCTGAGGGAAGTAGCTTTCCGGCCACGGCAGGCGACCGCAGGAGGTTCGAGAGCTCTCGGGCGCGAGGCTACACCTGGGACCCGGAGAGTCCATATCTACGAGGTCCTGTAAGGCTTCCTTTAAGGGATCCTTTAAGGCTTCCTTTTAGGGATCCTTTAAGGCTGCCTTTAAGGGATCCTTTAAGGCTTCCTTTGAGGGGTCCTTTAAGGCTTCCTTTGAGGGGTCCTTTAAGGATCCTTTAGGGGGTCCTTTAAAGGATCCTTCACGGGTTCAGTTCCTATCAGGTTCCTGCAACTTGTTGGCAAGGGTGTTGCGGTTTTGTCAATTTTCTATGATCATACAAAATGCTCAGGAGGCGAAGGTGTAGGGGTTTGCTACGGCTTACATCTTAGTGCTCAGGGTCTCCGGGGTTGGGAAGCAGAGTTGGAATGATGGTACAAGGTACCCGAAGACCCATCCTAACGAGGCCGGGCCTTCGCAGTTCAGAGCTTTGGGGTGTAAGGCTACGTCCATAGAGGCTGCTCCTACACCCGAAAACCGCAGAAGCATGATCATCAAGCCCCTGGAATCATAGAATTTGAAGTAGTAGTAGTGATAGTAGTATTAGTAATAAGAAAAATCATCGGAGGCGTATTACCATTAGTAGTTAGAATCGGGTTTTGGTGTATATTCTGCCCTAATTATAGTAAGGAGCCCCCAAAAATAGTATTGGTAATTATTTAGGCCCCTATAATATGTAAAACCCTGAATAGTAGTAGAGCACGGAAACCTTGAACCTCAAACCTCAAAGGGCTTAGGGTTTAGGGTTTAGGGTTAAGGGTTTAGGGCTTAGGGTTTAGGGTTTTAGGGTAAGCCAAGAAGCCACCACGTCCCGGCCCGCGTACTGCGCCGGGCACTCGGGCGGATCCCCACCCGCAAGCGCCAAAGTGCTCGACCTGGAAAGAGCATTCCTACTTGAAGGATCAGGGGGCTTAGCAAGCAGGGCTATAAGTAAGGCAACTATAGTCATATCTACTTATAACCTTAATTAGGGTACTTATAACACTAGTTTGTACTAAGTCCCATGATCCTCTAAGTAGAGAGTCGAACCAATCTAAGGGCCTGAATAGCTTGAGTAGGGTTTGGGATATTTTGGGGAAAGATATCATAAATAAAGTCATATCAGGGTACCCAACGGAAAAAATACTGGTGACTATTCCGGCTTCTAGATTCCCCCTAAAGTAGGGATTTTGGGCTGAGGATCCCACAGTGACCAAAGGGCCCAGAGTCCACCTGTTCTAAGCATCGAGCCGTTTGTCTTAGGCTGTAGGGCTTCGGGTTTAAGGTTTAACTCGACAAGCGGAGTAACCCGGTACAAGGATGTATCTGGAGCTAGTCCAAATTTTGATTTTAAGGAGCGAGATTCGAGTCTCTGCCTAGAAGGAGCCTCGGGAATAGTTGTTTCTGAAACGTCCGAGCAATGAGAGGCTTTCGCAACCCTGTTTAGGGTTTAGGGAGTTTCCGAAAATAGTGGTGCCTTATTTGGGGGTCCTTGCAATAAGGATCCTACCATTTAGGGTACTCTATTAGGGTCCCCTATTTTCGGAAACTCCCATATAGAACCCTGAAAGGAAGCCTTGTAGCATCCCTTTGAAATGCCAAGCTCGGGAGAAACGACTCGGCGACCTCCGCGCCGTGTTGGCCACAGCCTGGGGCACCCAGTGACACCACACGCCGCCTGCGTTCTGCAGGATTTTGGGCTCAATTTTCTGGAATATCCCTTAAATCATTATTTTATAAGGATCCTATTATAATAATAAAGTATATTCCTTGGAAGTTCTGCGATTCTTGGCTCAGGGTTTAGGGGTTTGGGGTTGGGTTGAGGGGAGGGTTCAGGGCTTAGGGGTGTAGAGTTTAGGGGTTTTAGGGGCTTCGGGTCTAGGGTTTAGGGTTTAGGGTTTAGGGTTTAGAGTTTAGGGTTTAGGGTTCAGGGTTTAGGGTTTAGGGTTTAGGGTTTTAGGGTTTAGGGTTTAGGGTTTAGGGTTCTCCAGGGTTTGCTAATACAAGCGCCTTAACGATTCTTCAAACGAGCTTTAGGAAGACTATATACCTCAAATCTGTGGGGACTGAAGGTTTTCACTACTCATTGCTCAGACTCAGACCTTCTTAAGGGCGAACACACGAGGTCGATCATGAGCTGTGGCTGGCTATCGCGCCGGAGCGCCTCTGGCGGCGTGACCGGGCTCGCAACTCGGTCTTGGTGCGGAGGGCCGTTCGCGCAGAGGTCCAAGGCGAGGAAAGCCGATCACCGTACCTGTATGGTGAACTGGTCGGACCACGCCGGCAGGCTTTGCAAGGCATGGATGGTGCGACAGCGTCTGCTCCCGCTGGCCGTACTCTGCAGGCGCCACAAGTCGCTGACGTGGCGGGGCAGGGGCACAATGAAGCAGACTTGAAACTCAAGCAGGATCAGAGTGCAAAAGGGGTTTCGCGACGGGTACGGTGTCTATCATACCTGGGCAGTTCACTTGCCCGTCTCTACATAGTGAGCCCGACAAGAGATTGCTTGGGACGTCGCTGGAAGGCGGTGGCCATTCAGGAAAAGCCGCACTAAATTCCATAAGTACGGGATATCACCTAAACCCCATGCCCTTACAAATCCAATCCAAGCTCCATACTTTAAGTCTGAAAGAGCTCAGGGAGTTGTTGGAGCTGCTGGAGCCATACAAACCGAATCGAAAAGTCCTGACTCATGGCAAGTTAACTGAACCAAAGTGCTATCTGCGCATCACATGCCAAGGAATGTGCCAACCCAGCGAAATCCAGAAATAAGCCTTCGGTGTCATAGAGGCTTAGTGGCGACTTTCGAGAGGGCCATGAGGGTCTCATCTTCATGGCAATAGTCAAAGGCTCATGGGAATCTGCGTCAGCTACAAGTGGGGCTACAACAGACAACTAAATTTGTAGCCTCATTTGGCCAAGAACCGTCATCAGGAAAGCATCGTACAATGCACGATAGCAGCCCTAAACTCTCAAGCCGTGAGTCTCTGAAGTCCTAAAGCGCTCGGTATAACCCTTGTAGAACCCGTACAGCAACCCTTGTTGCAGTAGCGGACCGTATGACAACCTTATGGTGGCTCTTGTACAAGACCTCATAGTAACCCGTACAGCAAGCCTTATTATAGAACTCCGAAAAGTAACCCCTATTCTACTTCCCCTACCAGAAACCCCTATGAACCCAAAGAAAGCCCAGGTGCCGGAGGCCTCCGACAGCCACGAGAGCCCCGGTCATAGGCCCCTCCTCCGGAAGGTGGAAACCCTTCTATCGGCTTGCATGGGGTGTATTGTTTAGGGTTTAGAATTTAGTGTTGAGAGTGTACTTAGAGGATCATGGGACTTAGTAAGTAGGGTTATAAGTAGGGTAACTATAGTTATATCTACTTATAACCTTAATTAAGGTACTTATAACCCTACTTACTACGTCCCATGATCCTCTAAGTAGGCTTAGGGTTTAGAGTTTAGGGCTCATGGGGTTTAGGGTTCAGGATTCTCAGGCTCATGGGAGTTTAGGGTTTAGGGATTACGCGTTTAGAGGTTTAGGGCGTGTGGGATTTATGGGTTTATTTAGGAAATGGGTGTAAGGCTTAGGGTTCCTCCCATGAATAGCACGATACCCCAAGACTCTTTTGATGATCCAACAACGCTATGAGACACAATAGAGGATTGCCAAGCCCTGTCAAGCAACCTAAGCACACCTGTAGGCCAGCAAGGCTACTTTGATAAAGTCTTGTACCGCAGAATCCTCCACGAAACACCCCAAGCCCTAAACCTTAAAACCTTCAGCCCTAAGCCCTAAACCCTAAACTCTAAACCTTGAAACCCTAAACCCTAAGCCCTGCACCATAAACATCCCTGTTCCTTCCAGGCCGTGGCAGCCATCGACCGCAGCACGCTGGCCACATGCTGCGGTGAAGACTCCTTGCAGAACGGTGGTCGCAACCCTAAACTCCAAACCCTAAGAACACTAAAGCCTAAACCCTAAACCCTGAGTCAGTTGTAAGGTTTCGGAGCGCAGGGTTTCGGATCGCTAAACCCTGAATTCTGAATTAGGGTTTAGGGTTTATGGTTAAGTTCTGGCAGGGTTGTTGATGTACCTCTGAGGATTGGGATTCAGGGTTTAGGAATTTTGTGCTTTGGCGGTCCGGTGTAGACGCAAGTACTCGCAGTATTGGAGAATACCCAAGCCGCAAACTCTGAACCTGAAAAGGGTTTAGGGTTTAGGGTTTAGGGGTTTAGGGGAAAGCCTTGGACCCCGGCTTCTGCAAATAACCTCGCAGGAAGCCTCAGAACCCAGACCCTACCTACCTGAGGTTGCTACTGATAGAACCCTACTTTTGTGTGCACCGCGCAACGGACTTAAAGTAACCTAAGTAACCCTCACGGTGCACCCTTGTAGTATCCCTTCTCATACCACGTAAAGCCCTAAAATGCACTGAACCCTAAACCCTGCCCTAAACCCCGAACCCTGAAATGCACCTGAAACCCTAAAGACCCGAATGCTTTCTTCTGGCCCAAGTTGCATGGAGGGCGGCCTGACATCTGCTAACCGAGTTCGGAAGAGAGTTTCTAAGCATTGTTGCCTTATGGGCTCTATATTGACTTTATAGGGTTTTTTTAAAGTGTAGTAGCGGCCTTTCTCTCGCCCACCTCATTCGAGGAATGCACTGTTGGTTTGGACTTTATAGGGTTTAGGGTTTAGGGTTCTTTCCTTATGGCCTTTATTGACTTGGGTGGGGTCAGGATGTAGGGACTCAAAGCGGGCCTCAAGGTTTGATTGCAATGTCCTTAAGCTATTCTGCAACTTGTCTTCAAAGACTGATGGTTCTGCTTGGAGGATCATGGGACTTAGTAAGTAATTAGGGTTATAAGTAAGGTAGCTACATTCCCGGGCCGAAAGTTTCGAGCTACATGCCTGTGCGGAGTAGCGGAGTACCTCAAAGTGTCGTTTACCCTACGCAGGCTAGCGGAGTAATTTCTACGCCGTTGTAAAAATATAATCTTTTAACTTTTAGTTCCGGAGGAGGCCCCCGGGCTCACATGTGTTACAAATACTTTTTAGTTCCGGAGGAGGCCCCCGAGCTCACATGTGTTAGGAGTCTATGGGGAAGAGGGTGGGGGGGCTGGCTATTGTTGCATGATCAAGCTAGTGGGTCGAACTATCGGCCCGGCGCAGTATAGTTATATCTACTTATAACCCTAATTAAGGTACTTATAGCCCTACTTACTGTCCCATGATCCTCCAAGTCTTCAAGTGGGCTCTGGTTGGGGAACCTAATTTACGTCACCATAATGAAGGAGACCATACTATTTACTATAGACCCATACCATGGTACGTAACTCAAACTAAAACCTTAACTTTGAACCCGTACCCGAAGCTATGGTAAGTTAGACTAAATTCCCCAACCAATTTCTCAGGCTATAGGGTGTAGTGTTTGGGGGTTAGGGTTAAGGGAGTTAGAGTTCAGTTTGGGGCCGGGATTAGGGTTTAGGGTTTGGTAACTTCAGCTACTGGAAGGCTTGCGGATTTCAGACTTCCGTCTTGGGTGCAAGGGTTGAGGATTCATGCGGATTTGAGCCCAGCTTGGGGCTCGGACTCGGACATGTTATTACCTTCTCTATGGATTAGAGTTTACGATGTACCTCAAACTACGGGTCTAGGGTTCAAGGTCATTGAGCTCAAAACTCAAATCCCAAATTCGAGACCCAGCTTGGTCATTGGTGACCTATGCCATCAGTCCTGACCGTGATCTTGCAGCGGAAATAAACCCGGAGAAGGGTCATGACACAATGGCTAGCAAAGGCAGAAAAACAGCATAAACCTAACAGCCCAGAGTCTTTCCCGAAGACTCTAAACTCTAAATCCTGAATCCTGAGACTCTAAATACTGAACCTTAGACCTTAAACCCTAAGACCCTAAACCCTAATATAGGGGCTTTAACAATTAGAATGGGCTTTTGGGGCCCTATTATACTTTTATCATAATAAGGAACCCCCAAAATAGTATTATTGGTAATTATTGAGGCCCCTATATTACCTGGCCTGGCTCTGCAGCGCCGGCGCTCCGGGCGGCGCGGCCTCACGCGCGCGAAGGCTTCCGCGGCCCCACGCCGCGTTGCCTTCGGTAAAGGCCCAACAGGGTTTTGTATGGTTTTACGGCGCTTTTTGGTTTAAGAGGGGTTCCTTGGGTCTTGACTGGGCTTTGTGGGTGTGGGGTCTACTTGACTAAAAGATCAGAGAACTTAGCATGTGTGGTATAAGCAGAGTTAGATGTACGCTTTGCCTGCTTATAACTCCGCTAACAACTTGCGTAATTGCAAAGTTTCCGATCCTCCAAATACTGCCTCATGTTGTGCTAGGATCTCTCTATAACTGTATGCTAGAAGTTTAATCAAGCGGCATTGGGATCTGTGACGATATGGCTTAAGGGCTGTTTCGGGCTCCTGTAAGGGTCCATAGGCCATAGGTGTCATTATGCGGTCCAACTTTTCGCGTAGGGGTTGAGGGTGTTGAGGGTATGAGGAGATACGGTTTCGACTAAACACGGGCCTTCGCGTCCAAAATGTTTCGAGGCTGGAGGGTTATGTTTTCAAGGCTTCGAGGCCTCTAGAGTTGAAGTCTGCGGGCTCAGGGTGGTTTGGAGCTTGGAGTTTAGGGTTTAGGGTTCTAGGGTTTAGGGGTTTAGGGTTTAGGGTTCTAGGGTTTAGGGGTTTAGGGTGTAGGGTTCTGGGGTTTAGGGGTTTAGGGTGTAGGGTTCTGGGGTTTAGGGGTTTAGGGGTTTAGGGTGTAGGGGGCCCTTAAAAAACCTTATGAGCAGCCCAAGCGGCTCGGCACTTGCGCACGGGGCTTCGGGCCCTTTGCCCTCGCCAGGGCCAAGGCAGCGGCAAAGGCTACGCTGCTTGCCTCGTCTGTCTGGTGCTTAGTAGGGAAAGGGGGAATGGATCCCTATATAATCCCCAATCATAGTGTCCATAACCCATTCCCCCATTCCCTACTAAGAGCCAGACAGTCGTGAGGGTTTAGGGTCAGGATGGTTTAGGGTTCAGGGTCCAGGGTTTAAGGTTTAGGGGTCAGGATGGTTACGGGTTGAGGATTTGGGGTTCAGGGATTAGGATGGTGTAGGGTTTAGGATTTAGGGGTTTAGGGTTTAGGGTTTAGGGGTTTAAGGTGTAGGGTTTAGGATTTAGGATTTCGAGTTTAGGATGGCCTAGGGTTTAGGGTGTGAGGCCACAAAGCCGGGCTTCGGTTATGAGCTTTGAGGCTCCATTAAACCCAGGCCCATCCATATAGTGTCCTTGATAATCTGATCACGGAGGAGCCCGAAACCCTAAACCCCAAACACTCAAGAGCAATGATCTAGGGGCCTCAAAATCAGTTTAAGGGCACCCTGAACTTTGAACCCCAACACACCCTAAAGCCTCAAAGCCTAAACCTCAAAACCCTCAGACCCTTAATCCCTAAACCGCCCATCAAAAGAACACCTTTTTGGGTTCAGGGTTTAGGGTTTTAGGTAACCTTAAACCCTAAACCCTAAAGCTGCGGACGAGGCGCCTACGAAGCGTCGCAAGGCTCCCGCAAGATGTTACTCAGATCCGGCGTCTCGGGCCTTAGGATTTCGAAAGGGTTCCTTTAAAGGCTCGAAGGGGTTCCTTTAAAGGCTTACTATAAAAAAAGAGCTTCCCTACGGTGTTTTTGGTGTTGGTTTTGGGGCTTGGGGTTCGGGGTTTATGCGTCTGTTCAGCTGTCGTTGCTCTAATTTGGGTTTGAAGGGATGTGGCAAGTGCTTAGTTCGCAGTTTGGGGTTTGGGGTTCAGGGGGTTATGGTTCAGGGGTTAAGGGTTTAGGGCTGCCAAAATTTTGGCGTTAGGGGTTTGGGGGTCTAGGTGTCTGGCATGTGAGGCATTCCAAACCAAACCTTTGTCTCTCGAAGCTTAACTTTTCGAGGTCTGGGTTTGAGGTTCCCTAAACCCTAAACCCTAAACCCGAAACCCTAAACCCTGAACTGAACCCGAAACCCTAAACTCGAAACCCTAAACCCTCAACCTTAAACTTGACACTTTGGGTTTTTTTTAGGGAGCTCTGGGGGTCATAGGCTCCCTGGTGCTTAGTAGGGAATGGCCCCTACCCAGAGAGCCCAATACCCCTTAATTAAGGAATATGGCTTAAATTATATAGGGCTTCATATTATGATTTAGGCTATATTCCCCTAGTATTGGGCTCTCTGGGTATAGTAGTCCCAATAACCCATGCCCCCATTCCCTACTAAGAGCCAGACATTAGGGTTCTAGGGTTCGGCGGCTCCGTGTTGAAGGCCCGCCAAGCTTAAGGTTCGATTCACGAGTTTAGGGTCAGGGCTTCGACTATAAGGCTCCAACAACCCGAAAACACCCGAAACCCTGCACAAAACTTCTAAACCTTAAACCCCCTTTAGCCCCTAAACCTCTAAACCCCAAACCTCTAAACCCTAAACTCTAGACCCGGACCCTAACTCCCCTAAACCCCCAAACCATCCGCAGTGGGCCTCAAGGTTCGCACAGTTCAGGGCTTGGTGTTTCGGTACGGCTAAGCTTTGGAAGGGCCGTTTTAGGTCTCCAAGTGGGGCAATTTACGGTTCCCAGAGAGCCCAATACCCCTTAATCAAGGAATATAAGGGTTCCTTAAAGGGCTCCTTAAAGGGATCTATAGGGGTTCTATAAGGGAAATTAAGGAATATAGCTTGAATCATAATATGAAGCCCTATATAATTTAAGTCATATTCCTTAAGTAAGGGGTATTGGGCTCTCTGGGTACGGTTCGGGGTTCCAAAAGGTCCAAGGGTTTCGAACTGTTCAGGGTTTGGGTTTGGGGTTGTTGGAATCGCACACCAGCAGAGGTCGTTTGCCGAACGCTCATGGGACACAGAGAGAGGATGAGCGAGACAGAGAGAGAGCGAGAGAGAGAGAGAGAGTGAGAGAGCGAGAGAGAGAGAGAAACAGATAGAGAGCGTGAAAGAGCGAGAGATAGAGAGTGACAACGAGACAGAGAGAGAGAGAGAGTGAAAGAGCGAGCCCAAGAGAAAGAGAGAGAGAGAGAGAGACAGAAAGAGACAGAAAGAGACAGAGAGAGACAGAGAGAGACAGAGAGAGACAGAGAGAGACAGAGAGAGAGAAATTACTCGGAGCATCCTCGGTTTGATTCCGTTTTCAATAGAGATCTCAGGTGTTTTTGGCTTTGTGGGTTCTGTTCCTTTCAAAACGGATCTTAAGTCTTTGGGTTTGTTGGTAGGTATTCAGTGCTAAAACCACTGGCCCCTTACACTTAACCTACCAGGCCAAAATCCAGCAAACCTGAAACTCTCATAGTTTGTTCTACGGAACACTGAATCCTACGACCGTAACCCTGAACATCTCAGCAATTTCCTTGTCAATGCAGGTGGCGCTCTGCCGGTCCCTCATCGCGAACCATCTTCCAGCCACCACCAATCCTGCGGGACCAAAGCCCCTTACAGTAGAAGCCAGAAAGTTGGAACATCATTATCCTCATGCCCTTAAGGTAGAGTATAGGGGATCCCAGCACAAATCCTCCTAAACCCATGTTCCAACTTTCTGGGGTTCACTGTAGTGAGTTTAAAGGGTAAAGAGCCTTAGGGATTTCCGCATCCGTGCATTTAACCATCCCTGCTGAGAGAAGCCCGCTATCATACAAAACACTGCTGCTTACAAACCCCTGAGCCCTGCACTCCACGCGGCGCAGGCTTCAGGGGTACAGGGCTGAAGGTTTGGAGTTTGGGGCTGTAGGGTTTCAGGGTTTAGGGGTGGGGATTGGCATAATGTTCATGCCCGTCGCATACATCCTCCTGCTGCGCATCATTTTGATAATTTCGAGGGCTCATCTCCGCAATATTCAGGACGATAGTTGGCTAATCTTCATCTTGGTTGGCAAACGCAAATAATATTGGAAGAAGTAACATGAGAATGATGCCATTGATGATTCTGCTGTGCAGGATGGTAGCCTTGAGGTCCCTATATAAGGGTACTAACCATACACACCAAAACACAAAGCCATCCACAATTAACTCAAAACCCTATTCTGACTATTAAGGCCCCTATACTTAACCCTCAAACAAACAAACCCAGCCAAAAGAACCCGAACCCCAAAAACCCAACCCCAACACCGCCGTAAGTCCTGAAACCTGAGGTTCCCTGGTCCCCTACAAGCGCAGCTTTAGGGTGCAAAGTTGAGGGGTTTTGGGAGGTAGTTCCACGGGAGATATATTGCCAGAATGAGGGAGTACCATTGAAATTCGTCGGATGCTCCATCGTTCATTATAACCCCCGAAGCCCGAAAACCCAAACCCAAGCCGAAAAGCCTGGTCACCGCGAGCCCAAGCGACGCCTCAGCCTGGCTTCAGCAGAATTCAAAGAGGCCCGAATAGTCGGAATAGGGCTTTTGCGCAAGCTGCGTCCTGATTCTACAAACGCTCTAGAGGGTATAGTGTACTGGTTATTCAGACCCGAGTATTGATTGAAACTGCACATTGCTTTGGTTTTCTGTGAGGGAGGGGTTCTATAATGAGGGGTTTACAAGGATTTGGGTTTTGCAAGTGTCCTTCAGCAAGGCGGCATAAGAGAACATGACAACACCCGTCCAGATCCCCTTACAAACGCCTCCCCAACAGCCCTACAATAACACTAAGCAAAAGCTCCTATCTGAGAACTCTGAGCACTCTCGGTGTTCGCAAAAACAGAAACCCTAAACCCGAAACCCCAAAGCCTGGACCTTTAACCCTAAACCCCTAAACCCTAAACCCCTAAACCCCTAAACCTCTAAGCCTAAGCCCAAAGCCCAAAATAAGGCGCCTCACTCTTCCCAGCGCCAGTCGCACTCCACCCAGGAGGAGGACCAACCAGATCAGCCCTTGCGGGAGGCTCTGCAGAAAGGTTTTGGGGCTTGGGGGCTCAGAGTTTCGGGGCTTAGGGTTTAGGGCTGATCGCATCCTACGGGTTTAGGGTTTAGGGGTTTAAGGTTTAGGGGTTTAGGGTTTAGGGGTTTAGGGGTTTAGGGCTGAGAGTTTCGGGGCTTAGGGTTTAGGGCTGATCGCATCCTAAGGGTTTAGGGTTTAGGGGTTTAAGGTTTAGGGGCTGAGGGTTTAGGGGTTTAGGGGTTTAGGGTTTAGGGGTTTAGGGNAGTTTCGGGGCTTAGGGTTTAGGGCTGATCGCATCCTAAGGGTTTAGGGTTTAGGGGTTTAAGGTTTAGGGGCTGAGGGTTTAGGGGTTTAGGGGTTTAGGGTTTAGGGGTTTAGGGCTCAGAGTTTCGGGGCTTAGGGTTTAGGGCTGATCGCATCCTACGGGTTTAGGGTTTAGGGGTTTAAGGTTTAAGGGTTTAGGGTTTAGGGGTTTAGGGTTTAGGGGTTTAGGGCTCAGAGTTTCGGGGCTTAGGGTTTAGGGCTGATCGCATCCTAAGGGTTTAGGGTTTAGGGGTTTAAGGTTTAGGGGCTGAGGGTTTAGGGGTTTAGGGGTTTAGGGTTTAGGGGTTTAGGGNCGCATCCTAAGGGTTTAGGGTTTAGGGGTTTAAGGTTTAGGGGCTGAGGGTTTAGGGGTTTAGGGGTTTAGGGTTTAGGGGTTTAGGGCTTAGAGTTTCGGGGCTTAGGGTTTAGGGCTTAGAGTTTCGGGGCTTGGGGTTTAGGAGTTTAGGGGTTGAGGGGCTTCTTGTTACTTTCGCGGCTGAAAGATTTCAGAGGGTTGCAGACTTTGGCAGTTATCAAACCCTAAACGCCCTAAACCCTAAACCCCTAAACCCTAAATCCTAAGCCCTAAACCCTAAATCCTAAGCTTTAAACCCTAAACCCTTTAACCCTTTAACCCTTCTCGGAAGGATGTGCTTGCAAGTGGGCCAACTAGCCTTGATCGAGCTACTCGAAGTCGACTCTCTCTTCATGTAGACCCCTGATTCACGACAACCCACTCCGTTAACAAGGATACTATAGGAGCCTTAATAATTAGAATAGGGTTTTGGGGTCCATTAAACTATATTATAACAAGAAACCCCAAAATAGTATAGGTAACCACCCAGATCAAGGCCCTTCAATTGCCAATCCGCAGTTCGCCCTGATTCCAAGGGTCGGTCGGTGTGCGAGGTTTTAGGGTTTAGGGTTTATCATAAGGACCCTTATGGGGGTAGGGGGGACTATACTTCCTTAAATGGGCCTTATTAGGTCCTTATTATGGGCATGAAGGCCTCTTCCCCCCCCCCCCCTCCGCCTACCCCCCTGAGGTCCCTATGAGTTTAGAGAACCGGGCTCCGAATCTCACTCCCAGACCTTGCGCGCGTTTCGGCACTTCGAAAATTCAACATTCGCCCGGGAAACAGCGAAAAACGTCCATAGTTCAATGGCCCAATTAATCTCCAGTGCAGCCTCCAAGGCGAGTGAACTGAATCCTACAAGGCGTGGCACAGGTTGCACAATTACAGACTCTACGGTTTCAGTTTTGGCAACGCAGTAAGACCCTTCAACCACATAAAAGCCCTCATAGATCAACGGTGGACTTCATTCATTAAAACCATGACATGACTTCAACCACCACCTAGAAACTAGAACCCTGCTTCCCCGGCTCGGGGTTCAGAGGTTTAGTGGGCTTTGGGTGTTCATGCTACGGGTTTAGGGTCGTATTGGGACTTAAGGGTACCCGGAAACGCCCGGAACCCGTAAACCCTAAATCCTGAACCCCAAACCCTAAACCCCTAAACTCAGGGTTTTACGAAATTTTAGGGTTTCCCAAGACCCCCAGGCTCCACCCCTGAAAGCAACTATAGGGGTCTGGCTTAAGGTTCAGGGCTCAGGGGGGCTCCATAACTAGAGAATAAGCTGAGGGCGTATGCCAAAGTGAGTATGTATCATAATGTTTAGGGTTTGGGGTGGAGTAGAACGAACTACCGCCCACAAACTGAACTGCCAAACTTCTACTGGGCCCTGGGCCTTACCAAAACTCGTCATCCGAAAGCCCACAACACCCTACATCCTGAGGGGCCCAAATCCCAAGCGCTGACCCTAATGCCATAAAGCCCCGAAATCCTGAACTAGATGTCGGTCTCAACCGCCTCAAAATAATCCATAGTGAGAGCTCGACATTGAACCAATAAGGAAGTTAGAAACTTTCCCAAACCTGGTACCCAGTGAATCCTAAGCCAAACCACATGACCGAGGGCCTGTTGCCAAGCGGACCCTTGCCAAGCACCTTTGCGGACTTTATGGATTAAGGGTTCAGATGGATTTGGGGACAACCAAATCGCTGGAAGTGCTCAATAAAGGGTCTAGGCTCCAGCGGCACTGGTTTAGGAGGTAGAAGTTCGGGATTGTCCGGAGACCCTAGACCATCACAAGCTTCCTGGCGTAGTCCCTGCATGATGACCGTAGGTGTATAGCCCCCAAACAACAGGATTGGTCTCATAAGGACCCCTGAAGAACTTTTCACGAAGCTCCTAAAATTAACGCCGGTATTAAAAGCCTTACAAAAACCCTCTAAGGCCTTATAAAGCAGTTGGTTCGAGCATGCGCGGCTCTTAAGGACGGGATGGAAGCATTAAGCCAAAGTCGCTCAGGAGTTGTAGGGACCTAAAATGGTCTTCAGCCCTCTTAGGGTTTTAGGGCTTGCTGGCTCGGAGTTTCCCGCTTTTGCACTTTGGGTTTCGGGGTTTCGAGTTTCGCTCTGCAGAGTTCAGAAACCTCGATCTGGGAGTACGGATATAGTCTAGTGAAAGCCTGTTGGTCTGAGGCTACGGCTGCTACACCACCAGCCCTCCTGGTGTTCCGGAGCTTCGGCTTTAAGGCGGTTTCGGGTTTCGGGTCGCGCTGAGGGTCCAAGTGCTCCCTATTACAGGACTTTGGGTCCAATCTGGGTACCAAGAACCATACATAAGGACCACCTGGACCCTGACTTGGAAGGTAGGTGGACTTAGTATGTAGGTAATAAGTAGAGTTATAAGTACCCGAAGATACATGCTAATTGGGGATAGGATACGTATACCCCTAAACCCTAAACCCTAAACGCCTAAACCCTAAACCCTGAACCCTAAACCCCTAAACCCTAAACCCCTAAGCCCTAAACCCATAAAGCCCTAAACCCTAAACCCTAAACCCCTAAACCCCTAAACCCTAAACCCCAAGCCCTAAACCCTAAACCCCTAAACCCCTAAGCCCTAAACCCCTAAGCCCTAAGCCCTAAACCCCTAAGCCCTAAGCCCTAAACCCCTAAGCCCTAAGCCCTAAACCCTAAGCACTACTAAGTGCCCCGAGCCTCCGCGAAGGCTCGGGGTTCGAGGTTTGGGGCTTACGGCCACCAGGGGCCTCTTTAGTTGAGGGCTCCTTCCTTCAGACCTCGCAACCTGCGGTTTAGGGTTTTAGGGTTTAGGGTTTTAGGGTTTAGGGTTTTAGGGTTTTAGGGTTTAGGGTTTAGGGTTTTAGGGTTTTAGGGTTTAGGGTTTAGGGTTTTAGGGTTTTAGGGTTTAGGGTTTTAGGGTTTAGGGTTTAGGGTTTAGGATATCAGGTTTAGGGTTTAGAGTTTAGGGTTTAGGGTATCAGGTTTAGGGTTTAGAGTTTAGGGTTTAGAGTTTAGGGTTTAGGGCTTAAGGTTTAGGGCTTAGAGTTTAGGGTTCGGGTCTACGCGTTCACGGTTTCGGGCTTAGGGCTTTTGGATAGGTTCGGTCAACCCTTCAACCCTGAAGCCTCATCATCCGTCACCTTGCATCGAGTTTGAGCGAGTTAGAAGCACCATGTTGCGAGCTTACTGTTGAAAGTCGCGAACAATTGACAGTACTCATATCCTCGTAGAGATACGATAGCACAGAACCCCACTCTGAGTATCAAGGCTTTGATATCAAGTGCTTGGGCCTTGATAGAATTCTAGGGCCTTCCGTCAGACTGAAGACGACACTTGGGCCAAGAACTCCTCTAACTCGATTTAGAATTTGAGGTGGGGATTTAGGGTCTCTCAGTTTGGGGTTCGGGTCTATGGCAGTTTGTGGCTTCGGTGTTGAATGCTTGGAGCTTATAAGAAATTTAAGGCTTCAAGGTTCAGGATTTAGGACTCGGCCTCCCCAAAAATAGTCTGAACCCGCAGACTCTAACCCCAAAACCTCAAGCCAAAAAAACTAGGTTTAGGGTTTAGGGTTAGACGTCAAACCCCCCAAAACCGTGAAACCCTCAAGCGGTAAAATCCCTGAAACTCTCAATGCCAAAAAGCCGGAGATCCCCACATCCCAAAGAGGACGTGTCCTGCCAGTACCAGGAGCTGGGCCAGGAAGCCATCGGCAGGAGTCAACAGCAATGCAAATCGATGAATGGTACAACCCTCAATTCAGACCGGATGTTGAACCTCTGTCCTGCGACTACCGCTTGAGGAGTAGATTGCATTAACGTCGCGAAGGAAGCCATAAATGAAAAGAACAACATGAAGATGCGCGTGAATACTTAGAAGAAGGCCTGAGGGTGTATGACGGTATAGCTATAATAAGGAAAACCTAAGAAATACTGTTGCCAATTCTTCAAACCCGCAGATTCCAAGTGAGAGGCTGCAATATTGCTTGCATTTTCCAAGACCCTGCATGGTAAAGCCCTTGGGCCCTTTCAATACAGCCGCCCTAAACCCTCAATTTTTGAAACCTAAGCCCCATGGCGAACCCGAAACCCTGACGGCTGCAGGACGGTCGGCTAAGGATTCTGCACGTCTAGAAGGGGGTTAGGGTTTCTGACCCACGGAGGGAGTGTGCAACGAGTAGCTGTTGTGGATTTTCCCTCTGCTGGGGTCTAGGGTTTAGGCTGGGGCTTGAAGCTTAGATGCCCAAAGCCCTGATCCGCAAACCTTATCTCGCGTGCGCGTGGAATCCTAGAACTTTTAAGCAAACTTTCTGGAAGAAAGGCGGCCCGGGTCCCTGAACTAATACAAGTGCCTTATTAATTAGAATAGGGGTTTTAGGGCCCATTCCACTATAATAATAAGAACCACCAAAATAGTATTAGTAATCATTTAAGACCCAAAATTATGCTCCCAAACCTCAAAACCACAAACCCCTTCTAGGGTTGAGGGTCCAGGGCGAGGGCCAGGGTTTTTATGGTTCTGGGTGTAGGGACTTTCTCTGGGCTTAAGGGCCCTAACCCGAAAAGCCACAGGGAGGCACTTTGGGTTCTAAAAATATAGGGTCCCTTTGAGGGGACTAGAGGGTTCTATAAGGGGTTTAGGGTTTCGGATTTTAGGTTTAGGTCGCCAAGCTTGATGGTCTGGTAGCTGCTCTTCTCTCTAATGTATCGACTTTTGGTGGAAGAATAGTCGATGCATCGTTCCGCACTTCAGCGACTGGACACCCAGCCATCTGGGCATTTGACTCCAGCACATGACGCCCCGTTGTCTTGCTTGTACTGGGCATGATCTTGTCATACGCCATCAAATTCCTGTCTCCTGCTGCAATGCAGGCTTTGCCCGCGTTCACGGGGAGTTCCGACACGTGCTTCGCGATGCCCAACAGCATCCACAGCAAAAAGCACCCACAACTAACGCAAAACACTACCCAGAGGGTCCATATACACTGCTATTATGGAATTAGCCCCTGAAAGACCATCCCCATTATGGTTTTGGGGACCTAATTCCATAATAGTAGTATATATGGACCCTCTGGGCTAGTTCCATCGAGAAGCTCAACCCCCAAAACCCAACCCCAGGCTCTCAACCCCAAACCCTAAAACCCTGAAACCCTGAATCTTAAACCCAACAGCAAATCCTGAACCCGAAACCCTGAATCCCAAAACAGTACCATGTCCATATCTCTCAAACCAAAAACCCCCCATCCTAAATCCTAAACCCTAAACCCTAAACCCTACTCCCTAAATCCTAAATCGTGAACTGTGTCTGTGATTCCACGAAGTGCCTCCAGATCAGGGTTGGTGAGGGACACCCTCCAGCCGAATCTTTCCATCAGCGCCTCGCCGACCTCTGTGAAATCCTATATAAACCTAAACCCTAAACCCTAAACCCTAAACCCTAAACCAAAAGCCTCAACCCTCAACCCCTGAACCCCAAACCCCTAAAGCCTAACAGGAAACCTCAGGAACTATCACCGGAATCCTAAGCATAAGGGTACTCCACCCCAGAGCCCTCAATGCTGTTTTGGATTGAAGGACCCGCGCTGGGAGCTGAGGGTGTTGGGCTTCGGGTAGGTGCCCTGATGATTAGAATAGGGTCTTGGTGGGATGTTTTTGGTATGCTTGCATAGCCCAATACCCCTTAATTAAGGAATATAGCTTAAATCATAATATGAAGCCCTATATTATTTTCAGCCATATTCCTTTATTAAGGGGTATTGGGCTCTCTGGGAGGGGCTGTAGATCTTGCGCCTCATTATTCCGACCTGCCCCCTGAACTCTAGCAGACATCAGATTCAAATCCTAAACCGACCTCTACATTCAGTTCAAGTTCTAGGGAACCCTTTAGAGTAAGCCTTTAAAGGAACCTGCATAGTAACCCTTTAAAAAACCCCGAAAGTGACCCTTTAAAGGAACCTCTTCTAGTTGAGGGAGTGCAAAACTGCATAAGAAGGTTTACGGTGTAGGGTTGCCCCAAAACCCAAAGCTCCCTAAACCCTAAACCGTTGAAAATGTAAACCCTACTTAATGGTTCTTGTAGAACAAGCAAGGTGCATGTTTGCAATCGATACTGGCTGGCCTACTGGCCTAATATTTCCCTGTGACTTCCCTTGCGGGATGCATAAGAAGTAGCACCTGCAAACCCCTCACCCCGACCACAAACCCGAAACTCCAAACCCCAGCAATGGCAAGAATCCTTGCAAAATACATGGGCAGACAGGCAAGCAGGTAGATTGACAGACAGACAGGCAGACAGACCACAAACATGTTTTCTTCACGTGTTTACTTGCGTAAAACTATAAACCCCAAACCCTAAACCCTAAAACCTAAACCCTAAACCCCAAAGGCTATAGGTACACGTAGCTTCTTGTTGGAAAAGGCTAACCCCACCTCTTCGGCCAATGCATCCGAGGACACGAGGGCCTGGGCCGTGCCGTTTTCTGGAGACCCCTGTAAGGGTTTGGGTTTTGGGGTCAGGGTTTATGGTTTATATAGGGTTTAGAGTTTCTATAAGATGTTACTGTGGTTCTATAAGGCCTCAGAACAATTCTATAAGGTTTCAATCAGGTTAAATGAGTGTTTGCACAGGTTCTGTAAGGTTGTAAAAGAGTTCCGATAGGCCTAAACCCTGAACCGAAAACCCCAAACCCTAAGGTTTTATCAGGGGCTCCTCAAGGCTTTGCAAGGGTTCTGTACGATTGCATGAAGGTTGTATTGTGGTTTAGGATTTGGGAGTTTCCGAAAATTAGGGTGCCGTATTTTGGGGTCCTTATCATAAGGATACTACTATTTAAGGTACTATATTAGGGTCCCCTAGTTTCGCAAACTCCCATAAAGCTTTACAGGGTTGCGTTAAGGGCTGTATTACGGCTTTATATGGTTTTGCTGATGTTTGGCAGGGTTGTGTCAGGATCCGATCAAGGCTCAACAAGGGCGTTGCGGGATTTTGTAGGGTGTTGTAAGGGCTTGATGGGTTCTATGGGTTTGTGGAAATATTCCTTGTTGTTTAAAGTCCATACTACGGACACCGGAAGTCTCCTTAACTAATCCGAGTCTCTTCTCGTTTAGGATTTGGGATTAGGGGCTTGGGGCGTAGGAGTCCTCTGATGCTTTGCACCGGTTTTGTGAGCTTTGTAGCTTAAGCACCGCAAAGTTCCTCACGAATAGATACTCCACGTATTCTTGCTTGAGGGGTCCTTCTTGGCTGTCCCGGCCCAGGCTAGCAACAACCATGCCACTAGGCGATACAATCCGAGGACAAAACAAGGCTTGTATTTCGGGCGCGATACGTTTTGAGAGTGCATTTCTGGCAGGGCTGGGGAGCTTTCGTCGTCGTAGGACATTGATGCGACTTGGCCAGACACTTTTGATTCGCAGTCGATCCTCTGAATCAGGTTTCTTGCCAGACTCTGCCTGCTGTACAGTCGGCCGAATCTGGAGACTGTGTTGGGGGATCATGCACAAGTGCGCACCGACGGCTGCGGTACGAACTACAGAGTGGCTCAGACATCCTGAGCCTAGTCGACCTCCTCCATCTTGGAGGCCTCGTCGGCCGCGCCCTCGACTTCCTCAAGCGGGGGGAGGTCATCGTCATCGCCCAGGCCCTCATCGTCATCGTCGATGCTCAGGCCGAGCTTGATCATGCGGTGGATGCGGCCAGCGAACTGGGTGGGCTCGTCCAGGTTGAAGCCTGAGGTGAGCAGGGAGGTGTCGAAGAGAAGCCAGATNCATCCTAGAGCTAACGATGACCTTCTCCACCTTGTCTCCGAGGACTTCCTTCATCAGCTTGGTGAGAGGCTCAAACTCGGCCTTCATCTCCTCCAGCTTCTTCCTTGGACATCAGGGAACTACTGACACGAAGCAAGCTGCGTCATGACTTCACAACACGAGCGCACAAACTTAGTACGTTCTTCCGAGGTTCTTCTCGTCCTCGTCCTCGATGTCCAAACCCTCTTTCGTGGTGGATTTCAGTTTCTTGCCATCGAACTCCTTCAGCTGCTGCACGGAGTACTCGTCGACGGGGTCGATNTCCTCGATGTCCAAACCCTCTTTCGTGGTGGATTTCAGCTTCTTGCCATCGAACTCCTTCAGCTGCTGCACGGAGTACTCGTCGACGGGGTCGATCATGTAAAGCACCTACGGTACAGAAGAGGGCAAATTTGAGTCCATCCTGAAACCTTACCTAAGCTGCGTACAGTGTGGACTCAGGCGGCTTAGGGTTGAGGCACCTCGATGCCCTTCTTTCGCAGGGTCTCCAGGAAAGGAGAGGAAGATACCGCCGCGATGCTCTCACCTGATCAGATTGGAGCACTATGGTCTCCAAGACGTCTAACCGAATCCCCCTGCACTTATGACGGCTCTCATCCAGAGGGGCGCCTGTGATGTAGTAGATGTCGTTCTGTCCCTCCTTCATGCGGTCGACATACTCCTTCCTGAGACGGTGTGGTACTTCTGATCATGTGCCGACAGCTGCGCTTCTAGGTTCTATCTTTCTTCAAAACCCTGTCCCTGTCCCAATTGCCCCAAGCTTCAGGTAACAGTGACTGAGGCTGCTCCCTAAGCACGCTCACGCTCATGGGGTTCTGTGAACTTCAATCTCGAAAAACATACTCTGAAGCACTCGCTCCAGATTCCAGTCCCAGGGTCAGGCTGATCTGCTCGTCTCCAGACTTGGAGGTGTGGTAGCGGAGGAGCTCCGCCAACTGGCACAGACGAAAGGCGAATGACGCTTGCTTTGTTTTCATGCAACTTCAACATCGTAAAGTGTCCGGACCAGCCTCCAACAAAGATGAGAGCACTTTCTACGGGAGAAGATGCCGAGACTGTGCGCAAAGCCTTGTTACTTGTCTCCAAGACGACGCTGAGACAGGAGCTTGAGATCAGAGAGCTTCAAAGTGCTGTCTTCAAAACCTTTGTCGTGCGTGAGCCCAATCCCATTATCAGCACAGTGAAGGCAGAGGTTGGAAGCTACTTGGAGAAGGCCAAAATGGTGCGATCGTCCGGAGGTTCACTGCCAGAGGGGGAGGTTCATGCATATGCATGGGCAGCTATCACAATGGTTGCTGTTCAGCAAGAGACGTTGGATGGTACATCGAAGGCAGTGATCGATTCCCACCGTGCGGCCATGACATCGCCACACATGATTGCGGACGTTGTGTACATCGCCAAGTTGAAGAAAGCGTTCAACAAAGGTGAGTTCAAGCTGTTCCTGGCGGTAAGCCCTGCTCATCATAGTCTGCTCGAGGCTGTGTCAGCAGGAGTTGTTGCGACAGGAGCTGTTGAGAAGAAGGGTCAAGCACCTGCAAGCGGCATGTCTCGTGAATTGCAGGCGTTGGTTGACAAACTCACCGAAATCGCTAGCAAGTGAGACAGTGCCAGTTTTTGTGTCACATGGGTGCCGCTAGTACACCGCATCGCTGTGGGTCTCCTGCGGAGATTCGGCGAGTGGCAGTACTGTTGGGGCCCGAGCTCTCTTGCGCCCAACAGTGGTGCATGAGCGTGCAGTCTTGGAGTAAGCTCGGACGAGGGAGTTGGGGAGAGCCTCTCGCTCCGTTGCGACAGTCACTGCCACAGACGGTAAAGTGGAAAAAGTGAAAAGTAAAGTGTCCAGAAGCAAAAAAAAATACAGAAACCAGTTCAACCTAGTCGATGCAAATACGTGGCCCACCTTGGTGCGGTTCGTGGAGTCCTCATGGACACCCAGCTTCAAGCACTTGCCAAACTGCTCGTAGAACTTCTTGTAGTCGTCCTTCTTCTCTGCGATCTCTGCGAACATCTCGAGGCACTTCTTCACAAGATTCTTCTTGATGACTCGCAAGATCTTGTTCTGCTGCAGGGTCTCGCGGGAGATGTTCAAAGGCAGGTCTTCCGAGTCCACCACGCCCTTCACGAAGTTCAGCCACTCTGGCATCAGCTCCTCGCAGTCGTCCATGATGAAGACACGACGCACATACAGCTTGATGTTGTTGCGCTTCTTCTTGCTCTCGAAGAGGTCAAAGGGCGCCCGGCGGGGGACGAAGAGCAGCGCACGGAACTCCAACTGGCCCTCAACGCTGAAGTGCTTCACCGCGAGGTGGTCCTACCAACAACTTGCAAAAGCTTTTCATGCCACAGGCATGTCCTGGCCTTGAACCATTACTTGTGAAAAGGGGTGCGGGGTGCACGGCTGGAAATCAACCCTTCAAACTGACCTGTCCTCCCAGTCGTTGGACAGCGACTTGTAGAAGGAAGCATACTCCTCGTTGGTGACGTCTTCGGACTTGCGCATCCAGAGAGGCTTGTTCTTGTTCANCTCCCAGTCGTTGGACAGCGACTTGTAGAAGGAAGCATACTCCTCGTTGGTGACGTCTTCGGACTTGCGCATCCAGAGAGGCTTGTTCTTGTTCAGCTGCCTAACGACATGCAGGGAACAGTTGTCAATGGCTTGGGAGTTCAGCTACTCGGAGTGTCATGTTGGAGTTTCTGATTGCATGCCGACACACTGCCACCCCTCACCCAAATCTTAAATTCTGTGAAGCAACNTGTCAATGGCTTGGGAGTTCAGCTACTCGGAGTGTCATGTTGGAGTTTCTGATTGCATGCCGACACACTGCCACCCCTCACCCAAATCTTAAATTCTGTGAAGCAACCTCAAAGCCTTTCCCTAAAAACCTCCAAACCTGTCACCCGCCAAGCCGCTCCCACTCGTGCGAGACCTCCTTCACCTTCCTTGGCTCAGGACAGGTGTTCCGTGAAATTTAGACAAGGTTATCCGGAACTCTGGCGCTTCTGTGTGGTTTGCGATTCCCAGTCGACTGAACGCCTTTATGGAATGATGTCAGGAAAGCAGTTCAAAGCCGTTTCCACTCATCCGCCGAGTGTCTTGGTCTTCTTTTTCTTCTCCTCTTTCTCCTTCTCCTTCGTTAAAATACATAATCTTGTTCAGGCATGCTACTTACTCCGAGCTCCTTCGTCGATTCGTTACAAGCGCAAGCGCAAAATGGAATTCTGCTGCNTCCTTCGTTAAAATACATAATCTTGTTCAGGCATGCTACTTACTCCGAGCTCCTTCGTCGATTCGTTACAAGCGCAAGCGCAAAATGGAATTCTGCTGCCACGTTCAGACCCCCGACCTCGAAACCCTCAACAGCCCTAAACCCACCGCGGACGTCTCCTCATCCACTTCCTCGATCTTGGGCTCGTCACCTGGTGCCGCGATTCGTTAAGTAGATACGCCTACTGAAGTAGTTAGGGCAGAGCTTTTAAGACAAGAAATTACGGTCNGAATGCCTCTATGGAATGATGTCAGGAAAGCAGTTCAAAGCCGTTTCCACTCATCCGCCGAGCGTCTTGGTCTTCTTTTTCTTCTCCTCTTTCTCCTTCTCCTTCGTTAAAATACATAACCTTGTTCAGGCATGCTACTTACTCCGAGCTCCTTCGTCGATTCGTTACAAGCGCAAGCCCAAAATGGAATTCTGCTGCCACGTTCAGACCCCCGACCTTAAAACCCTCAACAGCCCTAAACCCACCCCCCTGCAGAGGAGTAGGTGAAGGAGCTAGAACCCGAGCAGTGGACCACGGGCGATTCGTTAAGTAGATACGCCTACTGAAGTAGTTAGGGCAGAGCTTTTAAGACAAGAAATTACGGTCCAAGAGCAGCACCTATACTGATTATGCAGACCCGGCAATTTCCAAACCAGTACCCGCTTTGCAACCCCTGCCCCTGCCCCAGCCGGCACCCTCTTTCTCGTCCTTCTTCTCCTCCTCTTCCTCCTCGGAGTCCTGGGTAACACCCCAGGCTCAAGCAGAGGNCAAACCAGTACCCGCTTTGCAACCCCTGCCCCTGCCCCAGCCGGCACCCTCTTTCTCGTCCTTCTTCTCCTCCTCTTCCTCCTCGGAGTCCTGGGTAACACCCCAGGCTCAAGCAGAGGTGCGGGGTCCCGGGCTTGTGGTGACGGTGATATGGTGATGTTAGGATAGGGATCCCGGCTTGTCACCTCGGGCGATGGCTGTGCAGCGAAGCGGCGGTCACCTCCTTNCCGATGAACTCGGAGTGCTTCTTCACCAAGTCCTTCAAGCGTCGCTCCTGCGCAAGAAGTGCTAACGCAAAACATAGTCGGCGACGAAGGCTTGGAGGTTCGGCGATTGGGAGTAATGGTGGGCAGGCATCTTCGTCTCCCTCACTGGACAAAAAGAAATCATCCGTTGCATCTGTGGAGCGGCAGATGAGACTCAAACTTCAGCGTCCTCCAGGAACTCGGACTGGTCTTCCTTGAGGTAGCAGATAATCTTGGTACCTCGCTTGATCTCGCCGTGAACCAGCTCAGTGTCCTCTC
>BGNK01000554.1:97882-231964 GCA_003297005.1 Symbiodinium sp. clade A Y106 | reverse complement strand
GCATCGGCGTGTGTAGTTTGTGAGATCACACATCACAGGGGTTACGATTTGTTACGGGCATCGGCGTGTGTATGTTGGGAGATCACACATCACAGGGGGTACGATTTGTTACTGGCATCGGCGTGTGTATGTTGTGAGATCACACATCACAGGGGGTACGATTTGTTACTGGCGTGTGTATGTTGTGAGATCAAACATCACAGGGGGGTACGATTTGTTACGGGCATCGGCGTGTGTATGTTGTGAGATCACACATCACAGGGGGTACGATTTGTTACTGGCATCGGCGTGTGTAGTTTGTGAGATCACACATCACAGGGGTTACGATTTGTTACGGGCATCGGCGTGTGTATGTTGGGAGATCACACATCACAGGGGGTACGATTTGTTACTGGCATCNGCATCGGCGTGTGTAGTTTGTGAGATCACACATCACAGGGGTTACGATTTGTTACGGGCATCGGCGTGTGTATGTTGGGAGATCACACATCACAGGGGGTACGATTTGTTACTGGCATCAGCGTGTGTATGTTGTGAGATCACACATCACAGGGGGTACGATTTGTTTCTGGCATCGGCGTGTGGATTTTATGAGATCACACATCACAGGGGGTACGATTTGTTACGGGCATCGGCGTGTGGATTTTGTGAGATCACACATCACAGGGGGTACGATTTGTTACGCGCATCGGCGTGTGTATGTTGTGAGATCACATAGCACAGGGGGTACGATTGATACTGGCATCGGCGTGTGTATTTTGTGAGATTGCACATCACAGGGGGTACGATTTGTTACGGGCATCGGCGTGTGTATGTTGTGAGATCACACATCACAGGGGGTACGATTTGTTACGGGCATCGGCGTGCGTATGTTGTGAGATCAAACATCACAGGGGGGTACGATTTGTTACTGGCATCGGCGGGTGTATTTTGTGAGATCACACATCACAGGGGGTACGATTTGTTTCTGGCATCGGCGTGTGTATGTTGTGAGATCACACATCACAGGGGGTATGACTTGTTACTGGCATCGGCGTGTGTATTTTGCGAGATCACACATCACAGGGGGTACGATTTGATACGGGCATCGGCGTGTGTAGGTTGTGAGATCACGCATCACAGGGTGTACGATTTGTTACGGGCATCGGTGTGTGTATGTTGTGAGATCACACATCACATCGGAGTGTGTATTTTGCGAGATCACACATCACAGGGGGTACGATTTGTTACGGGCATCGGCGTGTGTATGTTGGGAGATCACACATCACAGGGGGTACGCGATTTGTTACGGGCATCGGCGTGTGTATGTTGTGAGATCACACATCACAGGGGGTACGATTTGTTACTGGCGTCGGCGTGTGTATGTTGTGAGNACGCGATTTGTTACGGGCATCGGCGTGTGTATGTTGTGAGATCACACATCACAGGGGGTACGATTTGTTACTGGCGTCGGCGTGTGTATGTTGTGAGATCACACATCACAGGGGGTACGCGATTTGTTACGGGCATCGGCGTGCATATGTTGTGAGATCACACATCACAGGGGGTACGATTTGTTACGGGCATCGGCGTGTGTATGTTGTGAGATCACACATCACAGGGGGTACGATTTGTTACGGGCATCGGCGTGTGTATGTTGTGAGATCACACATCACAGGGGGTACGATTTGTTACGGGCATCGGCGTGTGTATGTTGTGAGATCACACATCACAGGGCATACGATTTGTTACGGGCATCGGCGTGTGTATTTTGTGAGATCACGCATCACAGGGGGTACGATTTGTTGGTACGGGCATCGCGTGTGTATGTTGTGAGATCACACATCACGGGGGGTACGATTTGTTACGGGCATCGGCGTGTGTATGTTGGGAGATCACACATCACAGGGGGTACGATTTGTTACTGGCATCGGCGTGTGTTTTTTGTGAGATCACACATCACGGGGGGTACGATTTGTTACGGGCATCGGCGTGTGTATGTTGTGAGATCACACATCACTGGGGGTACGATTTGTTACGGGCATCGGCATGTGTATGTTGTGAGATCACACATCACAGGGGGTACGATTTGTTACGGGCATCGGCGTGTGTATGTTGTGAGATCACACATCACAGGGGGTACGATTTGTTACGGGCATCGGCGTGTGTATGTTGTGAGATCACACATCACAGGGGGTACGATTTGTTACGCGCATCGGCGTGTGTATGTTGTGAGATCACACATCACAGGGGGTACGATTTGTTACGGGCATCGGCGTGTGTATGTTGTGAGATCACACATCACAGGGGGTACGANGGGTACGATTTGTTACGGGCATCGGCGTGTGTATGTTGTGAGATCACACATCACAGGGGGTACGATTCGTTACGGGCATCGGCGTGTGTATGTTGTGAGGGCAGGGCAGGGCAGGCATGAGAAGGGGGAGGGAGCTGAAAGTTTGTAGCAGCATGTCAACACCCGTTCGAATTCTATGTTGCCTGTTGTGTTGTGGGCGTTTGCAAGAAATTGCCTAATTTTTGCTCTCCCTGTCAACCTCATCATAATCTATCCAAAACTCCGAAAGCCCTAGGCCCTAGTGTTTCGCGGCCGGGTCCGTGCGTCTTGTTTTGCTTTCGGCTTCGGGTGTGCAGATGAACGTGCCGAGCGTTGACAAAGCCTGCGCGAGTTCGCTTCTTGCACGCCAGAGGATCACTATTCCAGTACTTTGATATNGTGCGTCTTGTTTTGCTTTCGGCTTCGGGTGTGCAGATGAACGTGCCGAGCGTTGACAAAGCCTGCGCGAGTTCGCTTCTTGCACGCCAGAGGATCACTATTCCAGTACTTTGATATTCTTAGCAATCACTCTTTTGCGCAGGCGGAATGACTATTTATGAGTCGGACAATCACTCTTTGCATAGCGCACGATCACTATTCCGAGATCTCAGAATCGCTATTCCTTGTACTGCTATTGCTGNATGAGTCGGACAATCACTCTTTGCATAGCGCACGATCACTATTCCGAGATCTCAGAATCGCTATTCCTTGTACTGCTATTGCTGCTGCTACTACTACTGCCAACTACTAGTATCACTACTACCACGACTACAGTGCTTCTCGTGCTAGTGCTACTGCTACTGCTACTGCTACTGCTGCTGCTGCTGCTGCTACTGCTACTGCTACTGCTACTGCTGCTGCTACTGTTCTCCTCCGATCCCAACCAGATCACTCTTCACAACTTTCCAGATCACTATGTTTTCACTATTTGATCACTAAATAAATATTTTGAACTTTCCAACGGTTGGCTGCTAGCGGGCGGCCTAANTCCTCCGATCCCAACCAGATCACTCTTCACAACTTTCCAGATCACTATGTTTTCACTATTTGATCACTAAATAAATATTTTGAACTTTCCAACGGTTGGCTGCTAGCGGGCGGCCTAACTCTATGGCATCCTCCTTGAGGTTCCCGTGGGTGTCCTTCCGTTCCCCGAGAACGCTACTGAGATCCCGGACGGTGACCACGACGGCCACATCCTTGCAGTGTCCGCTGGTCGACTGCCAGCAACGGCGAGCCAAGCTCAAACAGATCAAGGAGAATATGCTCCGACTTCACCGAGCTGCGGGCCACACTTCCTTTGAGAACCTGGCCCGGCTTCTTCAACGGCGGGGCTGTCCCGAGTGGGCAGTCGAGCTGGCCAAGGGCCTGACTTGTGATGATTGCTCTGAGGTTCGCCGACAAGCTGGGCCACCCGCGGCCTCGGCTGAACCTCCTCCGAGTTTGTGGGAAGTGCTTGGCATGGACGTGTTCGAGATCGAGTACAAGAAGGACGGCCGGAACATGAAGGCGAAGGTGCTGTTGATGATTGACAGGGCGAGCCGGTTTACCATGACACACGTGTTGCAAGAGTTTGCTGCAGAGCAGTCGTGGGAGCCGAGCACAATGGACATCAAGCGGGCGGTGGTGAAAACATGGATGGGTTCTATAATCCGAGCCCCCGCTGGATCATCACCGACGCTGCCCCTTACTTCACGAGCAGAGAGATGCTTGACTTTGCATCCCGGAGCGGCCTGGGTCTGATCACTGCCCCGGCCGAGGCTCACTACCTTATGGGCATCGAGGAGCGCACCATCCAGGTCATTAAGCGTGCTGTCGAAAAGCTCGAGAGGGAGGACCTGAATCTGGGAATGGAGTCCTTGTGCTCCCTGGCGTGCCATGGCCACAAATTCCAGTGGGCCCGCGGATGGCAACGTGAGCATTCTTTGCCAATTGGGCTCGATCCTAAAAGAGCCTTTGGCAAAGCATTGCTATATCGTGCTAAAGCTGAAGAGGCCTTCTCCCAAGCCGACGCGGCGACCAAGTTGTCGAAGCTCTCCAATAGCGTGAGCCGACCGGTGGTGAGCTACAACACCGGTGACCTTTGCATGCTGTGGCGAGCTCGTGTAAACAAACAGCGTGGGGGATGGACCGGGCCACTTCGTGTCTTGCTTCAGGAGTCTACGACGCTCTGGCTAGCTACAGGGACTACCTTAGTGAGAGCTAAGCTGAACCAAATTCGACCCTGCTCTGAGAGAGAGAAGCTGGTGACCTCGACTCAAGGAACCACTGTGTATCAACAAGCCGTTGGCCTGGACATTCTTCTTCGGGGCTACCGTGGGAAGCACTTTCTAGATGCTTCCTCTGAGTCCCCGGGTCCAGATCTTGAAGAAGATTTGTCACCTGCCCAAGCAGTAGTATAGCCCCCGGAACCACGAGCCCGGGGAGATTCGTGGATTGTCACCGAGAACGCGGTGATTCGGAAACATGGTCAGCCGAGGCTTTCTCTCTTTATTCCAACCAAGGACTGCCCTGTCCCTGAAACAAGCTTGACTGGAGTTAGGAAGACGGTGGTGCAACGACCGGGAAGAGCTCAAGTGATCACCGACAACTACCGCACAGAAGCCCGGCCAAGACGTGCTTTGATGGAGAGGTGGTTGGGTGAAACCCAATTTGAGCTACGTCCCGAAGCAAGCCAACCAGCACGTCCGGAACAACGAGCACCGCATCGAGAAGTCCAGGCACGTTCGGAACAACAAGCACCACATCGAGAAGTCCAGGCACGTTCGGAACAACAAGCACCACAGCGAGAAGTCCAAGCACGTTCGGAACAGCAGGCACCGCAGCGAGAAGTCCAAGCACGTTCGGAACAACAAGCACCGCAGCGAGAAGTCCAGGCACGTTCGGAACAACAAGCACCACAGCGAGAAGTCCGTGCACGTCTGGAACAACAAGCCTCACTGCCGAGTAACAGGGTGGCAAGCCGTGATCTAGGTCAGGTGGCGTCTTCTGGAAGTGCGTCGGGAGTTCGTCGCGGTCTTGAACAGTCGTCAGCTGTGTCTCCAGGGCCTCCGGCCAAGAGAGAGAGGTTGCAGGAGCTTCTGGATCAACCGATGAGCGGGACACCTAACTGTATACGTTGAGCCTCCTGTCCCCTTGCCTCGTGTGGAGAACCAACCGCCAACCACAGAACCGGAAGAGGACCCTGAGCCTCCAGTACCTGTACCTCCGCCTCCTGTTCTTCTACGACAGTGGAACCACCTACTGTTGGAAACCTACCAGAGCAGCCAGAGTTCTTGGAAGAACACGCCAGTGCGGCGCCATACTCTTCTTCGCAGGAGGAGAGCAGTGACGAAGAGCTTCTTCCTGACGGGGACCAACCAGACCGAGCTCAGCAGGCTCAGTTTGTCGAGGAGGCCCCCGCTGCGTACGCGTGTGAGATCCAGGTGCAAGAGAAGGACCTACGTCGTCTTCTCAAACGTCCCAAGAAGGCAGCGGTCTGGCTGTCGCAGAAGATGATGGAGAAGAGTAAGGAGGTTGATTGGCGGAAGCTGACCGAGGCCGAAAAGAAAGAGTACGACGAAGCCCAGGCAGTGGAAGTGTCCAATGTCGTGCGAGAGCGGGCGGTGCGTGCCTTGACCTCCCTTGAGAAAGGAGCGGTGGATCATTCCAAAGTGATGGGGATGCGCTGGGTCTTGACACGGAAAGCCTCCGGGGCAGCAAAAGCGCGCCTTGTTGTGCTGGGCTACCAGGCACACAACCTCCTGGATGTGGACAAAGCAGCACCAACCTTGTCCCGCACAGGGCGGAACATGCTGCTAGCTGCTGCATCCAATGCTGGGATGATTCTTGAGACAGGCGATGTGACGTCAGCCTTTCTTCAATCCCTGGCGAGCCTGGAGGACGAGGACCTCATAGTTTGGGCGCCTGCGGAGTTAGCTTCCGTCTTTGGAGCCGATCCAGCTAACAGTGGGATGTTGATGAAGCTGACCAAGGCTTTCTATGGCCTGGCGCACGCTCCTAGAAAGTGGAATGAATCAGCCGAAGGCCACAGTGCAGACCCTCTTAGACACCAACAAGTTGGTCCGAGAGGTTCGCCGAACATCTCCTCAACGGATCGTTTTCCCATCGTGGCGCTTGCCGTGGCAGTCAATTTGTGCCATGGTGTGGTCAGACGCTAGCCAGGGCAACCGGCCGAACAAGTCTTCTACAGTTGGGATTCTTGGATGCCTTGGGCCTGACAAGATCCTCGAGAATGAGGAGGTCTCCTTGGCCATGGTTTCCTGGAGAAGCTCAAAGTACCCCCGCGAGAGTTTGGGTTCCAACGGCAGCGAGGTTCAGGCGATCACCATGGGTGAGGACCAGGTGTTCCTTCTGAGAGCCATGTGGTACGAGCTGCACGGTGGGATTATCTCCCGCTATACGACCTGTCAGATAACCTCTGCTAGTACACCAAAGGAGGCCTCGTGATGGATTCCAAACGGATCTTCGATGCTATGACGAGGAATGTTTCGGCATTGCACGGTCTCAGATCGTCAAGGGCTGGCTTCGAGGTGACGGTGTCGGTTCAACAGGCAGTGGCTCTTGGAACAAAGCTTCGCTGGGTCAACGGTGCAGCCCAGCTTGCAGACGGCCTCACCAAAGACAGTGTGTCAGCGCGGAGGAGCTTCCTTGAGTTTCTCGCCCGAGGCCAGAGATGGAGTGTCGTCCATGATCCATCCTTTACGGCTGGCAAGAAGCTGTCAAAACGACAGCTCCAAAGCAAGATTTTAGAAGATGAAGCATTTTTCATCCGGTTTATGCAACGGTTCGCTGCTGAATCCCATTACCCCTGGAATGATCAAGTCGAGGTCGAGGCGTACCCTGATCTAGAGCCCAGAAACCTCAAAGAAGTATTGGGGATGTAAGCAGTGAGCTCAAGCATGCCGTGAGGTTCTGTGCAAGTGACTTTGTGTGACTGCAGGGCGGGCTGAAGCTTCCGAGCCAGGTGGAAAAGCAGAGCGTGCTAGGCTGTAGTGCCTGCGAGTTTTCTTTGGCATATCGCTACTTTCAGTGGGGAAATCTCATTTCGGTTTCTGGACTACGAAAAGCTCACATGCAAACGGCCGGGAGGAGTGCTCAAGAATGCGGCACCATGTTTGCAGTCTTCTAGAGTTTGGCACAAGTTTGGGGAAGAGTCGTTCTGCAAAGGCAGAACGATCTTGAGCGTCGTGACATGCTTGCCACGGAGGTTGATATGCAAAAAATAAATAGGTAAATAGATAATATATATATATATTTATATGACGTAGAAAACATCCGACAAGAAAGCATGTCATGAGTAACGTGCAGTGCGTGTGCATGGCGCAGATGTGTGATCGAGACGAACCATACCTGCAGAAGCCGAAAGGTGTCTCTATCCCGAGTTGCGTGATGCTATCGGCTTGGCCCAAAGTTTGGATGATACGCAGCCAAATAATATTCAGCAGTGTGGCATCGAGGTGCCTCCATGATCTGGCTTGTCAAAGTCTCCCAGGAGGCTGAACATGGGTCAAGCCCGGAGCACAAGGGTTTCCAATGGCTAGTGTAGCGGCTATTGTCGCTACGGCTGCTTCTAATCACGTGGCAGGCCCACAAGATCCAGCTGGCTGGAATTTATCACTCGCGCTATGCGCTGTATGAGGCCAAAACACCCTCGTCGCTCAACTGTAGAGGAATATAAGGGGACTGCGTGCCGGTGATCCACTGGGCTTGCCAGCAGGTGTCAACGGATGTTCTGCGGCATATGCTACCTCCGTCGGAAGCATAGCACAAATCTCGGGCGGTGCCGTTGAAAAGGGAATCATCCAAGAATGAAAGCATCTGCAGGGTAGAGGTTCTGCACTATGCCGCCAAGTTTGCAGATGCCTTCTCCGAGGCAGGAGAGATGAGAGCCATGGCCGGCTGTTTTCCCCTTGGCAGTCGGGCACTTGGCAGGTGCGAATTATTCTGGACCAGTTGGCGGACAAGCGTGACGGGACACGCGGCGTTTCGTCAGCTCCTCAAGACTCGCGATTTGGACGCAGAAGGCAACTGATTCTGGTGAATACCCTTGGAGGTTACCAGTGGCTGGGCCGTCTCGAACAGAGGACGGACAGCGGGCTCGGGGTAGTGTGCTGGACGGTCCGTGGCATGATGGGCTGCAGTCGAAACGAATTTGACAATCATGTGCTTGTGACCTCAGTGCCCTTGAGACTATCTGTAGCCAGGCGGCTTGTGCAATTGCATGTGTAAGCAACCCCTAGTAAGAACACCCTGATCGCACCGGATTTGCCCAGCAACAAAGGTCCAAACTGCCATTGCATTTCTTCTTCATCGCTTAGCTTTCTGTCGATTTCGATTGCTTTTGCGGCTGATTTGTTACCATGCTCACTTCTTTGTCGAATAACTCGATTTTGTTTGGACATCCATGGCTGTGCCAGACATGTGACAAATCCCTTTGATTCGGAGACACTGTTTAACAGCTTTGTTGTTTGTGATAAGTATGATTATCCTTAAGAAACCCCATGATAAGCATGAATATTCTTCCTGTGATGAACATAGATGGCGAGGGTGTGCAGAATCCGAAAACTCTGGAAACAATGGGACAGTTTGCATAACACTCTTATGCTAAGCCACGCTGACTCATGCATTGGAGATGTGGTACACAGATCATTCAATGGAGGGCATACGACGAGTTGATAGTAACACTGCCTCCTCATCCAACACAGTTCCATGAGTGTGGATTCGTTGTTCTTGCATGCATTCGCTGCCGGCTCCCTTCAGTTCGCATAAAGGCTGCCTGCACATCAGGATGGCAAAACAGATGAAGTTCAGTTTTCGGAGCAACATGTTGCGTTTTTGGTGCGTGTTGGCAAGCCCTTTGTTGCTGAGGACGACGGGGGTGCATTCTCGGACATGACTTTCATCGACAGTCTGGCTTGTATGCTGAAGCGTGGAATTTGCTTTTGGGCACTACCGGTATGGCCAGGTCCGAAATCTGACATCTTCGTGGCACTTGGACCATGCTTTGCTTGCATCATTGTGATTACCTCAGAGCAATCATTGCTTGTTCACGACAGCACTTGATTTTGCTCCTTGTGAGGGTTCGGCTTTGGCCTTCAGAAGGGCACGTCGAAGCAGGCTTCCTCATTGCTTACCCTCTACAAATCGTGTGCCGAACCCGATCCCGTGAGTGCCAGGCCAGTGCCATACTACCATTGCCGACTTCGGAGCCGGAGGTCGCCTAAAGTCTCCCCGAGGGAGAGAGAGAGAGAGAGAGGTAATTCGTTGCCCCAACACCCTCCCGCTATTCGGGAGAAATTCGACCGACAATAGTCTTCCCCCAGACTGGCCCTGTTTTCGAATAAAGGGGACAGCCTCATAACGCGAACTGTTTTCCCCCTTTTACGTGGCATCCCGAAAGAGCTGACACCAGGAACTAAGGATTTCGCCATAGGGGCGCGGTGATGAGGCCAGGGTTGTTTTTGCTTTTAGTGTTAAGGAAGGGGATGTCAGCTCAGGAACCCGGGTCATATCAGGCCACTTTTGCAGATGCTTGGGGACCCCAATGCCAACCGCTCACTAATACAGTGGGTGGGTTGGGCGGGCCAATGGCCTGAGGGTCGCACGCCGACCCCGAAGCCCAGCAGAAAGAAAGAAAGAGAGAGAGAGAGAAGTACACGCCTTGCAAGCAAGCAAGCAAGCAAGAAGTACACAGAGACCGGGTTGTGAATGTGATTGTGAGCACAGTCAGGCGGACACTACTGCAACTTCCTGAATAAGACCGGAGAGCGCGGCCGCCCGGCCGCTCCTAGGAATACTGCGTTGCTTTTGCATTCCTCGGCCAGGTATTGCTGCCACGCCTTTGATGGGTCGCCGCGTGCAGCGTACTACACCAGCGGATTGGTCGTTTCCCCGCTGACTTGCATGATGTGGCCATCGAAACGGACAGCACACCAGGTTCAAACCCAGAGGCTCGACGAGCCCTTCGACCTTGGAAGGTGCCAAACTCTTTGCGGCTGTGCAAGCTCCACACGAAGCTGACATGAGGCACTTCGACTGGGTGATTTGCCTCGAGGCAGTTGTGGCGTTCTAGGCTGAGTTTCGCTGTGGGCTACGGCGGCTACGGCCAGGTCATGGAGCACATTCCGGCTTCTCACGAGGCAGGGAGCACCTTCGCTTGGGTCGCAAAGATCGCTTAAAAGCTCACCGTTTTGCCAGGCCATTGCCCTTGCCAACCTAAGACGCCATGCGACCAAGGGAATGGTGTTGTCGTGGTGCGCCCTCTGCAGGATGTAGCCGCAGATGCATCCGTGACGGCATTGCCGGTTGCACAGTGCTGTAGGTCTCAGCATGGAGGGGCGAACCATGTCAACGCAAGGCGAGTCCCAACGTTGTCCTAGGCCTCGCATTCCTTGTTAGCCTGTTTCGACACCCAGGGACTGGACCAGCTCCCAGAAAGTTGTGGAGGCCTGGGTGAGTGATTGAGATCATAATCGCAACACCAGCTTGAACCGCGAACCTTCGCCCCGCCTTCAGCGGAGTTGGGAGCTAGCACCGGGACTACGTACGGCGGACGCATAGAAGGGAGCAAGCGCGCGGATGCAAGTTACAAGAAACACAGAAGCTCACAGCTCAGGTTCTGGTTCAACAGCCACGTCTTTGTGAGTGATGTTCTGAAGTTGCTGTAGCCTACTTTTTCCCTTTCACAGTGTTTCTACGCTGGGTCTCCCCTGTTGTTCAGCTGGGGACTGACAAAATCTGCAGCTGGCAAATAAGGCAGTGTAACCACATGTCACCACTTGACATGGTGTGTTGCTAGAAATTAATCAGGCAGCTGACGCACGGCCAGTTGGCAGTCGGTATCTCCTCAATGCCAAGAACATCGCCACATCTGTGCAGGCTGCCGGCTTCAAGCTGGATGTTGAGTCCACTCGCACCCTGCGAACGCAGGCCACGTTCAAAGACTTGGAGTGCAGCGGGCTTCAGCACTGTGACTCGAGGTGGAGTGGCTTCAGGGAGCCGTAAACATCTTCAAGGTCGCACGATGATTCGCAAAAAGCTCCGACAATGCTGCGGCTTGCGGTGAGTTGCAACGTCTCGATCGCTGAGTTTTCTGACTTTGTGGTTGTGGCTTTTGCGTCTCCGTTTCAGTACACCGGCAAGCGCAGACCAATCAGTTTCCCGTTTGGAAAGATGAAACGTAGCAACCCACCAAGATATAACCTCGTTGGGGGTGTACTTGAAGGCGTAGAGGGTGCAGGACGATTTGCACAGCATGCGAAGGCTGTAGACACGATAGAGCTCAACAGCAATTGAACGGCAACTCCTGCGCAATGGCATCCCTCGAGGCGGGGCCGTCAGGGTCCTGGCGACATGGGAGCCTTAGCCTTTTAACAGGCTCCCTTTCACTACTGCGTGATCACGGCTTCGTCGCCTTCACAAGCATCCTTGTACGAAAGGTTGATTCGACGTGAGGCGCTCAGACATAAGTTGACATAAGAATGGCTAAGATGTAGAGGAGTATCTGAGTCACTGAGAGAGAGAGAGAGGTCGTGTAGACTGCGGCCAATACCCAAGCAGCTCGGCTGCACTCCAGTTCTTGCCCAGCCAGCAAGCTGCGAGGTGCTCACAGCTTCTTACGGTGCTGTCTTCCGTGCTTAGTCTGCCTGTAAGTCAAGCGGTAGCTGGAGCATAGAATTTGAGGAGGTGGTTTAAGCCCCTATCATGCGTGGCTTCAGCTAGGCTGCTGTTGTAAGACCTCGGGCAGAATAGGTGAATAGGTTGCACATGCAGATATGTTATAGACCTATAGATGCCCGAAAAATTTGTGGAGCAAAGGCGGAGAAACCCGATCCCTACAATCGTGTATTTTTTGGGAACACGAAGCTGGGCCGCCGATCGTACAGTCTGTTAGCCACTGCAGGCAGGCAGACCACCGTTGCAGCACGACATGACAACGTACATGCCCTGTTGTGGCTGTGCATCAGTGGTTTCAGACTGGATTGTGGGACGACAGATCTGTCATAACGTCAGCAGTAGCCGTGGGAGTAGAGGAAGTAGCTCTCCGCAGAGTGCGCGGCCGCAGTGCTCGCCTAGACCAGCAGATGAGCTCTGGTGTGGACTGTCAAGGATGCTACACAACACCCTTTTCGTTCTGGAAGTATCTGCACCCTGTACTTTCAAGCAAATGTAGCATAGGTGGAAATGGTTGTTGTTTTCATTGGGTTGTACAGAGTCACTATACGCTGCAGTACAGCAACGTCTATAGGTTTGCGAAACACTCTCCATGCTTCCCGGCGGTGGCGCTTGAAGGCTCTTTCAGACAGCCTTCCGGCAACTTCCTTTTGGCTTGGACAGCTACGCTGGGATAACAATGTGCAGATGTATAGTTTCTGGACCTATGTATGTGGTGCTGGGCTGGAAGTAGAGCGTGACGCTGACGGGTTCTCCATCGCATCGGACGCTTTAGACGAAGCCACCAGTATAAGTTCTGATGCTAGCGAAGTCGTTGAAGACGACTCAGAGCAGATCAAGAGTCCAGAGGAGGTCGCTCGACGGTGCACCGACTCGGGATGCGTATGGCTGTGGGCAGCGTGTCTAGCATCCTTTGCCGTCTGTATTTTATTAGGAACACTACAAGAGGAGCGACACCAGTTCGTGAGGCTCACGAACAAAAGAGGTACACAATGTGGCGTTTTTGATCAGAAGGGCAAAGAGTTTTGGTTTCTCTGCACGGCGAACGAGTCAAGCTTCGCGGACTCTATCGCCATGTGCGTGCCAAACTGTGCAATGGGGAGCGATCTCAATAGCTACTGTGAGGATGCTGCGTTTGCGGAAGATGCAACGCTGGGCGGGAATTCAACTCCTTCGAATAACTACACGTACCTGGCTCGGCAAGCTGGACCTCTTTGTGTACCAGTTCACGCTGGCCGTGCTTCGAGCTTCCGTCGGCAGCTGGTGGAAAGGGGCTTTTTGTCCATCGATATGTTCTTGACAGCAGAATCTTCGTGGCCTCCTTTGGTGTTTGCTGCTGTGCTGTCAGTTGCTATATCGCATTCCTGGATTCGGGTTCTTCGTGACCATGCTGGCACCTTGGCGTGGGTGGGTGTCTACTTGCTTGTGGTTTTTCCGATTGGAGTCTTAGCCTACGAGTGGCTCCAAAGCGGTTATGTATCCATCATCTCCATGACGCTGACTGCAGTCGTCGTGTGCTGCATCTCATGCCTGGCGTGCCGCAGTCAAGAGAACCTTGACAGAGCCACTCTCTGCCTCAACGCTGCCTGCCAATGCGTCGGGTGCCGAGTTTCTGCACGGGGTGCTGCGAGCCACTGAAACATGAGTCAAGCGCAACCAACGTGCGCCATCGAAGTTCCCAATGGGTCTCAAGACGGGTCAAGCACGGGGACATGTCATACGTCAGAGTTCCGACAGCAGCAGCGCTTGACAACTGCCAATTAGTAAGTTTCATCTGGCCAAGCGTCAGGCTGCGAAATGTGGCTTATAGGGCTGCGGTTAGGGCGGAGGCGGCAGGTCTCTGGCAGGCTGCAGGCATTGTCCAGGTCCATGTGACTCGCGAGGAAAGCAAAGTGCGTGGATCGTCAGTCGAAATCCCTTTATTTCTCTAATTTTTGCATAGAATTGCGAAGCCGCATTTTCAAGGACCGGTGCCCAAAACTGCCTCGGCGCGACTGCGGGGCCCGGGCAGGCCAAGGGTCCCAGACGGGCCTGGGCTCTCCCCCCCACTCTCCCCGACCCCGACTCTCCCCGACTCCCCACCAGCTCCCCACCGCCTCCCACGATATTTTTTTGGGTTTGAAGAAGATGGTTCACGATGTTGAAAGAATTTCGTTTTTGTGTTATATTTTTGTTCGCGCTTTTTTCCTTTTGCGCAACCTGCCAACGTTTTCGGTTCTGCAGAATTTCTTCTGTCAAAGGTTGGGCACTTTGCGAGTCCAAGTTTATCGAGTTCAGGTACAGATCGGATATGGTTGTGGCTTGTGAAAAACAGGTTCGGCGCTGCCTGCTACGCGAGTTGTTCTCAGTTTATTCATGGAGAAATGGTTGGTGCATGGCAACTCGGTCAGCTCCAGTTTGTACAAGTTTCAATTCAAGAAATTGTTCACGGTCTCCCCCCTTGTGTTCCTGGTTTTGGGTTATGTAAACTTCGGACTGTGCCGACCCTGATGAAAATTGCTACTGTCAACTACAGTAGGAACTATAGGTTCTTGAACGACGCAGACAACCCTGCACCCGAAAGTCTGACTTGCATGGGACGCATCCAGTGCAGACGTTCAGCGAAAGCAAGGACCGAAACGAATTACAAGGACTTCCGAATTTGTCGAAATGAGCCGACAGGGAAAGTGCGAGCAGTCTTAGTAGATTCTGGCTATAGCTTGCCGGTCTGTGCGGCCCTTTTAGCTTGACCCAGCTCCCGCGGCTTGGTTTAATCGACTCTTATTAGATGAGCAGGAGGAGCGGGGCCAAAGCCAATTTGTTGGAGCAATCTGACACTGCATGGTGAACTCCTATTCCTGGAATCTACAAATAGTGCAAACGTTTCATCCAGGGTGTTGGTAGAGCAAGGCTGTATACTGCTTCAGCGCAGGCGAAAGGTGAAGCATGCATTGATGAGTGACACAACAGGGGACTTTTTGTATGCTGATCGGGGCCTTTCTGCTCGTTTGAGGTGACGGACATGCCGATTCTGCAAGTTGGGCCAGTTGCTACCTTGGCTTTACAGTTGGTTTCGGGAATTGCCATCTTATGGGCGCTGCAGTTCATGCCCACGACTTTGCACATTGATCTTCGCGATGGCCGCATCGGCTGCCAGGCGTATGGTGGACACGTGAGAAATCTTGCGGATGTGTCCATTGCTGGAATCTACATCCTGTTCCTGCTGTTTGTGCTAAATGTGATGAACGCCTTTTGGGAAATGGGCATTGTATTCCTGACGGTGCAATGGTTCGTGCACCTAAGAAGAAGCGACGATCCTCCACCTTTCTCGAAGTCGTTGAGGATCTTGTGCATCATGTGCAGGTACCACGCAGGGACCATCATATTTGCCGGAATTCTTATCGGATTTGTTCGACCGCTTCGTTTCTTGCTTGGCACTATGACAGCTGCCACGCGCATGAGGACCAATGTACCACTACTACTTTACTACTACTGCTACTACTAGTACTTCTAGTACTACTACTACTACTACTGCGGCTACTACTACTACTGCTACTACTACTACTACCACTACTACTACTACTACTACTACTAATGCTACTGCTACTGCTACTGCTACTGCTACTGCTACTGCTACTCCTACTACTACTACTACTACTACTACTACTACTACTACTACTGCTACTAGTACTAGTACTAGAACTAGTACTAGCACTAGCACTAGTATTGGTACTACTAGTACTCGTACTAGTACCAGTACTAGTACCAGTACTAGTACTAGTACTGGTACTGGTACTAGAACTAGTACCAGTACCAGTACTAGTACTAGTAATAATAATAGCAATAATAATTACTACTACTACTACTACTAGTACTACTACTACAACACTACTGCTACTACTACTGCTGGTACTGAATCTACTGCTACTACCGCTACTACGGCTGCTACTGCTACTGCTACTGCTGCTACTGCTACTACTACTACTACTACTACTACTACTACTACTATTACTACTACTACTACTCCTCCTGCTGCTGCTGCTGCTACTGCTAGTGCTACTACTAGCGCTACTCCTACTCCTACTACTCCTACTCCTACTCCTACTACTACTACTACTACTACTACTACTACTACTGCTGCTACTACTACTACTACCACTACCTACTACTACTGCTACTGCTACCGCGTCTGCTACTGCTACTACTACTACTACTACTACTATTGCTACTACTACTACTACCACTACCACTACCACTACTACTACTACTACTACTACTGCTACTGCTACTGCTACTGCTACTGCTCCCAGTACTGCTACTGCTACTACTACTATTACTACGACTGCTACTACTACTTGTGCTTTGCTTGCACAACTGCTCACGAGCGACCTGTGTAGAAGCCGGCAATGCTTACAGCATTGGCTCAACTGGGGAGCGATCATCCCTCGTATGATGACAGCAGGATCATCTGTACATGACATATTGTTCATCAGACATCGTGCCGACAGCACCCAGCATGCCTTCTGCAGTCGAGCAGTTAGCTCACAGCACTGCAGAACAGTTTACGTATTGTTCAGGAGCAGGACATCCGAGCTATACATCAGAAATCCTACAAGCTGAGGAATAGAACAAGCATGATTGATCAAGCGTTGGAGACTCGGAATCACAAGCACTTGGATTCACCGTGAGCTGAACCCTCATCATCATCATCTTCAGAAAGCAATCTGGCGAAAGTTAGATTAACAGCGAGAGAAATCCCTTCCCCCTAATATTCAAGCTCCCCCTAATATTAAAACTTCCCGACCCCGGAATTTTGCGGTTTCGGGCCCACAATGGAAAGTTAATTAAAAAGAATTAGGGGGGGCCTAGGATTGTATTCGTTTTAATAGACCCAAAGACTAGAAGACACCAGAGCTTTAGGGTTTAGGGCTCAGGGCTACAGTTTTAGGGCTTAGGGCTTTAGGGCTCAAAGTTTAGGGCTTTAGGGCTTAGGGCTCAAGGTTTAGGGCTTATGGTCTTAGGGTCTCGGACTTTAAGTTGTAGGGCTTAATTACTGAAGGCTTAAGTAGGGCTTAGGGTTTTAGTTTTTAAGGCTTGGAGTTCGATGGTTTAGGGCTTTGGGGTTTCGGGTTGCGGGCTCTAGGTTCAATAGTGTTTTAATATTTGGGGGGTATTATTAGAGGCTGGCTGTCTCTTTGCATCAGTCGCTGACTGGTTGTCTGGCTGTCTAGGCAAAAGAAGACCTGCCGTGGCTGTCGGCTGTCTGTCGGCCTGACTGCCTGAAAAAAACTCTCTGCCGCCACTGCCTGTCTAGCCTGCCTGTCTTAAACCCTGAGCCTTAAACCGTAAACCCCAAGGCCCTAATTAATTTCGAAGGCTAAACCCCTAAGACCTGAAGCTCTAAACTCTAAACCCTCAAACCCGCAACCTGGCTGACTGTCTGAGGCTGGGCGACTGTCTGTCTGGCTATCGCCCTCAAGGGCGAAAGCACAACAAAAACCAACTGAATGGGGGGCCCGCCTGCCTGAGGCGGGCCCCCGCATTCGAGACAGTGCTGTCTGCGTGTCTCAGACAGCCTCTCAGAGACTTCCATGTCCGCTGTCTGGGCGGATTGATTAGGGTTAGTTAATTAGGGTTAAGGGTTTAGGGCTTAAGGTTTAAGCTTTAGGCTGAGACTGGCCTGGCTGAAGTGCCTGAAGGAGTCTGCCTGGCGCCTCTGGCTGTCAACCTGGCCGAGCAGGGTCTGGCTGTCTAATTAATCAACTAATTATTTATTTATTTATGGATACAGCCGCCTGTCTCCTCTCCATCATCGTGGTTTTCTTGCCCACGATGTGGAGCTCCTCCTGAGCAGGCTTGGGTGTAGGGCCTTTAGGGTTTAGGGGTTTAGGGTTCAATTAAAGAGATTCTCCTGGACGTCCAGGAGAATCTCGGTGTGCTGGCCGAGCACATCTGTCTGGCTGTTGACTGCCTGCAGCAGCTGGCTGAGCACCTGGCAGGCTGGCTTATCTGATTAGCTGTCTTTCTGGCTGAACCTCTTCTCCTCCCAAGTTGTCTGCCTGGCTAGGGACCTTGGCTTTGAGTGGCTGCTTAGCTGTCTTTCTGGCTGAAGCCAGTCGTGCCTCTGCTCCTCCCAAGGTGTCTGCCTGGCTAGGGACCTGGGCTTTGAGTGGCTAATTGGACTGACTAAATACTGACTGTCTGCCGTGCCAGGGGCCGGTGCACCTGCCTCGGCAATGGTGCTGAGCACCTGGCAGGCTGGCTTCGAGCGGTTATCTTGCTGTTTCGGGTGCCTGGCCCTACCTGAACTGCATTCTGGCTGTCTGCCATGCTGCCTGAGCAGCAAGAAGAAAAGAAGTAATCATCTGTCTGTCTGCTACGAAAGAGGCCTCTAGGACGGACTGGGGCGAGGCCGAGGGGCTGTCTGACTGAGCGGCTGCGACTCTGCAAGAAAGCGACTGTCTGTGCTGCCATTCCCGCCTTACTGACTGACTCTCTGCACTGCCTGCCTGCAGCAGCACTAATTAGTAGTAGTTACTAGTAGTAGTAAAAGTAGTAGTAGCAGTAGTAGTAGTAGTAGCAGTAGGAGGAGGAGGAGGAGGAGGGGAGGAGGAGGAGGAGAACCGCTAACTAATTCATTAACTATTTTTTTTGGGGGGGGGTTGTAGTAAAGGCGTCTAGATACTGCGTCAGTCCCGGACTGGCTGTCTGGCTGTCTAGGCAAAAGAAGACCTGCCGTGGCTGCCGGCTGTCTGTCGGCCCGACTGCCTGTCTATTTATGTCTAACCAGCGTGTCAGCCGAAGGCCTGCCTGTCTTAAACCCTGAGCCCTAAAGCCCTAAACCCTAAATCACTAGGCCCTTTTATTTACACCTGAAGCCTTCAACCCTAAAGTCCTGGTTATTCATCACTTAAACCCTGAAGCCTAAACCCCTAACACCTTAAGCTCTAAACCCTACAGCCCTAAACCCACAACCTGGCTGACTGTCTGAGGCTGGACGACTGTCTGTCTGGCTTTCGCCCTTCAGCACAGCAAAAAGTAGCTGAACGGGGGGCCCGTCTGCAGGCGGGCCCCCAAGTTGGCGAAGTACTGACTGGACGGGGCTTTCTGCCTGGCCGTGGTCTGGGGTTCCAGGGTTCAGGGGGTTAAGAGTTTAGTAATTATTTAGGGTTTAGGGCTCGCCCTGGTGGTAGTGCCTGGCTATGTCGTCTGCCTGGCTGAGGTGTCGGTCCTAACTGCAGGTTTTAGGGTTTAGGGTAAACCCTAAACTCCACACCGTAAACCCCAAACCCTCGCTCCTGTCTCAACTCCAGGAAGTGTACTGCCTTGCCAATGGCGTGCAGCTCGCTCTGCAGAACCTCGACCGAGTTTTGGCGGGATTAATTGATTATGGAGTCAAAGGACCTGTCTGCATCGTCTGTGTTTGCCTGCTGGCCTGAACTCTGGGCCTGACCTGGCCTTCATGGACTCTAGGATGCCTGTCTGTCTGCCCATCTCTGGCGTGATGGCTGCCTGGATGGAGGACTTATGGACTGATTGGGCTGTGTTGTCCCTGCTTGCCTGCTTGTCTGAAGTTTGGGGCTGACCTGGCCTGCATGCTCTGCAGAGCCGCTGTCTGTCTGCCCAGCTCGAGGATTTCCAAGAGAATCTGATCGGGCTGGGTTCCACTAATTAAGTGACGGCCTCGCCGGCCAGCTGTCTGGCCGCCTCCGTGGCGGAGGCCTGCAAGAAGGCGTCCTGACAAAGTTGGCTTGAGGGCTGTTCTACTGTGCTTGCTGTTGCCCGGCTCTGCCTCCGCTGTCTCGCTGCTGCCTGGCTGGCGGCCTTCTGTGTCCACGCTCGCGCCATCCTGGCGGCATGGATGAACCCAGAATGATTGATCGCAGATCTGTCTTTCTGACTGCGAAAAAGGCGGGCTGTCTGCTTGGCTGCACGGCTGCGGCTGTTCCCGACCGACCGTGTGTGCGTCTCTCCCTCTCTCTCTCTCTCTCTCTGTCTGTCTCTGTCTTTCAACAGAGTGGCAAGCACAACATTCAGCAGCGGCCGGTGCTATTAATGACTGCCCATGCAGCAAGCCTTGCTGACTGCAGGATAGTTATATTTATTGGATAATTACAGGGACTTCTCAGAGCTTGAAGCAAGCAGATACTTCTCAGAGCTTGAAACCAGCTCGACTGGCGACTTCTCAGAGCTTGAAGCAAGCAGATCAGCGACTTCCCAGAGCTTGAAAGCAGCTCGATTGGCGACTTCTCAGAGTTTGATACCAGCCAATCAACTGCTGCAGGAGCCAGTCGCAGTGTGCAGAAGCTGATTTTTCCCACTTTCCAACCTCCGAAGCGACCCATTAAACCCCGAACTCCTTCAAGCTTGGCGCACTCACTGCCTGACTGCCTCGGAGCCCCAAGCCACCTTCCAACCCTAAACCCCGAACTCCCTCAAGCCTGGCGCGCTCACTGCCTCGTGCCTCGGAGGCCCAAACCACCTTCCAACCGCTGAAGCGACCCCAAACCAGGGTTTAAGTCAGGGTCATGGTGTCTGTCTGCAGCTGCCTTTGCTGCTTGACAGCACTGCTTGACCCAAACCCCAAGCCCCCATCAAAATTCGATTGTCCTTCTTGTGGCTTCCCCAGTCCCGTGCTGCAATCGCCGAGGCTCCTGCCATTTTATTTACGGCAAGGCTTCGGGGCAATTAGGGCCTGAGGTTTTGGGTTGAGGCCTTCGGGTTTGAGAGGCCTCCCATGCTACCTGATCGGACTTTGATACGAGCAGATCAGCGACTTCTCAAAGCTTGAAAGCAGCTCGATTGGCGACTTCTCAGAGCTTGATACGAGCAGATCAGCGACTTCTCAGAGCTTGAAGCAAGCAGATCAGCGACTTCTCAAAGCTTGAAAGCAGCTCGATTGGCGACTTCTCAGAGCCTGATACGAGCAGATCAGCGACTTCTCAGAGCTTGAAGCAAGCAGATCAGCGACTTTTCCGAGCTTGATACGAGCAGATCGGCGACTTCCCAGAGCTTGATACGAGCAGATCAGCGACTTCTCAGAGCGTGATACGAGCAGATCAGCGACTTCTCAGAGCTTGATGCGAGCAGATCAGCNACGAGCAGATCAGCGACTTCTCAGAGCGTGATACGAGCAGATCAGCGACTTCTCAGAGCTTGATGCGAGCAGATCAGCGACTTCTCAGAGCTTGAAGCAAACAGATCAGCGACTTCTCAAAGCTTGAAAGCAGCTCGATTGGCGACTTCTCAGAGCTTGATACGAGCAGATCAGCGACTTCTCAGAGCTTGAAGCAAGCAGATCAGCGACTTCCCAGAGCTTGATACGAGCAGATCAGCGACTTCTCAGAGCTTGAAGCAAGCAGATCAGCGACTTTTCAGAGCTTGATACGAGCAGATCGGCGACTTCCCAGAGCTTGATACGAGCAGATCAGCGACTTCTCAGAGCGTGATACGAGCAGATCAGCGACTTCTCAGAGCTTGATGCGAGCAGATCAGCNACGAGCAGATCAGCGACTTCTCAGAGCGTGATACGAGCAGATCAGCGACTTCTCAGAGCTTGATGCGAGCAGATCAGCGACTTCTCAGAGCTTGAAGCAAACAGATCAGCGACTTCTCAGAGATTGATACGAGCAGATCGGCAAATTCTTCCATGAAATAATTCATTTCTTCAATTAACTAACTAAGTAATGACATATGCATGTAGTAGGGCAAATGTCCAGCAAGGTTTGCTGCCTGATGCAGAGAAGGTCTTGCTGCCTCAACCGGCTCTAAAGCCGAGGCTTGTGTTGCCTGCAGAATTAATTTTTTCATTCTCTCCGTCTGTAGGACTGCCCATGGAGCCGGTCTCTGCAGACCTGAAGGTGTCACAGGTGCAGCTATAATTACTCAATGGCCAAGTTGGCGGACGACAGGCTTGTGAGCTGAGTGACTGGCTGTAGTGACGGAGTGGTCGGAATCCCTCAGCTGGGCCTGGAAAGCTGTCAACTGCAGCAGTGGGGCGGCGTGCTGAGGGACTGGCTGCGGTAGTTGTTCGAATTCGGACAGCTATCTAAAAAGACCTGAAGGTGGGAGAGCTGCAGCGTGCAGGCTGAAGGCCTGTGCGACTGCCTGCCTCGCTCCTTCATCGCGGAAGCGAAGTCTGTCCATGAGGACTAGAGAGCCTGCCAGCAGAAATCATTTAATTAAACCCCAAGCCTGCAAGACTGCCAGAAAGCGTGAGAGAGAAGTGGTGAGCCACCCTTTGTCCCTGTCTTCTCAAACCTGTGAGCTCAATGCGAAGTTTTCTGTCTGACGACAGCGCTGCGCAGACTGTGTGCCTCTGTTCAAAACTGCCTGTCCAGGCAGGCTCTGTCACGAAGTCCGACTGCAGTCCCCGAGCCTTCAGCCCCGGCCAATCAATCGTTCAGGCTGCAAACCGGCCTTGCTGGGCGTAAGTAAAAAGGCAGCCCGGGCTGTCTGAACAGAGGGCCTAGCCGTCTCGAAGGCTGCGAGTCTGACAGCCTGCCTGCAGAAAGGGCTAAAAACTGTGTGCAGTTCCAGGTCAGGGCAGGGCTCGCAGCGGAAGGGCTCCCACTGCCAGGAGACAGGCTGGCAGGCCAAGGGCCAGACAGACTGGCACTGGCAGGGCAGGGTGGCCAGTCGGGCAAAGGAGGAGGCAGTCAGAGCAGAATCGGCTTCCGCTTGGTCGGCGAGTCGGCGAGAAAGGCAGGCTGCCACACTGCCCGTACGAGACCGAGCAGGCTCACAGAGGAGTACAGGAAGGCTGGCTGCCTGCTGCACGGCTTTTGCGTGCAGCTGTGCAGGTGTAAGCGCCCTGGCGCAAGGGCTCAGGCAAGGGCCAGACTGTTGCAGACAGACACAGAAGCTTGGTTTCAGGCCGAGGTTTAGCTTCGAGAAGAGCCGCGCAGGCTCAGACAAGCCAGACCGTAGCCAGACAGCCGGGAGTTGTAGCTCAGAAAGGGGAGCCGCTGCAGCAGCAACAGCCTCAGCTGTACAGACAGCCTCTGCTGCACAGACGCTGACCCAGCACAGACAGCTGAGGCAAGCCCGACTCCTGCTCAATATAGAGAGCTGGCTGGGAGGGGTCAATATCGAAGTGGCGATCTGGCTCTGCTGCCCTGACAGGGCCTGAGAGTCTGCCGGGACTAGGGCTGCCTCAGGCGAATGCCAAGACTGCCTGGGCAGCCGCCTAGGACCATCCGGCACTGGGCGCAGCCCGGCGTGAACATGTCGCCTGGCAATGATGACGGAGTATGTCTGCAAGGTTCAGCAAGCGTCCCGCTTGAAGGGCACGAAGACTGGCTAGCTCCAGCCTCCTTTTTGTAAGCGTGCTTCAGCGTCTTGGCTGGGTTGGACTCAAGGCAGAATGCCTGCACCTGCTGCACCCGAAGACTGGCTTTGCCGCTGCCTTTGCAGCTGCAGCGGCTGCGGCTGCCGCCGCTGGTGCTGCTGGTGCTGCTGCCTGGTGTGGCTGCATGGCTGCAGCAGCATCCTGCTTTGTCGCCTCGGCCATCTTCGTGTTCTGTCTGGTCCGCAGCAGTGCGACAATCCACCTGTTCAGCCGGTTGACTGCCGCCTCGCTGCGCACACTGTCCTGCAGCCTGAAAGCGAGCTGCTTGTCTGCCTGTCTTTCCAGCGCCAGCAGGGAGTAGTGTCTGGGAAAGTGCAGCAGTGCAAGCAGCAGCATCGGCCTGGCCACGTCTGGAGCCGCCTGGAGCTCTGACAAGACTGCCTCCGGAAGCTGCTTTTCTGCAGGATGACCTCGAGCTGTGCTGGCAGCAAGACGTGCAGTCCTGTTGGATAGTCTGCGTTGCTGAGCCGCGCAGAGATTTCTCGAAGGGCTGCCTTCCTTTCTCGTAGACTGCCAAGTCTTGCAGATGCTGTTCCTCTGACAGCAGTGTCTGAGGGCTGACCTGGGCCAGGTCCACAAAAAGTCTGCTCAGATCTTCGCCCCGCTGTCCAGGGTCACATCTGTCTGGTGCAGCCAGTACAGTCCTGACTCTGCCTGGACGTCTCCTGCGGTAGCTGGACCAGCTGGCCTCTGAGACTGGCTGGAACCACCCTGTCTCCCACCCTCGTCCTTGCCTCCCTGAAGATCAGGCTCCTCAAACTCCTTCTCTGTCTGACAGAAGCCCGCTATGGGCTCCAGCTGCAGCGTTCTGTTCGTCTGTGGCCTCGCCTCCCTGGACCCAAGACCCTCTGTTTTGCAAATGGTCTGAGCCATCTTGGCACTGCCTCCCGCCAGCTCTGCAGCCCAAGGCTGGTCTGACACAGGCTGGAGCTTGCAGCCACCCTACCTCTCCTCAAGACTGTCCTTTCCGCCTGGTTCCATCTGGTTGTGCATGGCCCTGGCTGCCTTCAGGATGTCTGAGCACTGGGTCCTGGTACTGGCAGGGGACTCATGGCCTGCTTCAAAGCCGTCCTGTGCAGCCTGTATCTGTGTGGAGGCTGTCTGGGGTCCAGGCGGCTGCGAAGAAGTCTACGAGGTTCAGGGCCTGGCTGGCTTCTGGAGCTCGAGCTGCCACCTGTACAGCGCGGAGTTGCCTGGCCTGGGACTGTCTCGCCTGCACGTCTACGAAGTGGCCTCGGACAGAGAATTGTCGGTTATCCAGGTGCCGTTCTGGCTGATGTTTTCCACCCTGCTGCTCTTGAGTGTGAGGAGGCTGGTCAGAACTTTGCCTGGCGTGGGCTTCAGCCAGACTGGGATCTCGTGGGGGCTCAGCGACTGCCAACTGACTGCCTGCCGGGTCTGCCGCTGCCTGGAGTGCCTGGTCCCACAGCCTCCAGCACACCTCCAGTCTGGCTTTCTCCTCTGTTCCTGACCTGCCGGCTGGAGCGGCTGCGAAGCTGGCACTTCACGACCAACGAGCGACGTACTTGTCTCTCTGCCTCTTGTTGGTCTCAAGGCTGTGGGCCTTCTGTCTGAGTGCCTTAAGCTCCGCCTCTGCCTGGGGCGTCAGACTGCCTGCCTTCTCCTCGGCCTTCCCTGGCTGCGACCCTCTTCTCGAGTCTGTCGAGGTGGTTGGCTTCCTCGTACTGACTTGACGACTTGCCTAGCCCCTCTCGGCCTTGAGGAGTGGTCTCAACGAACTGCTCCGCCTTGGCTCTCTTGCCTGGCTGCAGGAGCCCCTTGGCCATGGAGCAGCTGATGCCAAAGTTTGCCTGCAGGCGTCTGACGGCATCCCGTTTGGAGCCTGTGTTGCTGACAAGCTCGTCTGCCGTCTGGAGCACCATTGACTGCCCATTGGTACGCGCGTCCAAGTGCACATCCCGCAGCGGCTGCAATCAAGAACAACAGGAGCATCAGGATGTTGCCGTGATTTATGTGTGCTATTATGAATACCAATATATATTATCATTACTACTACTACTACTCCTGCTGCTGCTACTACTGCTGCTGCTACAGCTGCTACAGCTACAACAACAACTACAACAACAACAACAACCACTACCACTACCACTACCACTACCACTACCACTACCACCACCACCACCGCTACCGCTACCGCTACCGCTACCGCTACCGCTACCGCTACCGCTACCGCTACTACCACCACCACCACCACGACGACGACGACTACTACTACTACCACCACCACCACCACCACTACTACTACTACTAAGTTACTACTACTACTACTACTACTACTACTTGCTCGTTAGGAACAACATAGAGTTCTGCAAGCGAATGAGTCGAATGGTTTGTCTCAAGATCTTTCGGCTCAGTGTACAGGTTTGATATCAGGGACGTTGCCATAATGGTCCGCTCGGTGATCACCCTCGCAGGCCACTGTTTGGTGGCCGCGACTCTCGTTGAGAGTTGGTTGCCATGGTGGACCCCGTCCTCGGGGAACGACACTGAGGCGACGAAGATCGCCCACACCGGATTGCCCACGGGTGATCCGCCCAATGGCCCCACTTCGGCCGAGACGATTTCGGTGTGGAGCGAGTGGAATTTCAAGGTTCTCTTCGGATTGACCAAGATCGCATTTTATTCTACCCCAGAGACTCGTGGTTCACTTGGTACAGACGGAGGATGGTATACTTCGTTGACAAGTTCGGGGTACTGTTCTTTGGCCGGTACTGGCCTATGGCAGGGTGGACCGCCCTAATGGCCTTGGGGATCCTTCTCTTCACCGCTCTAGCTTGGTCGCGATGGATATGCTGTGGAGGAGCATGCTGCCAACGATGCAAGCGAGCCGCACCTCAGGCCCTTGACCCCGCTGTCCCTCGTCATATTCAACTGTTCGGTTGGTTGGGCCTGGGTGCTCTTGTTAAGGAACCGGGGGGGGGCAGGGAATTGTGGGGGCACGGCCGGGAAAGGTGTGGGCGGAGTGGTAACTGTGGGCGGTGTGGATCGGTGTGGGTGGCGGTTTTGGGCGTGTGGCGGGCGTGCTCGCTGGAATAAAAAAATTTGACTATCCTTTGCAAAGGAAATTGCGCAGGAGGCAGGAAACATAAGGGGTGGGAAAGGGACGGGAGACCGCCACAAAAAAGGTGTGGGTGATGTAGGCCGGCGGTTTGGGGGGCGTACTTGCTGGAATCGAAAACAACTAAGTGTTTCTTTGGAGCATCGGGCGGTGAGGGCGTTGGAAAGCTGGACATACTCACGAGAAGAACACAAAAGTATGTATACTCTGCACATTTCCACCCTCCACCCGCTTTGGTGGTGGGGTGCAGGTGCAGGGGTGGAGTGGGTGGGTTCGGAGGGCTGCGGGTTGGAGGGGAGGGGTGCGAGGGTGGAGGGGAGGTGGTGGGACAAAGGGATCGCGCTTATCTAAAATGGGTTTGGCGGCCCGCGGGCCCGAAGCCAACGGAGGTAGTATAAAATGTGAGGTTAGGTATTGATATATCCGTATGTTCAAAATCGTCACCGTACTTTACTACTGCTACTACTACTCCTCTGCTAGTACTACTAGGACTAGTAACTAGTACTTGTACTTCTATGACGACGACGACGGCGACTGCTACCACTACCACCAGCACTTCGACTACCACCACCACTACCGGGAGAGGAATCCTCTAGACTTGAGCAGTCACGATCCCGGCATCTGAACTTTGCACAGCAACCCGGACCCACAAGTTTAAGCCCTGTTGACAAGGACCAACCCAGTCAAGGACTGTTGCATGTCCTGCTGTTCTTGCCTGGTGGGCTTTTACCGGGACTTCCTGGAGCCGTTGTCCGTGAACGCTTACGTGGATGTCGCATTACATGGGTCTTCGCTGCTCCATGCTGCGGGTAGATCCCAGGAAGTCACCGATGAAGACCGCATCACCGCCAATTCGCTGAATGGGATGACCTTCGTTTTCCAAATCATTTGTGTGGCGTTGACGTGGTGGTTTGGTTTTGTCACAGCGTACATTGCCGTTACTATGGTGCCCGCTTATCGGGATTCTGAGAGCCCTAGTTTCATTAGAAACACCGCACATTGGTGCATCATCGGTGGCTGCGTGGCAGCTGCATGCGCTTATCCGTTCGTCATGGTGTTCGACGTTGCCTCCGACACGATCCTTTATCTCAGCACAGACACAGTCATGGAAGCGATAGAAGATGACCCACACCACCCCAGTGGCCGAGCGGCCACGCTCGGCGATGCCCCAGTGATGCGTATGTTGTATTCGATTGCCGAGTCTGTTGGTTTGGGCTGTGGTGGTGGGCGACCATGATGAAGGTTGGCGCAGTATCTGCAGCCTGTCCTCCAAAGCCGCACCAGATGTGCAACAGCTTTCTGCAGATAGCTGTGCGAGAGATGAGGTTTCAGTTGACTTTACGTTCGTGGGACTTGAAGCATGGGTGCCTGGAGCCTGCCGAAGAAGTCGGTCGACATGGCTGATGTTTGCCATGGCGAGCCAAGGTACTCGCAAGTGCCTTGTGAACCAAGGCCAGGCCGAAGCAGGTGTCCGCCACGCTGAGAGGCGGTTTCGGGTGGCTCGTTTGCGCCTGCTCAAATACTCGTGCTTGCGTTGATGTGCAGAGAATACTGTAGCAACATGACACTTCAACTGAAACTCGCTGCGAGTCCTGCGACGGTGGACATATGTCGCCATGCTGTCAGAATGCGGGAGAAAATAGACTGATGACTGATGCATTGTCCGTACAGCCACTGCATCGCTTGTATCCCCGCTCCACAAGAACCTTCTGCATGTGAAATTACTAAGGCAATATCAGATTTCGCGTTTATGCTGATCCACCTCGCGGGCGGGTCGGCACATGGCTCAATATCGCATGCTTGTTGTTATGTCGTGTTGTGGTGCTGTGCATAGTCGAGGCAGTGGAGGTGGCACCATGGTGGCTTTGTTCGAACTCTACCAGCAAGAGCAGCAGCACTAAACTGAGCACAAGTTAACTCAGTTTCTGACTAGAATGTTGCATCCGTTTGAGAATGAGGCAGCAAGCCACTGCCCTTTCTGAAGACGCCTTGGATGAGGAGTGCAGGCTTTGCCGTGGCTTTGACCACGAGCGTTAACCATTCATTCGAGAACATATTGCTTGTTGTAGGAGGGTATCCTTGCTTTCTTCTCCAAGCAGCGAGTTCTGCTGCTCCACGCAGGTAGAGACGCCCTGGGGGCCTAGGGGCTGTAGGATGAGGATGTGGGACCGGGATCAGCAGTCGAGGAGGAGAAAGTCGCCGGCTTCCTTGTTATGTTCCAGAAGGTCAGGGCGTTGGGCGGAATGAGACGAGACACGTTTTCTTGAGCAGCCTGAGAGCCCTGCGCAGCCAGGCAAGCTGTTCGGCCCTCTGGCGAGCGCCCAAAGAGGGGCGACTGCCTGTCGGACGAACTGCCCTGTGGTAGTGCTGGACTTCCTCCTCAGCCTTTACTTCAGGCCGTGTCCGCTTGTTCACATGCAGCTGCTGGGTTACGAGTTTGGAGAGACCGTGGGGCTTTCCTCGGCACTTGGGCCATCTTGGGCCAGTCGGCAGTTTGCAGCACGGTCGTTTCGCACCGAGCAGGTATCCATGGGCTGATGGTGAGGTAATCCTCGCTTCTGGCAGCTCGCCGTTCAGTAACCCTTCCGTACATCAATGATTTTTGCGTTTCCCTGGATCACCATTGATTCCGAAGCCTTGGCCCGACCTTTGCAAACGGAAATGATGCTGCGTGTCATGGCGAAGGAGATGTGATCGTGGACTTCGATGTGGCAGGACATACTGTGTGTGTGTGTGTACTCGGAAAGTATATCTTTCTGCACGTCAGACAGGGCAGCTCCGAGAGAACTTCCGGTGTGGATCAATATGTGGATTTGGTAAAGTTGCTTCTCTTGAACAAGGTTCGGTGCAGAGCTGCAGCACAGAGCACAGGCAGCGCGAGAGAAGATCGGATCTCTCTTTCGCCTCCAGGCTCCCGTCATGGTGTTTTTGCCTTCGGCGACGACCAGGGGCCGACATATCCCGTAGAAGACTTTTATCAGAAGTCTCCAGCAGCTTGAGAGCATCGAAGTCTCGTTCTATTCAGAGCTTCTTCAAAAAGCCCAGACCTCAGGTTGAGAAACTGCGAAAAGAGTGCCTGGTTCCGGGCGTGCTGGAGGAGTCCTGTGCTTTGGACACAGGAATTTTTGTGGCCCTGCTGCAAATTTTCCTTCATTCCCACACGTGAAGTTAACACTTTGCCACCAACGACTGAGGCAATGTCTCCGGAGTGGTGCCTTGCATTTTTCAAGCTCGGTGCCGCCCAGCACGATGGCAAGACACTGATCAAAGCAGTGCAGGTGTCTCACCTCTTGAGATTGAAAAGCCTAGCTGATTGACTTAGATGAATCGTGCAGGCATCGGACATCTATTTTGACTTCTATGTCGAGGTTGTCATGGCCAGCTTGCCCGGGCAGACGCGGGAAAGCATGCTGAGTGTGGCAAAGTCGTCCTTGTACTGATGCAGCAGGATGCGTGTGGCCTGTAGCGCAGCTTTTCTGGAGGAGCAGTTTGCCAACCGTGTTTCTGGTATATCCAAGCTTCCTGCGGCTATTCTGGATCTCATGCATGAGTCTTGGCAGAAGAAGACCTAGAGCCCATCCTCGTCATTGTTTCCATTGCAGCATTGTCAAGACTCAACTCAAAAGACTTTGGTACCAGGAACACCTTGGAAGCATCCTGTCTGCATATTCTGAGATTTCATGGGGTTTACCATAGTCTTGAGTGGACTCTGACTCGCATAGACAGCCCAGGTCTGGAACTGAGAGGAGCGTTGATGCAAGACTGTGCGGCCTGACAGCAAATTTTTGGCGTCTCAATTCTGTGGGCACTAGGGATGGGAGATGGCCATAGATTGCACGAAAGATTTTTTCGGTCCGGTCCAACCAGCCAAGAGGGCTGCTTGAAGATGCTTGAGATGATGATCCGAGGCATTTCTGCATTTTGGAAGCTTGGCTGTCATAGAACCTGTTGAGCTCTTCGCAGACTACTGCTTCTTAAGGAACGCTCAAAGAGTTCCCTGCGGCCTCCCTTCAGATTTGCGAGCTTGGATTGCAGCCGTTACTTGGCAGCTTGCGACCCCGTAGCATCGCATCATTCTATCGCATGGCCATTTCACTCCAAGCTTTGTAGGGGTCTCACTACACTATCACGGCACAAAGGTCTTTTTCTCTTGCGGAATGTCCAGCTCAAGCCAAGTGCAAACAATCGCAGTTCTTATTCCTGCGCATCGTTTAGCAACGCATTTCGGCCATGTAGGCTCAATCAGGCTTCGGAGTTGATGCAACATCCTGCGATGGTTACACATGTTGCACAAGCACAAGTTGAAGCTCTTGCGAGAGCATCTGACTCATGACATGTATTGCAATCATCATGTGACATAACCAACAGCCACCCTCCGGGTCCAGCTGGGTACATGCGGAAAAGCCCAGGAAAGCAACACAAAGCTTCATAGGCGCTCATCAGAGGCAGAGTTTAGGAAGAATTGAGGAGCCAATTCACGTAAACTCTCGTGCAAGGCGGCTTGTTTGTACGCGAAAGCACGAAAGCAAGTTGTTCGCTGAGATGTTTCTGAACAAGCTTTGAGCTTCCCCGGTTTCCACGATGGTAGCGGTGCTTAAGACGGACGTCGGATGACAGGACACTCTCGGGATATGGAGGTATGAGCGCTATTTGCTATCACGAAATCTAGCTATGTGGAGCTTACGGGAGTTGTTGTTTGCCAATTCACGGTAGTGACCCAGGTCAAAATCGTGTTCAAGAGCTTATCTGGTCCTGTAACGAGGGAGCGGAGGCTACACGCAAATGTTTGCCCAAGAGGCACAGGGAGCCTGCGGAAGTGTACCCGGTTGCCAGGCCCCACCCCCCCCTTCTCCCTTAAGGTCAGTCTGTCTAAGCAACATGGAAATTGCAGGAGTTGCGACATTGCGATTGATTGCGATTGTGCAGTTTGTTCATTGGCGTTGCTTGACTTCTTCACGCTTGACTCCTTCACGTTTGTATGTTTACGCAGGTTTAACGTGTCGACCTGGCAGGATTTTATCGAGCACCAAGGCAATTGCATGTGTTGTCTGTGCATGTTTAGGGTGTCGACCTGGCAGTTCTATCACCACGGCACTTGCCTCAGTTTTTACGCGGCCGAGCGTATCTGCGTGGTGATGTTTTTTTGCTGTTGCCCCACCGGGTCTTTTTAGACCCTATGTAGTAGACCAGACGCTTTTGTTATTGGCTCGCCGGGGTCGGCGGGGCCGGAGCAAAAACAAAAATCAGAAAAAACACCACCCGGCCCAGGAGCGTCGCGGCCAAAACTGCAGTTGTCAGAAGCTTGTTGACAAACTCCGCCTCTGTACAACGTACTCACGCCGCTTGAGTTTATGTTGCGGTGCTACTAGTAGCTAGTTCATCGAATGCGGCATCTCGGAGTTGCTACGTTCGGAACATGAGACCCATGAAATGCTCGGCGAGCTTTCGTGTGGAAGCTCGCATATTGTCGAGGAGTGCAACATCGTCGTGAGGCATATCTCCTTCGATGGCATCTGCGATGTGGATCTTGCTGCTTGTTAATTTTGTCCAAGCATTAGAAAGACACTCTACCAACTCTTTAGCGCTGGATTTGCTCTGCGAAGGCCACTGCCACTTGCGCTGAGCCTTTGTGCCAATTGTTTGTGCAACTCCCTGGACGACCCGAGGTCAAAGTACTTCTTGCGCTTTCCTTTGCGTGTCACATGTGCTGCAGCGTGGACTTGTACTCCTCTGCCTTTTGATCAAGCTCTGTTTTCAAAATCGGGCCGATGGACGCAAGTATCTCTTCCAGCTTTGTGTGGCTGCTTGCTGAGTATGAAACTCCTAAAGCCGAGCAATCGGTTCTAACTGCACCTGCTGGGCTTGAAATAGCTGGGCCAAGAATTACTGCACTTTCTGACTTCTCGGAAGCCAGGTAGAGGCGGGTGGAGGTCTGAGCATGCTTGCGCAACTGACAAACCAAGAAAGTCCTTCCCGGGCTTATTCGTCTTCTGCACGGCTTCGGCTTCGTACTGCGTTTGATCTCATGACTCATGGCGAACCGGAAGATAAGCTGCACTACGTCCAGCTCCAGCCACGGGCACAGAATCGCACTGCACCAACAGATTGTTCACCGAAGCATTTTGCCCACATGGGCTCAATCAGGCTTCCTGTTTGAAGCAAAAAATGCTGCGGTAGTCAGATCACTCCCAGCACAAGTTGATGCTGTCGCGAGAGCATCTGGTTCATAACATGTACAGCAATCTCAGATTGGCCTGCAACTCCACACCAATTACGGCCAAGTCGGGTTCTCACTACGCCATTACGGTCTAAAGGTTCTATTCGCACCTCGTGGAGGGAAGAAGCCGTTCACCCAGCAGGCTTTGCAGTGACCTTAACATTTCGCATTGCGTGGCCCACGGAGGCGACTGGAACCCGGTGCCTCCGGCCACTTGGCGATTGATATTCTCTAGAGAGGGCACAGCTGGCACAGACGGGCCCCCACGGCAAGTGCCAGGCAAAGCGTACAGACCCCATGATCGTCAACAGCCAGGCCATAGCGTTGCTTCAAAGGTGTGTGAGCACAAGACATTGTAAGGCATCACTGAGCCAGGCTCATACTCTGCATCTACGCAAAGAAGCTTCAGACTCGACTGAGATGGTTTGGGTGGAAATGTGCACAGCCCTCATGATACAGCGTGGATTTCCAGGAGAACTGACGGATTGGTGGTGGTGTCAATCGGTACCGAGGTGCAGATCTGCAAATTACACTCTCACCGAGCGGCTTTCACTTGCTGGTTGGACTAGAGGCTGTGAGCATAGTTTTCTAAGAGGATCCTGCTGCACCTCGCTTGTCACATGTATTGATCAAAGTGCAGAAAAACCGACACTGCCAGAGGATGTGAAGTTGGAAAGGCCTTTGCCAGAAGGCTTCTGTTTGGACGGTCGCTTCATCCAAAAGGTGTGGCCCTTCGCCGAACTCGCTTGTTTTCTTGTTGGCCACAGGGTAGAAGTCGCAGACTGTGAGTATCAAGGCAGGAGCAGGAAGCACTGCCGGAAGCACACCAAGCGAGACAAGCTACATCGTCGCAGTGCGCTTTAGCAGCATTGGCCGGTTGCACTGCGTTGCTGCGCCGTCCCGGGTAGAAGCTGCGGCAAATCCCGCTCTGCAGGTATGCTGCTGCAGATACTTTCAAAAAGGTCAAGCATCCGGAGGATGCCGCTGGGTGCAAAAAGCGCTCGCTCGCGTGCGGGTGTGTGTGTGTGTGTGCGTGCGTGCCAAAAGTCTCTAATGTGCCGTGTATTGGTAGGCCTTCCAGGCCAGACGAAATCCAAGCTGAGGTCCTTTTCTGCGGGATTCCTTTCCACTCTTGGTTGCAACAACGTCGTCTGCGAGTTGAACATGTGTGGTCTAATGCCCAGGAGGCTATGGTCATCAAGGAAGTGGATAAAAAAAGCCGAAGGACGAAAGACTTCGCGTGCGATCGTGTCTATGCAACTGTTGCAGGCGGCCAGCTGCACTGAATTATGGACAGCAAAGCTCTTCCTGGCAACGACCTCTGCGGCCTCGCTTGCCGAGCTTCTCCCAGGCCAGATACCGACTTCCGGTCGATTATGCGTCCTCGTAAACAGAAGGTTCCAATATACATCCCGCAAGCTGACACTGCAGTCCTCTTGCGGAGCCTGGGGGTATTGGCCGTCGTCTTGAGATGATCTTGGTGCTGTTGCGGTTGGGGCCGTGGGCAGTTGGTCGTCGTCGCGCTTGTCCTCGCCGTCGTGGTCGCCGCCGCGGGCATAGATTGGTCGTCGTGGTGGCAATGGGTAGTAGCAGTAGTAGTAGTAGTAACTTAGTAGTAGTAGCTAGTTAGTAGCAGTCGTCATCGTCTTGGTCGTCGCCGTTGCCGTTGCTGTTGTGGTGGTTGTTGTTGTTGTTGTCGTCGTCGTTCTCGTAGAAGCAGCAGTAGTATCAGCAGCAGTAGCAGCAGTAGCGGAAGCAGAAACAGCAGAAGTCGTCGTCGTCGTACGAGTCTAGAAAACATGCAGCTACTCCCACCTGTAGAAGTCGTTGCGTTCTCGTTCCACAGTTCAACCGGAAAGTTAACCATTTCTGGATGTAATCGAGCGTGTACATGAGGAATGGCTGGTCGTCGCGCATTGCGATGCCAATGCTGCGTGTCTTGAGCGGGTGCTTCAGAAATCGAGCGTGTAGTTGGGGAATGGCTGGTTTTGAAATACTGTGATTCTACGGCTGTTTGTGTTGAGCGGGTGCTNTCTTGAGCGGGTGCTTCAGAAATCGAGCGTGTAGTTGGGGAATGGCTGGTTTTGAAATACTGTGATTCTACGGCTGTTTGTGTTGAGCGGGTGCTTCTGAAAACGAGCGTCTACATGGGCAACGGCTGGTTTTCCTCAAGTCTTCGTGAGACAAATACATTTCATTTCTATCGTGAGTGTGTGCCTGTGAAATCGAGCGTGTGCATGGGGAATGGCTGGTTGTCGTGCGCTGTGATGCCGATATATGCCGATGCTGCGTGTCTTGAGCAGGTGCTTCGGAAATCGAGCATATAGTTGGGGAATGGCTGGTTTTGAAATACTGTGATTCTACGGCTGTTTGTGTTGAGCGGGTGCTTCTGAAAACACGTGTCTACATGGGGAACGGCTTGTTTTGCCTCAAGTCTTCGTGAGACAAATACATTTCATTTCTATCGTGAGTGTGTGCCTGTGAAATCGAGCGTGTGCATGGGGAATGGCTGGTTGTCGTGCGCTGTGATGCCGATATATGCCGATNCGTGAGTGTGTGCCTGTGAAATCGAGCGTGTGCATGGGGAATGGCTGGTTGTCGTGCGCTGTGATGCCGATATATGCCGATGCTGCGTGTCTTGAGCAGGTGCTTCGGAAATCGAGCGTGTAGTTGGGGAATGGTTGGTTTTGAAGTGCTGTAATTCTACGGCTGTTTCCTTGTAGGTGTGGTGTTTTACACAATTCCCGCAATACTTGTCTCGATACTTTTGACACTCCATGTCCTTTCCTGCTGGTAAGCACGTGGGTGATGTGACCATGATGCGACCCATCGCATCTGCCCAATAGTACTGTTGGCATCTTCCAGCACAAACTGATGTGACTAAGGCCATTAACTGTAGTAGGGAGGAGGAGGAGGGGTAGTAGCCGTAGTGGGAGCAGTAGGAGTAGTAGTAGCAGGAGTAGCAAGGAGTAGTGGGGGTAGCAGGGGTAGTAGGAGTAGTAGGAGTGGGAGCGGTGGAAGGAGTAGAAGGAGCAGGAGCAGCAGGAGTAGTAGCAGTCGTCGTTGTAGTAGTGGCAGTAGCAGTAGCATGGGTAGGAGTGAGAGGGGTAGGATGAGTTTTTCCTCCGCCGGAACGCGACTCATAAGCTCGCAGGCTGATCATTGACATCAGCTGACAGAGCAAAATTCCCTAAACAGTAAGACGCTATGGAAGGAGCAGAGCACGGTGCATTGAGGGCAATTATCTTTGCATCTCTTCTGTCTTCTCGGTGGGTTTGGGGATTTACGGTTTACATGTCGCCTTCCCGGATCGAACCACACATCGCGGAGTGGGTTAGTGGAGGTGAGGGGTGAGGAGACGGCAAGTGTCCGGATAGACGGTGGTACTGTTGAAAAGGACAGGTGGGAGGAACAGGAAGGCAAGGGGCATCACCTGGTCTGTACAAAGCCGCTTGTGCAGCATCATTTTGATGACGAATGCACCTCAGGCCCCGAAGCTCACGACGCCTTGTCTGCGCATTTGGACAGCATGTCATGGTGTAAACATGTCAGGCCTTCGTTTGTATCTAGTTATTTGGAGGAAATATGCATATCAGCGACCAACATTTTCTCATTCTCACAGAGATTCTTTCTTCGAGATATTCTGATTGACTGCCGCAGTCGCAGTCTTGCGTGACATGTAAAATTGCACCGTCATTCAGACATGAAATCTCGGGCCACAAGCAAGCATCACAGAGCTCATCGAACTGAGTTGTTGACGACAAGAGATGGGAAAACATGCACGTGACAACCAAATTCAAGCAGACGAACAATCGTAGATTCGTAGATACCGTGAGGTGCGCGGTGACGCGGACAGTGTCGCGGGAGCACACCCTGTCTCACGTGATAGTCGCGGCTTGTCTTGGCCATCAATTGAAGCAAAGGCATGTAATCTGCTGGGAACACGACAGTCTTCCCAGTCTGTTGCCAAACCTGATTGCAGATATTCTGTCCCGTCAACGGCTTTATAATGTGCACGTAGCTGGTCATTACTCCTACTACACGCACAAAGTTATAACACTGTGAAACTCGCAGTTTTCACCAACTGGTGCATTGCACCAAGACCTCCAGGTGCGGTCTTCAAGCAGTCTAGCTGTGCCACCAGCTGAGCCATGCCTTGCCGTCGACAGAGCGGGCCAACAGTGGACCTAGCAGTGCAGTGGCAAGTTGGGAAGCACATTGAATGCCGCAAGGTAGCCACAGCAGGTTGCCACGCAGAATTGAGTGTTTACGGTTTTCTCCGCCGGAGAAGCAAGCTAGCAGCCAGACAGCCTAGAACCTCGCAATTCCAAGCAGCAGAGCGAGCAGCAATGCGCCTTTCCAAACTAGCTGCATGGGGCCGTGAAGACGGGCGGGCACGACTGTGTGTCGATCGACGCTGTGCTTGCTCGCTGCCAGCAAGTGTCGATGCAGAGCACTGTTGCACACGTTCGCTGGCAGCTCCCCCATTGGCTGCGCCGACTGTGCAAGCACATTCACACGAGATTGATTCCGCTGGCACTTCCTGCAAGGATACTGGGATGCATCATGCTTTCGATTCTTGGCGACATGTTAATGTAAGCTGGTGTTTGAGATTGTTTGAGTATGGAGCGAGGGCCACCGACGGACACAATCAAGTTCTTCAGCTTCGTAACCGATTCTGGTGTCTGAATCTGTCGCCGAGAGCCTCAGAGTTCTCGACGAAGCTGCTGTACTTCTCCCAAGGCTCTGATGACTTCATCGCCCAGGTCCGTTTCAGCTTGGAAGACCTCAACAGGCTGGGACAACTCGCGGGCCGCGTAGGCGAGAGAGAGAGAGAGAGAGAGAAAGGGAGAGTGAGCCATTTTGGCTCAAGTGTGTGCACTTTGTCGTTGGGGGCCTGTGCTGCCCTCTCGGCTTAAGGGGGGAGGTTCCCGGGTTGACCTGGACTGTGCCTCCAGGGGAGCCCGTGGAGCTTTTCCCAGCCACGCTTGAGTCACACGCCGTCGCCATTTCAACCAAGTGGCCCCTCTAAGGTTTTTCGCTCTCCCTGGAACCTGACCGCGGCCCTCTTCGGGGGTGGCCCACCAGTAGGGGGAAAGGGCATACTACAACTTTGAGGAACTCGGGGTGATCCACCTGGCTTTTGGACATCATGGCAGCCCGCCGGGGGCAACAGTGCAAGTTGTGCCGGTTTGGAAGGGGCGTCTGTCAGACTGGTTTCAGAAAGGTCCACGTGCGGGAAGACCCAGAGTGTAGGCTGCACGGGTTCACCGGAAGAATGAATATAGGGGCACCGCAGCCACAGCTAGTGCCGCAACCGCTTCCAACAGCAGTGGGGGGAGATGCAGCCGCTACTCCACCACCGCCTTCGGCTCCGACAGCAGCGGGGAGAAGTGCAGAAGCATCGCTTGACCGCAAGACTCACTTCCTCACGAAAGGAGGGCTCCACCTACTTTACGAACCGACAGCCGAGGACAGGTGGATCTCCAGACAAATTACAACAGGCGAGGAGGGGGACTACATTGACAACCAGACGGGGGAAGTCCTCAGCAGAGAGGATGCGGCAAGCTATGAGTCCTACCAGCAACGCCTTTGCGAGCGCCACAGAGTGGGGGAGCAAGCCNGGAGGGGGACTACATTGACAACCAGACGGGGGAAGTCCTCAGCAGAGAGGATGCGGCAAGCTATGAGTCCTACCAGCAACGCCTTTGCGAGCGCCACAGAGTGGGGGAGCAAGCCGACACGTTGGTGAGGATAGTCGACCACTACATGCCGAGAGTAGCGGATGAGAACAGAGCCTATGTCATGCACTACCCGCACAAAGTGGGGGAGATGCTCAAGAAGGCCTGGAAACTTCGCAGGAAAATCCGCAGACGACAAAAGGAAGTAAGAAGAGGGGAAAGCAAAGCGTAAGGGAACCGTGACACCACCGGACTGGGGGGGAGACGACGATAGTGATGTCGACCCCACAGCCGAGACACCAGAGGAACAAGAGCAAGAGGAAGCCAGCGAAACACAATGGCCGTGGGGGCCGGCGGGCAGGCCCTCGGACAGAAGAGCAAGCGCAGGGCACCTGGCACAAAGGCCCGGCGAACCTGTGGGGGAGCCGGGGGAGCCGCCGCCAAGACACCTCAACCTGCTGGGGGCACAAAAGCCCAACGAGCCTGAAAGGGAGCCACCGTCAAGCTCCCGTGCGATAAGAGCGACCGCCGCAGAAGCAGATGCAAGCGGCATGCGAGAGGGGGGGAGGACGAGAGTCAGCCTAACTCCTAACTTGCGCTGGCAAGTACAACAAGTACAACAACATGTTGGTGTCGAGAAGGACGGGGAGAACCACCGGAAGCGCGTACTGAAGACCAGTGAGCGCTGCAAGGAAAATGCACCTTGCGTCCTTGGTTGCGACGATGCGGTTTTTGGGGGGAAACAACTGGCCCCTTAACATGCATGACTTCAGGCAGCCAACTCGCAGCTTGATTAATCGGACGGACCGCGGAGCCATAACACACTACCATGCAAGGGCCTCAAGCCCAGCAATTCGTGTAAGAAGTTCTGAGTAAACACACTCAGCAAGGAGGGTCCCTACGGGGGGACCCTGAATTACCGACCGCTACCGTCCTCTACAGTACCTAACTAGCTTGAAAACCCGCCGTCTTCGTTACATGCATGTTTCGATGTTTTTTGGCTGTTGCTTCACTCTGCAAGGGCGGGGGGACTGGACATACTTTTGCTGGGACGCCGGTTGTACTAGTGACCTGCACGTTTCGTGTTTCATGTTTCTGCTGTTGCTTTACCGACAAGGGCGGGGAATCCACAACCTTTTTGCATACAGTTTTGCGGCAACCCCAACCACGCATCCTAGCTGTCATCTGTAGTCCTTTGCAACGTCCTGCACTGAGTGTTGCTTGTGTTTCAACAGAGGGGCANCATACAGTTTTGCGGCAACCCCAACCACGCATCCTAGCTGTCATCTGTAGTCCTTTGCAACGTCCTGCACTGAGTGTTGCTTGTGTTTCAACAGAGGGGCAGCCGCCAACCAAGGGCTTAGAGGGCGCGGCGATGAGGCCGGGACGCGGGTTAGTGTTCGGGTTTGATCGACGGCCTGACCCTACCTGCCAAACCGACCTCTGTGGGCAAACACTAGTCATGACCCCAATGCCCTATTCCACCATACAAAGGGGAATGGGGGGGCCTTGGCCCGGGTCCGCGTGCGGACTCTCTCCCGGTGGAAGGAACGAAGAGAGTGACAGTGCGAGGGCTGCAGGGCCCTTTGTCCAAGTGCAAGCAAGAGAGACAGAGAGAAAGTTTTTTGTTACATTGCGGTTCTCGCTCCTTCAGGCCTCTCCTTTTTCACCCGCTCGCTGCAGTCCCCTCCAACCAGTGCGCGCATGCACGCGNGGGGGGGGGGGGTAGTGACGCTGCTCGCTTTGGCTGTGTGGAAGAAGAGAGCGAGAAGCAGGCAAGCAAGAGAAAGAACCGGCCAGCCACCAGGCGAGGACCTTCACGGACGACCCCAAAGCCTCTTCCGTATTAAACCAGAAAGGGGGAGGGGTGCGCCTAAGGTGAGGGTCTTGCGACAGTCACGTCTTTCTCCGGGGAAGGAAGCAAGACAGCGGAGAGGGAGACAGAGTGCAGAGACCAGGTCGCATGCGTGCACACGGGGGGTAAGAAAACAGAAGCACCTGGGCACGTTGCGCGACAGCCGACCACACAATGAACGAGCCAAAGAGTGCTGACAGTCTTCCATTCAGCCCGCGGTTTAAATGGTTTGACAAACCAGCCTTTGCCATATCCACCCGAAAAGCAGTGTGGAAATAGGGAGCTTTGCGCCAAATCGAGGGAGTTCGGTGTGCCAGGTTCTCTCCAACAGCTTGTTAGAGAAAGGCTTGACGCTGAGCTGAGCTTCTGGGCCTCTGATGTGCGCTGCAGCTCTTGCGATGGTGAAAAGTAGCTCGATTCTCACATAAGAGAAGGTGTCTTGACGAATGGTCTGCCAAGGCTTCTGTGTCCTTCGCCTGATTCAGCGCGACGAAGATCGTGAAGAAGCCATGAGGGCGACTTGCCTGCAGCATACCTGCACGAGTGATACTAAATTTTGTGATTCGCCGGCAACTGTAGGGCACTTCTGATTCGTGCTTCTGCTGAGATGCTGCGGGGGTTCGACAAGGATAGCAGGCCGATTCCTCAGCGACATGCCACTTGTCACCGCTCGGACATTTGCCGGGAGCAGTGCTACAGGCTTTGCCGACTGGCAAACGAGGTTGAGGAGGGCTACCTCGGTAAGTCAAAGCCTCAGATCGCTTCAGCAGGGGCACAAAAAGTCGACAACGAAGCGAGCTCGTGCTGAATTCGGCATCGCTTTTTGCGAAAATCACAGAAAAGGGTATGTCTGGAAAAACAGTGTGCTGAGGGGCGGTCGCGGCAAAGTCATGTGGCTGGATCCAGAAGACTCCTCTGTGCCTCGTGGTGCTGCATTGCGAAGGCCTGCAGATTCTGGCATGTCTGGGCTGCGACTTGGGTTCTGCCCAAGTCCGCGACGACAGCAAACTATTTCAAACCATGCCCGCATACCCGAAAGCAACGTTCTGAATCCCTGATTCTGTCGGCAGGAATGATGCAAACATCACCAGCCTGGCCGAGATCTTGCAGCCCTTTGCCGAGGAATGCACGGGCTCCGCATGCCAGCGCTCACCTGAAAAATCCGAGGTTTTAATTTTGTTTCCCGATGCTGTCATCCCAGGAATTCAGAGGCTTTGAAGGGCACAACAGTGTGTCAAGACAGGATGTCCTCGGAGCTCCAATTTCGGAGCGCACGCCGGCGATGGCGTGCATGTCAGATCCTCGGTGTTCGGAGTTCGAAGATTGCAGCAGTCTTTTTCAGGTAGTTTTGCGGATGTTGGCAGTACATTCTGCAAGGACGAACAGCAAGAAGGCAGTGTTGTTGCTTTGGCGAGTGATGTTGCGGAGATGAGGGGAGGAGGAGAGACGGTTGAGAGAGTTGACAGGAATCATGTTCGGCATGAGAATTCTGTCGCAAGTATCGCATCGTTATGCGCAAATTGTCTGAAAACACGCTTGGGCAGGAAGCTCTTGCAAAGCATGGGTCGTTGTCCAGGTCATCGGAAGCTGAGCTGCTAAGAATAGTGAATAGTGGCTTCCCGTCCTTTGCTGTGGCTGCCGATGAAGCTGGATATAGCCACGACGACAGCACTTGGAAGCAGGAGGAGAAGGGACAGGACGACGATGACCATCGTGATGCTGATGACGAGGAGGAAAAGGAAAACATGTTGACTTCTGTTCAAGGGTTCAGGCCTCGGGGGCCCCGACAAGAGCCGCCTCCCTGAGTCTCAGAGAAGAGGGCCATGCAGTCACAGTCATGACCTGAATCCATGCTCTGAGGTCTATGACAGATGCGGAGGAAGCCATTTACGAGCACCCGACCGCTTCAGACACCATCATCGAGGACCGTAATTGCGGATCCAATCAGCCTTCTTGCAACGCCCTTGTTGCTTGCATCTACTTGCAACATTATGACGAAGACTTCACCAACACGACCTAATGGACGTGTCGAGAGGCTGCTCAGGGACCAGCTTCCATATATTGGGTAGAGGCGTGAGATGAGAAGGTAGAATTCATGGAGCTACGCACTCCTGCGAGGAGTTCTACGGGAACTGGGCACGCAGTGTGCTGAGAGTCGTTCGGCCGGCGTGTTTGATGACAGGATTTGGGTGCAGCGCACTTTCCTGAGACTCACCAGACAGTGCTGGTAGAATGTCGAAACCTAATGCCAAAGGCCTAAGCGGGTCGGGATCCAGTCAAGACAGGTGCACTTTCTGGGCCCTGGCGAGTGCAAGGCCCGGCCCCTCTTTCGCCAGAGGGTTTGGAGTTCAGGGCTTAGGGCCTTAGGGGAGCGAGGGCTGAACCTTTGGAGTTCAGGCCCCAGGCCCAAGGCCCCCTCTCGCCTGAACAAGGAACGAGATTTGGGTCTGAGCGATGCATTCCCTTTATTGGCTGCGCATCCACATCACACCGGCCACACGTCGAGTTTTGCCTGTAGACCTCGGTGAAACCATGATGTGGGGAAGGGCGGGAAGGGCCACCGAGGCACTGCGCCTTGAATGGTCAGGCTAGCAGCTTGCGATTTTGGAGCACAGTTCTGTAGCAAGTAGCTCCAGCCTTGCATGGCGAGGTTGCCTTAAGCGACAAACTCCCTGTCAGCCTCATGCGCACAGCAGCCGCATCATGTGGAGGCGTGCATGCTCCATGCTCCGAAGCACTCCAAACACTGCGCAGTATGGAAGCAGTCTAGTCGGCATTCACTTGTCGGTTTCCTCAGGTGGCTCTGACCGCCAAAGACGATGCACCTATCAGTCGGCTTGAAGAGAGCTATGTGCCTCGCCTGACTGTGGTCATGTGTGGCCCCAATGCTCATGCACGGTTTCTGTTGCCGCGTGATTTTCTTTAGCGAGGGTTACTGAACGCCTCAGCAGATGTCCGGCTTACGAAGCCACAGATTTGAAGAATGTGTACCAAGGAAATCAATGCAGGGCCCAACACGTCATCGCGGCATGTTTGTCATGCCCTTGTGAGCCATGCCCTCGCATACTATGAGTTATATCTAGATCCTCCAATTTCGACGATTCCATGTCTCCATGGTTTCGTCGGTCTGTGCATGCGCCAGGATCATCCTGATGAGGCAGGACACCTTTGACTACTGGTCGTGAACTTAGCACCATGGGACTCTGGGCGGTATCGCAAAAGCTGCCTTGCCTTGAGCTCCTTGGGTCCCTTGGCACTGACTTGAGGTGCGATGAGCCGGAGGATGACAGCGAGGCCTTCTGGCTGCAGCACCAGCCCCAGCGTTACATCGGAGGGCGAATGGGTGTGAACGTGCTGCCGCTGCTGGTTGTGGTAGTGGCTGTGGTTGCGGTGGTGGTGGTGGTGATGGCGGTTGCGGTTCAGGCTGCACTGGTGCTGGTGCTGGTTGTGGTTGTGGTTGTTGCTGTTGTTGTTCGTGGCGGCAGTAGTGGTGGTCGTGGGGCTGTCGTAAGGCCTAGGACTTCGGCGTTTGTGCGGCTCTGCAGACTCAACTGGAAGCTCACTGTTTTTGGAGCACTCGCCGCTTGCCGAGGGCCTTCCTCCTCCGGGCGGGGCCCAACTGGACCCTGGGCGAGGTCATCGACGGAGACCTGAGCCTTCTGATGAGCCGAGGTCCGATTCGGAGATTCTGAGACAGTAGTAGAGTTGAACAAAGTTTGCGAGACCTGAACAAAAGGGGAGCAGTGAAGGTGACGGCCCACCACCACCGACGGGCCCTTCAGTGGTCGCCGTGGTGCGCCCCGGGTTCAACCTGTGATGCGAAGCCATTGATCCGTGCTTTGGAAGATGGTGAGCTAGCGCTCGCGGGAGAAGCCTGTCCACATCGAAAGCGAACTCCATACTACAGCCAAAATCCATACCTTGAGGCAGCCTTACCTGCACAGCACCAAAACGAAGGCCTCTTCACAACTTCCGCTTGCCGTTCTGCAGGTGGCACTGTCCCTGCAAGCCTGCGGCAAGATGACAGACCACCACAAAGAGCAGAGCACTCAGACCTGTCAGAAGTGCGACATTTCCTGCTGCAGCGGTTCGCTTGCAAGTGTATGCATGTGAGCAGGTGGGCAGCATACACAGCTGGATGCGATGCCCAGCTGGAAATGCCAATCCTCCGTTTTGCCGTGGCCTGAGAAAGAGCAAACTGAGCAATCCTGCTCCTTTGCTGCCCGCGTCCTGTGCATTTCCCTGCAGCCCACATCCGTGGTTTCCCAGGGCCTTTGCCACGAGCCAAGGAATATCTTCCCTACTACAACGAGGAGGTGGACATGCCGCAGGGCACGACGTTCGTGAAGCATTTCTCGGTGCAAGATGGTGCCGCGGTCGCACTCAGGGCCCGAGAGCAATGCACGACAGTCTCTCTTGGCCTCTGAAGGTGTGGAGCTCTTTGACAACAAGGTCTTCGAGATCTCCAACATGGAGGCAACGGAGCTCCCCCTAGGACCTGGGATGCGCCCAAGGCTTTGGCGGAGAGACGTTTCCGTCTCTGGTTTGAGAGACTGAGAAGTGACAGCGGCTGGTCAGCAGCTACTTGTAGCCAGTGTGCCTGCGAGTGCAACATTGACCACTGGGCTCGCGGGTTGCTTCGTGCAGGCCGAGTGCATGGACCCGATGTTCCGGCAAGTTATGGAGGCTCGATGTGTTGCTAAAGAAGATAATTGTGAGAGCACTGACCAGAGAGGCACACTCCATCACTTGCTGACCCCGCGCTCAGTGAGGGCAGCTGCTTTTTTGCTGAGAAGTCAGGTGGGCTACCTGTCCACCCTGCAGATTGGGCTCACCAAGAAGCCTGGGCCCCGAAAGCGAAATCTTGCTCCCACCTTTGAGTTACTTAGCACCGAGAGAGCGTGCCTTTGGCGGGTAGAACCCTTTCCCTTTGCTCTCATGCTTCGCAAGAGAAGAACGAGGAGAAGAAGAAGGGAGCTCAGAGCCTCTTCTTGCGAGGATGGCCAACTCGAAGTCCACTCACGCCTCCGTGTCCGTTGGCCTGGACAAGCAGGAGGGCATATTAGGTAAGGTCTAGCTGGGTCAGTGTGACTGCCATGGTTGGGTTACGAGAGATTGTTGTTCTGTCATCCTGCGCAGGAGTGGAATCAGATGCCAGTCGCGCAGAGCGTCGCGACTAACAACCAGCTGGCCATCGTCGCGAATCGCTTCAACTACGTCTTCAATCTGAAAGGCACCAGCAATGACTCCGTGGTTTCTTTCAGGATCTTCGGAACGGCTCCACGCGCCTGCGGTGAGCCTTCGACTTCTGGTCCATTTCTGGTCCTCTGCAGCCATGTCGGATGATAGGAGCTTCTACTGTACTGACACGCGACCTATCTTCACCAGCGGAGCTCCAAAAACCCGTTCACAGATAGGACGAGCCACAGTTCGAAATCTACCGCGGCTACGGAACCCGCAGTCTATGAGGTGTCATGAGGTGTGCCCAGGAGGGACGCAGCTAGGCATGCGAACAAGGCACACGGACCCTGCACGAGCCATCCCGATGCATCAGCTGGGTCCCGACAAATCTGCGATGAAAGCTCACACGCTGCAGGTGGCAGTTATGCTTGCGACACGGCCTGCTCTTCTTCCCTGGTGGCACCCTGACCTGAAACTAGTCGTGTGGCTCGTGGGAGCCTAGGAACCTTCGGGGAGCCAGGCATAGGCAAGGGCCGCATAGTCCATAAAGAGTCCAAGAGGGTGAAGTCTCCGCAGTCGCCGAGCCAAGGCCTCGCATTTGGGGAAAGTGAACCTCCTGGAGCAGAGGCCGGGTGCAACTCTCGGCCCTCGGCTTCAAGCAGCTTGGGCTCTGTGGGGCTTTCGTGTCAGCGAGCTTTGAGCACAGACTGCACAGTGCAGGTGGGATCCTCTCGAGTGGCACCTTGGACTGGGCACAGGCCTGACATTGACAGTGCCCGCCTCAGAGTTGAATTCTCGGTCGAGTGCCGCCACAGAGTTTTGCTGTGTCAGTTGCGTCGTTGTTCAGGATGGGTCAAGGGACTGAGGGATGCTGGCAGGGTGTACAAAAAAGGCCTTGCGGCACTGCCAACGCCGCCGTTAACACCAATCCGCAAGCATGGTGCAAGCCCAATGAAGTGCATGACCAGCATCATGCATCGTCACGCAACACGGAGTAGGCTCACGTGTGAAGGGGGCTGGTGTAGTGTCAAATTGCAGGCGCCTGTGTAAACGGCACTGAAGGATACTGAAGGAAAGGGTTTGAAGTCCAAGTGGGAGGCGACGCGGGCGTGGAGGGACCGGATGAGGGAGCCGGGGGTCGGCGGATTGCACAATCTTGAACAGGTGTTGCGCTGCAGTGCCGACTTGTTCGAACTCGCTACCTGTGAACCTCGCCACGTGGCACCCTGCCTAGGTGGGGTCATTCATCCATGGCTGTGCGGCGCAAGGGCTCCCAGGTTCAGCAGTGAATTCTCGTGAAGAGTGAGACGCCAGCCACCAGCAGAATGCAAGTGAACCCGAAACATCCCTGAACCCAGCCAGCTCCTAGGCACATGCTTTCTCCCGGCGGCCGGTGCTTCACCTTCAACGCCAGCTGCCCGGAGAGTGTCTGTCTGGTTCTAGACCGCGCGGACTCATGGCCGAGGCCACTGCGAATGGCTACAATCGCGGAGACGGCACAGCAGCCTTCATTATTAAGCTTCCTGGCTCGAATTCTGGAGTCTGCCTGCACAGATTTGTATGTGCAATCCCGAGGGCTTGTGCCCTTACACGGGTGTGATCGTGCGGAAGCATTCTGTGGACACTATGTCACTATGTGAACATGAAGCAATGTCGACAGAGGGTGCAGGGCTTCAACGTCTTGAAAATCTTGCCACCATCGCTTCAAAAAAGAATGTCAAGGTCCTTCAGCCCGAATCAAAGCTGCTGGACTCCTAGACCCTCCAAGCTCGCAGAAGCTGCTCGACTAGTGAACAGCGAAGCGAAGGAATGGCACCTTCGAGGAGGAGAGGCGCGCAGAAGCCCTTCGGGTTTTGCGTAGCTTGTTCCAGTGAATGGACAGGATTGCAGGGTTCAAGGTCTAAGCGGCGGGAAAGGGATCCGCCCGGAGCGACAGCTACGGGGTCTGACTCTGAAGGTCATCCGGGTTAGGGCGGCGGTGGGCTCTTGTTCTATTGGCCCTCGCCTGGCCGAGAAGGTTTCCGAACTGCTCCGGGCGTAGTGGCGTGGACTCATGCTCCAGGCTTTGGCTACGGGTGCCTAGTCACTACGCAGTAGTCGCTGAAAGCCTGGGGCTTCAACCTCTTGCAGCCCAGAGAAGTGGTGCAGGTACGCTTTCCTTCGCGGAACTCAGATTGGCCAGGATGGACGCAGCGCCAGCATGCTTTCGTCTCAGTTGGGCACACCGCACCGAGCCGCTGCGAAGCTTGATTAGGCACCCTTACTTGACGGGGTAGAGGTTTCGTAATGCCGTCCTAAACCCCGCAGCAACTCAAACCCAAGACCCTGAAATCTTAAGCCTTGGCTCAGAGTAGGAACTGCCCACTGCTCGGGGCTAAACTGAGGTCAGCCCCAAACGGTCCTGCACAGGAGAAGTGCGTCCGGGGCCTTCTGGCAGAGTGTTTGAGGGCTTTGGGGGATAATTCCGGTAAGATTTAATTCGTCATGGCCTCGGCTTTCCGGTTGGAGGATGAGAGGTAACGGCTGCGGATGGCCGCGAGATTGATCAGAGTCGGCCTTGACTGGGCCTTTACTGTAGGGCCTACGGGTTGAAGGCTTGTGGGGTCCAAAGTGCAGGGTTGAGGGGGGTTGGATTATTGTGTTCTCAGATGTGGGGGCAAAATGCAGTGATTCGACGATTCTGGCTGTTGGGTCACGTGACTGAGCATCTTTAGTGGGAGCTTCCTATCGGAAATTGAACACCTGATGAGGCTTACTGCTTCATGGAGTAGTAGGTAGTAAGCCAGTTCTTCCGTCATACGTCGCGTTTCTGAATAGTCCAGTATGTGGAATCCTAGGTCCTCGAATCGCCTCGTTGTTTGTCAAGGTTTGGGGCGCTCTTCGAGAAGCACAGATGTCACTCTCTCAGCACACGGCATTGATGAGCCACACCTTGGCTGTTCGCTGTTCTTCAGAAGGCACACGAACGAGTCTGGTTAGGCGACCTCCAGAGTCCACGGTGTGGGAGTGTCACGGCACCGGGCCGACCCTGCACGATTCTTCCTAAAGCCTTTACCGATCTTCAGCATGGTCTTCCTCTAGTGACGGTGCGCGTGGTCGTCTGAGCGGGGCGCGTACTGCTTCAAGTATCACGCTACTTACATGTGATTGGGGACAGCATGGCTGGGGACGGGAAAGTCGATTGATGGATGCGGAGATTCCGGGCAGAGGAGCCACACGAAGATGTATGTTTGCAACGAACTCCTGTTTTGTAGGTTTTCTGATTTGAGGGATCCTGCCACATTGCGGTTCAAACTTCGAACTTCAGGTGAGGCCAGGGGCCATGCAACTGCTGCTAGGTTTGCTCAGCAGCCAGGACCTCCCTTGGTGATCCCATCGAAGTCGGGGCAGTTCGAAAAGCAGTTGCCTGAGAACGAAAGAAGCTGCTGTCTTGAAATGCATACCCTCTTTTATGCTTCTTCGTGAGGCACTTGGCTTCTCAGGTGCAGGTCAAGGAGCAGCGCACCGAGCCCCTTCTGATCGCCAGCAGCAAGCCACCGTCTCAACAATGAGAGGTGCCTGGTGGCGTGTCAGACCGGGAAACCACTGCGACCGGTCCACGCAACTTTGCAGTGGTTGCTGATGCCAAGGTCCAATCTCGGACACCTGGAGGGAAGCGTGCGCTTCTCAGAGCTCGGCAGGGCTTGGCACACTATTGGGTGAAACTTACTCCCACACCCCAAGTTGCCCAACCCGCCACGAGGATAGACATTTTGCGCCTTGAATAGTAACTGCCCAAATCTTGTCCCGTAACTAACCAGTGACGACCCTGCGGAAATGCTCCTTACAAACCTACAGTCGAAGCAGACAGTGGCGCCGTCACCCTCTCGCACTCTACTACATCCTCAGTATCCCTAACTCCCAAACCATAACACCCGCTCTCTAAACCCGAAGGCATCACAACATAACGTAGCATGGCACAGAATAGCATAACACCATACATAGCCCAGCACAGCATCGCACCATGTAGCATAACAGCACGTGCCTGAGTGTGTTCGCGCATTCATAGTGGCATGTATTTGTCAACTTGTCCAGCTCCGTTCTAGCATTAAACATCTCCCGGCTTGAGCCCATCATGTCTTCGGGTCGAGGACGACCAAGCCTGGAGAACAGCACATTCAGACTTTCGGGGTCGAACTCGTTTGAGCAGCGTGAGCGCCCACAAAGCGAGGATTCCAGGGTCTTGTATTCGGTTTGGGGTCTGTGTCTGCGTGCATGCAAGCAGTCAGGAAGTCGTCCGTCACTCTATGCAGCCCTGACTTCAATGGCTCCCAAGGCGGCGGCCATCGCAATGAACAAGTGCATCCTGGTCGTGATGCACGCCATGGCTGCCGCGCACTTGTAAAGTTCGCAGTGACGATGATGCAGATATCATCAGGCAATGGTGTATTGTCACAGAGCGCCGCAGCTCCTAGTCGTCGGTGGCAGGCCAGGGTTTGAGGGGCCAGTGGATCAGGTCCTGGTACTGGGGTCCGAGCCATCGTAACCTGTACAGGAAAACCTCGGGACCTTGGTCCAAAACAAGTTCGAACACGTGTTCCGCACTCGCTTCCTTGTAATTAATTGCAATTTGTTTTGATTGCCGAGTTGCCGACGCAGCACTTGAAGACGTTGAATCCGCACTTGGACCATGCGGCTTTCGATGCCGTATACTCCACCGAGCAAACAGCGCGGCTCCTGGTCCATCGCAGATGCTTGTGGCATAAATCTTACGAAGCACGCCCTGCTGAAGCAGATAAGGCCAAGTAGAAGCAATTGTGTTCACTAGCATCACTCAGCTTGGGTGCCGATGAAACTGTCCTGGGTCAGTTGCTGTCAGCTGGGGCACCTGAATGTTTGCTGGTGCACAGGCCTACAAGTATGCCCAGGGCCACTGCCAGGCACCAGCACACCCTTAGCCCTAAGTGAGGCGGACAGGCAGGTGTCATGTTTGGGACCTGAATTCAGGTCAATCATCCTAGCTGTTCCGTGTGCAGCACCCGGGCAGGTGTCCTCCTTCGGTGTGGGAGGCACGAACGGCCACGCCATCTTCTGGGGGGAGAAGGCAGCCGCTCAGAGCTTGCGGATTTGATGACTCCGTCGTGTCACCGCACTCCGCACTCGACATCCAAAAGACGACCAGAACCTGCTAACATCCTGGAGGCGCAACCGGACGTGGACTTCCGCAGGGTCTTCCTTAAGAGCCTTGTCGTTGAAATTTGGTGCAGTTTGCAAGTGTGTACCAACAGTGCCTTCTTGCATGTTCTTGTTGCTATCTCCTTATTGCAGCTCTTGAATGTGCGGGTCAGGACCGGTGGCATCTTGTGGCCAGCTTTTGGGCACAGCTGGGCTATGTCTAGAATCTAGAAGGGGCCGTTAATGTGCCTTCTGCGACACGGCACCAGCTCTGCGCACATCCACATCCTCAACCTTGCTTAAACTCAAACCGCACGGGAGCCTCACCGAAATACAGCTTGAGACTTATCCTTATCATACTTTGCCTTCATGCTTTGAAGCCTGAAAGCAATCATTCTGTAACGTTTTCCCCGCACAAGCCCCGCAGACGCCCTAAGGAAGATCATGCGAGCCACGCCGCCAATCACCACGGAGGGCTCCACGGACCCTGCCTTGTGGGACTACAGGGGGCCTCCGGCTCAGAAGAGAGTGTTGTTGCATGTCCAATGCGAGTGCTTCAGTAGTTCGCAAGTTGTGGAAGTGTTTGAGTTTTAATTCCTCTGGGCACTGGTCTGCCGGTTGCCCTCGAGGCTTGATTACAAAGCCACCATGGGCGACACCTACAAGGTGTCGCTTGACAAGGCCAGGCGAGTCTGATGGCGATCACGAGCTTGCGGATGCCGAAGCACAGAAACACATGTGGTGATCAAAAATATTATTCAAAACTGTTTGCGCCTGTTCCCGGGATTTTGAGACTGGTCCAAGAGGTTACCACGATATGTGCTTGCCAGTGTTCCGCCACATTGAGGACCCACTCACCGGTGAGGAGAACGTCAGCTTCGAGAAGGAGCAGGTCCCAGGGACGGGGATGGGAGGTGCACACCAGAGCTGTTGTGCTGCTGAATGCTGCCGAGGTCAGGGACGACCCTGCGGAGTTCTACAGCACGACGGGCAACCACAATGACTGGGACAGTGAGCGAATGCAGGAGGGCTCTGTGCTGAGCTTAGTTTTCTGGCTGCAGTGTTAACTACTGGAAGCTGAAAAGCAGGATTCAAGGGTTGTCTGCAGTCCATCATGGCGTCGTGAAGCTTTGTATCGTTTCGGGCGTGTGGAGTCTGGAGGGACTGAAGCAGAACGGACTGAGAGAAGTTTTGTGCTTGCTGCACTGCTGCACCTCAGATCCCGGGTCTGTACTTTCAAGACATCACAGCCGCGAGCTCAGTTGCTGGTGGTGATGCTGCTGTCGTTGTGGCACAGTAGACTCAGTAGACAATGCTGTGGTAATAGCAAAGTTGGTTTGCAGCGGCGCTGGAAAGTCGGGTCCGATTCTGTGGCAGTGCTTAGCATACAGCTCTTCGTTTTTTTGCACAGTGGTGCGCACGTAGGGCTGAAGGACCACACCGTAGGCATCTCCGCGCCACAGCAACCAACTCACTGATGAAGTGCAACCAGTCGAGTCCCTGACTGCCTCAACGGCTCCCTCACAACATGCTGCTGAGGTACCGGAGGGAGGACAGCTCGAATTCCGCATCCTAGCCTCGCAGCAGCAGATCAGAACAGTTGTCCTGGTTCGCTCGGCGCACGTCGGGCAAGTTAGCTGTGACGATGGTGCGGAATAAAGGGAAATGGGTGATGCATGGAGCAAGACGCTAGATGGGCGGTTTCCAGGTTTCCGATTCTCGTGGTTTTGAAGGCGCTGTTTCCATGGTCTGCACAAACGACGATGTTGGCACATGCCGCAGAGATTGCTGCGACAGCAGGTTGATGGAGATCCCGACAAGCCATGAGCTCAGAAGTCCCCCTCAGCAAGCCATGAGCTCTAGGTGCCCCACAGCAAGTGACACGCCCACCAGCATACTTGCACCTGCCATGTCGTTGCAAGCATGATTGCGCATCGCCTGTAAGACTCAGCTCGGACTGGACTGTCGGTTGTTTCGAATCCTGAGACCTCTTCTCATCAGCTCTAAGCGTCTCAGCCCTTCTTTCAGGAACATCGGGCCCGAGGATACGACCTCGCTGGGGCCTCACGCGCAACTGCTGTAGAGTGCAGTGATATCGGTGGCGTGGCGCGTTGGGAAGCAGTTTACGAGCTGTGGAGTGTGACTTCAAGCGTAAGTTTGCTGCTGAGAATCCGACAATCCCCGACTGCAAGCGAATTCCCTTGAACGCGTTTCCTTCCAGAGCTCAAGGCAACCTCTCGTTCCCATCAAGGGGCCGGAGAAGCAGCTGTCCTCTTGGCATGCATTCTGGCAACTCTTTAGCTTTCAGCGGTCTGAGCCGAAAATGTCAAGGTAAGCCGTAGGCATGCACTCATGAAGGGCTGCTTTTGCTGATTCAGGCAATGCCCACCCTGGGGATGCAATGTTGGTGGCAGTGCTGCTTTCCCTGTTGGATGGAAATACCTCGCAAAGTTAACGTATGTGCGATCGTGGCAGTCAGTGCCCCGCAATGCAGGCGCACCTCGTGGTTGGTGGACGCTTCGCCTGGAACTCTCGTCCGGGTCCGGCTGCCTAGGCTTCTGATGACATGAAGTAAGTTGCTTGCATGTTTTGCGCCTGTCGTTACCGGAGAACACTTGGTGACACAAGATCGCATGGGGGGTTGTTGATGGTTCATGCAGGTAAGCGAAGCAGACGTTTCAGATTGCTTTCCCTATGACGGACTGCGTCCCTCCGTACCAAGGTGGAATTCCTCACATCCACGAAGGCACACAAATGAGCCACAGACTTTCAATGACGTGTTCGGACGGGATTCGGGCTTGAGCTACAGAGCCACCGCAGGGCTTCAAGAAGTGTTTCGCTGGCATCATTGTGCACGGAGCATAAGCATAGACTCGGGGGGCAGGCGAGCAAGGGTTAAGCTTGCTGCTTGAAGTGCTTCTGGTGCGCTGATTCGCCTGTCCAGGATCTCCACAGCTCGTTGAAGCCAAGAAGTGTCTCATGGTTCATCGCGCGGGGCCCGGCCCGGAAGCCACCAGGACAACTCAGCTGAGCCACGGGCCGTGGGTCTGCGGTCTCGGTTTTGCCCAGCAGGCCCAATGTACCAATGTGCTGCTAAGGTGGGGGACTAGCGTGCTCTCGAGGTCTGAAGGGCCGCCGCACGCGAATTCCCAAACACCCTCCGTAGGATTGAACTGCAATTGCCAGGTCGTGGATGAGAGTATATATATTTGGACATCCTGAACTGCAAACCTACCTGAGTTGTAGAGTCTGCATCCTTTAGAGCAAGTCATTAGGTATCCTAGCTGCTGCTCCTTGGATTTAACTACGCTTCTGTCGAAAAGATTGCTGGCGCCGGGCGATTTGATGAATTGTCGGCCATGATCTGTGCAAGAGCGGGTATGACTAGGGCTAGGGTTGAGCACCTTAGCGTCTGTGCGTTCTCCAATCCAAGACTGCACGGCTACCGCATTCCTGGAAGCCGCCTTTTGTGCAAGAACCCTTCGTTGAGGTTCCACTGAAGCTTGCTCTAAAGGCCCTTACACAAGGCATAAATACAATGTAGGTGTAATTGCGCGAGAGACCCAGCTTCTGTAGAACGCAACGTGCGATGCACTCAGCGGCCCGAGAGATCACCTAAGCCTCAGCTTGCGAAGGGTGAAGGCCAGAGATCCGCCTGCTCGTGCTCGTCGCACTCGTGTCCGCAGCTTTCAAGGCTTCAGCAAGGCTTCAGCTTCGGAGCTGCACCGGAGTGCCGAGGCCTTGCCGCGGCTGCTAGAATCAGATGCATGGGGAACCCGGTAGATGCGGCATGTGCAGAGCTTCGCAGCATGGCTCTCGAGAGGCAGCAGGACTGAGACTGTGGATGCCGCAGAGGGGCTAGGGCAGGGATGATTTCAGGAATCATTTGCTGTTTCGATAGGCTCTGCAATTCCTGTTGCTCTTTGCATTCGGAGATTACACAAACTTCCGCTGTGGGGCTCAAGAGGTTCCTTAAGACAGGTGTCGTGTCCGGTCTGAGGGCTTTGGGCACGAGAGGACTGGCGGAGACTTGGCTCCATGCCGCCGCTCGATGCCCCTGGCGAGCTTCTTTGCCTATCTTTGCCTCAAGCTTGGATACAACAATGTGTATCTCCATGCAGGGGCATTCCGAGTCAGAAAAGCATCTAAGAATCTAGTACCTGGATGGTATGGCCAAAGGTTGTCCTTCCAGCCGTCGGAGATTTTGCTTGTTTAGATGTTGGAAGCATTCACCAGTAATCGATGGCAGCGCATCTGAGGATGGATCTTCCGCAGCTGGCGATCCGGGAAGAGTGGCGCTCCTGGCGCGAGAACACGCTGCTGGCAGAGATCTCGAAGCTCCCGGATGGGCACCGTGTGTTGCTGCAAGCGTTATTGTGTGACACCCTGGCGGGATACGAAGAGCTCCAACCACGCTTTACGGCCCTAACACCGCCACCGCGAGAGAACGACAGCCTCGCGGCCCGGCTGCTGCGACTGGCTGCCACGGCTCAGGCCGAGACCGCCAGGCTGGTGTCGCCCCAATTAGGGAACTCCGCGAAGTCTCAGTCGGATGCTTATTTGAGTATGCTCTTGGACCAGAAGTTGACCTTGGCGAGACAGGAGCCACCGGTCCCACCCACACCCACAACAATGCTTCACATGTGGGATAGATGGTATGCTACTGCGGAGAAGAGCTTCCCGGACGAGGCTCTGCTGAAGCTGCAGCTGCTCAAGCTTCGCCAAAGATGTGCGTCGAAGGTGATCTGCCGGGCCATGACCCGTCAAATACAGAAGAGGAAGCTGTATCAGGAGGAGGTGCGCATCAAAGCTGCTCTCAAACTGCAGCGCACATTTCGGAACATCATTCTGCCACGACTGCGTCAGCTGCGCGAAACCGTGGACAAGATCCGGGAAAGATGTCTTCAGCAACGCTTGCATCGACGTCTCGAGCGCTTTGTGCGGGCGAGGCGCTTGTCGCGTATAACAAACCGTGCGAGAAGGGTCGTCACTTGACCGAGTTAGGAACCGACGGCATGGCCACGGTTTGATGCAGTTGCGCTTTAGCCGTGCTGCTGCAGCACGCAGCAGCCATCACTGTCTTTCTTGGGACGCATGCAGAACATGTGGGATAGTTGCACAGCTACACAGCCGAGGACTCCCTGCCTGAGCCCGAATCATCTGCCTCGGCGCTTCGGATCCAAGCCTTCTGCCGAGGCACACAGGGCTGGGGCTGGGGCCATTCTACGGTAGGCCTAAGCCTACACTCGCTTGCAAAGCCTTGCCGTCATGGGCTAGGGCTGGCTTGAGGCGGGCTGTGCTGTCGTGGCTCCCGTCGAAAAAGCTGGAAACGCCTATGCCCACGTAGTCGAACTGGGTCAGGTCGTTGGAGTCGGAAGGGCTGGAGCTACTGCTGCTCGTCTAAAGTGGGTTGGAAAGAAGTGAAGACAAGATGACACTCCCCAGGTACATCACAGTGTGAAGACTCTCTGTGTGGATTCCTTCAGGGTAGTGCTTCCCAGCTCAGAACCAAAGAAAGTTGCTCAGCTGAGGCTGGGATCCCCCCTTCACCCGCGCGTCCACTTTATCTGCACGACAGCACCTCGCCTGAAAGGCTTTCCTTCCGTTTGTCGGTGACTGCCCACAGTGTATATGCATGCCGGGTCAATCTTTGAACATTTTGAACAGCATGGCTTCGTAGAGCTTGTATGATCTTACCACGGGTCAATGCGACACAGCCTGACCATGTATTACGAGTATTATCGGCTGAGCCATGACTGAAGATTTGATGATTCGATGTTTATCAGCAGTCTATCAGGAAGCAAACTTCATTGGCCTTGCCGTTGCTGACCGCGGCCATGACGCTCGGACTTCGTAGCATGTTGGCATGACTTGCCCGAACAAGTTACCCAAGTCCCAAGTCCGTTTGCAAAGCAAAAGCCCAACGGAAAGGAAGCGAGAGTTTGCGGAGCTTCGCCGTCGGCGAAGAGATGAATCGAAGTCTCGGCGACTTCGACGTAGCTGGCTGGGAGTTCTCCAAGCCGAGTTCTCGATGCTCAGCTCCTGGCGTTTCGAGGCTTCCGTGCGCCAGGGCCGGGAGGACTTCGAAGAAAGGAACTTGCGGCGCTTTGAGGCTCAGTGGCAAAGATACGCTGCGGGTTTGGAGAACTTTGCTCGTTCCCATGCCCTGGACTCGAAGAATCGCGACCAGTGGGTGGCAACGGTGAGTGACGGGAAGGTTGTGTGGCTGAACGAAAGAACAGGGCAGACCCGTCCGAGTGACCCTCTTGAAGCCCGTGTGCGGGGCACCCTGGCACGGGAGCGCAAGACGCAGGGTTGCACTGGATGTTGTTTTCAGCTCGCGTGTTTGCTTGTTTGCAAAGCCCGACGCACTTTAACTCATTTTAACTCAAGGCAGGCCAAAACTCGCAGGTGCTAAAGTCCTACTCACCCGAGCCCTGGTCTGCCCTGACAAGTGCCGGAACTGAGAGAGAATTAGTGATCCTGGTCAAGGAAAGCGGTCGACCGTTTCGAGGATCAGGCGCAGCGGCGGCGTGCCGTTTGGGAGGAGGAGGACCAGGCCAGGCGTCGGGCGCTGCTTTTCAGATCCGCGTTAAATTTGCGGAATTTCCCGGACTTGTTCGGAGGCTTTGGAGGAGCTCTACGCAGCCGGGCAGGTGGAGCTCCAGGAGACGGGATGCAGAGTGCACATTCGAGCGCCCAAAATCCCTCAGTGGCACAGACTCTCGCAGAGTCTAGAGAAATTCAATGAGAAGCTAATTCAGCCCTGCAGCGTGAGCATCAGATACAGAGGACATCACACGGAGTTCCTTCGCTTCCGCTTTCGCCTGCAACCAAAAAGAGGGCTTGCCTTCGAGATTGTGGCCTGGCACGACGATGAAAGGCAGAGTGCAGCGCGACCGTTCGCAGCAACAGCGGCATCTGTATGTGTAGTGTAATTAACGACTTCACAATGCCTGCTCGATCTGTCTTGCTTCAGCTTGCAGATAGCAACCTTTTGCGCCGAATACTTTGAAGACTCACCCCGACTATTTTTTCACCATTGAAGCAGCGATGGGAAGTGCCGAATAGACTGAATAGACCTCCAGAAGTTCTCCAGAAGCATACCAAGTCACTCACCCACCAGCAGGAACATCCGCAGACAGTGGTAGCCAGCCCAGCAACTCTTCAAAGCCAGCACGCAAGCTGCCCTGTCGCTTGAGCCTGCAAGTAGAGCGGGCTCAGCATGCATGAAGTCTAGCCATGGATGTTTCTCAGTGTGGGAGCAGCCCCTGTTGCACGAACGACAAGAAAGAGGCTGAGTGAGCAGCAGCAAAGCCGAGCGAGTCGCCAGAATTCTCAGCCACTAATGTGTTTCTGTGACTATACCTGTAGTTGTGCCTGAGCCATTTCTTGCCAGGAGCCGGGTCCTAAAGAAGTGCAAAGCTCTTCGCTGTTTTTTCACCTGCCGCCGGCCTAGACTGGTAGTGCCGGTGCAGGTCCATCTTGCTCAAAATTAAGAAAGGTCACATGTCGTTTGTAGTTCGCATGGATGTCAGCAATGCTAGCTGCTGCTGCTGCAGCTGATGTTGATGACACTGTTTCTGGTGATGCAAAGTGATGCTGTTGCTGATGATGATTATCATAGGCAGGTGCTCATGCTGGAGATGATGACGGTGGCGATAACACGACTTGTGGCAGTTTGGCGCCCGCTTGTATGGACGGTTGAAGGGGTAAAGCACTTTGCCTGAGGCCGGACTCCTCCCAAGTTGTCGATGCGACAAAGACTCCAGAGGTACTGGCGTGGTGTGGGCTGAAAGGAGGGACAGGGAACCAGGCAAGATTTTGTACAATGGTTGAAGCTGGCAGGGACCACATCAGAGGGGCCCTGTGGAGCTGGAGAACGGAATCGCTAGAGCCTCAGCCGAGGATGCAGGGCATTCCGAAGTCTGAAGTCCTGTTTCCAAGAACGTTTTATGACGGGCTCGAATCCCAAAAACTTGCTGACAAATGACGCACTCGCCCTGTGCGACTGAGATTTACACCGGGCAGTGGCTTGGTGTCCATCGACACGGGGAGGGCACCTTGCTGAGGCAGGAACCTGTATCGCTCAGGGAAGGCTTTCTTCAAAATCCCCAGACGGCTTGGCCAGAATTCTTAAACCCTGGAACACTAAAGGGGTGTTTCGAGTCTGAGGAGCTCACGGATAAGGCTCGAGGGTAGGCTTTTGCATGGTGCTTAATCTTCCAGGCACTTGTCCTTGACCTAGATTACATGGCTTTAAACTGCGACCATCATCACTATACTGAAATTAGTAGAATAGTGTGACAGGGATCTTACACCCCCTACAACCGTAAACCCAATTTTTCTACAACCTTAGCCCAGAATCCAACTTCCCCTAAAGCTTAAAGCCTGAAGCCTTTCAGCTCGGAGGTGGGGTCGCGGGTGGGCTTTTGGATACTTCCATGTGCCATTATCGCTTTCAAGCTTCCATCGTGAACGCATTGAGCATAATATTGCACAGTAGGGTTTACTATGGCACGATTTCGTGCCATACTCCTGCCGCGTTATGCAATACAGACTGACAGACACATTATTGCACTGTATTGGGGCAGGGCTTGGAAGTACTGCTTTCTTGTCTGTAGTTGTAGACTGACTCTGAGGAAGAGTGTGTCCAAACTGCCGAGTTGCCTGAGTTCGTTTGATTAAACGGCAGTGCGACAGAGCCAACAGAATGTCATCACCTCAAAGGTCCGGTCACAAGACAGTCTAGGCAGATGACAGTCCGAAGTGGTCCGAAGCACCTCTTGCGGTCGAGTCTAGCAAAATGTGCTGCTTCTTAGACTCTTCTTGGATTTGGTAACTACAAATGTACTAGGGACCACAGCAGCAGGAATATGTGAATATGTCTGATTACCATGTCCATCCGTATCACCAATCAGAAGTCAATACGAGGCCTAACGCTTGGAGCGCTTCTTCAACAACTTGTTCAACCGTACCCGCGGTTTATCAGGTGGTTGCAGACTCCAGCCGTCCTCGAGTAGCACTTATACGCAGACGTCTCCTTCGGCCGATGTCCGGCTGTACTAGACTGTGCCAGCGAAGTTTACTTAAGTTCAGTCGGCTCGCCTCGGGGGCCCTCCAGGCCCGATGGTGGCAGATACGAGGGGCAGTTTGTGAACGACCGAGCCTGCGGTCGGGCGTCCTGGGCTTCGCCGGTACACATCACACAGCTGCTGCTACCGCCAAGAGCACCACCACAGCCACGACCTCTACGACCACCACTACTGCCAACACCTCCACCGCCACCCCGACCGCAAACCAATTACTGAAGCTACCACTGCTGCTGCTACTACTACTCCTACTACTACTGATACTACTACTGCTACTACTGTGCTACTGCTGCTGTTCCTGCTCCTGCTGCTGCTACTGCTACTGCGACTGCTCTGCTGCCGCTACCGCTACGGCTCCTGCTGCTGCTGCTGGGCTATGGCTGCGGCTACGGCTACGACTATTGCTGCTGCCGCCGCTACTGCTGCCACTATCGCTACCGCCCCTAATGCTACGAAATCCTACGAACGTACTCAAATACTTGCGAGCTTTACGTACCTACTTACTTGCTATGCTTATATTTCTTTACTTACCTACCTATCTACCTACTTACTAACTACGACTACTAGACGTATGACCGTTGCAAATTATCTAACATGAGCATCTGCATCATAAGAGAGCTGTAGTCCGGCCCAGGACGTGGGAGATTTGTCCATGCCAATGGCGACGTGTACGAAGGCCAGTGGCTGGATGACAAGGCTGGAATCCGTTTGGATAGCGTTTGGAGACTCGTTGCACTCCGGGACTTGCGGCTCGCGGCCTCCGTGCAGTTTGCAGATCATCTCGACTGGGGCTTCTGTGCCTACTGACATCTGCTTGCCGTTGCATCCTTCGTGTGCGGAAGCAGTCTGCTGTGAATCAGGCTCATGGATCCGGGAAGTTCCTTCACTCGGACGGCGAAAGTGGCGTGTTTAGCACCATGCAGCATGTGCTCCTTCTCGCCACCGAGAGGGCATGAACGAAAGGGCTCTCAATGCACACCTCCAGTTTCGAAACGGGTGATGCTCTTTGCGCTCCAGTTGCATGCAAAGAACCTTGAGAAGCTGAGGTTTATCGGAAGAGGGACAGGGCAGTTTCTTCAATCCGCTGCCAGGATCGTCCTACATCGGCGACTGGGTGGAGGAGAGCTTAATTGAAACTTTCGAATGACATGTCATGTCTTTGAATCTGGATGGTACGCCGATTGTAGGGATATGTGCACTTGGCTTCAAGTGCCACCGTGTTCGTTCTGCTCCCACCTTTGTTGCTGCGAAAGTACAAGGACATGAAATCCGGACAGGGTCTCGAGACCTGGGCCGATGGCTCCACTTTCAAGGGCGAGTACAGGCCTGCCTGTTTCCGTGCCGCAAATCTTGTGAGTGCAAACGTGGTTCGTCCTCTTTGTGCCATTATGCAATACTAGAATATAAGGTGCGAGGCCGCGGCATTTCTCTGAAGCTTTTGCAGCTACGAGCCATGACCGTTGCCGAAGCCGGGGTTCATGTTGAGCTCTGGCTTTGGCTGACCTTTGGCTGCCCATGCTTAATGAGACCGCTGCAATCAGCAGAGTTGCAGGTTTAAGATGGGCTTGATTTCCTGTGCTTGGCAGGGACGGCAAGAAACACGGCTATGGAGTCTTCACATCCTCTGACAACTCGCGGCAGCCTCGAGAACGGGTCAAGTTCCTTGACTTTGATCTTTGTGGCTTGCCACCGTGAAGCTGAAATCGTTTCGGCTTTGCATTTTGCATGCAGCTACCAAGCTCTCACCACAGACAGGCTTGAACTGGCGAAGCCTCCGGTGGGCTAGTGGCCCCGCTTGAACTAACTAGGCATCTATTAGGAATTATTAGGACAAGCCACTGGCACTCCGGCTCCGGACCCATCAAGGTCGTATTCCGGCCAGTTCTTCAACGACAGCATGCACGGCGAGGCTGCGTTGTGAAATACCAGGATCTCTTCTTTGCTGGTTCCGCATGCAAGACAGAAAGCGTGCTTTTTGTGATGTCGGAATTTCCTGGTCGCGGATTGAGTCGACCTGCTCGGAAGTTTGCTGTCACAGCATCCGTCACGGCTGCAGGGTACGTACACCTTCTCTGATGGACGCGCATGCCTCAGATTGACTGTTTGTGTGTCCTCATCCTGTTGTCAAGACAACGCCTTGTTGGGGCAGGCGGCAGACGATCGTTTGAAGGGGTCCATGACGGAGCGCTTTCATTCCCGAGGTGTCTACGTCGGAAGCTGGCAAGACAGCCAGATGCCGCGACCCAACATATCCCTCGCCACGAAGTTCCCAAAGCCAAGCAGCGAAACAGCCTGCGATGCACTTTCTTTGCCGAGGACGGGCCGTGGCACCATGAGATGGCCAGATGGTGGAAGCCCCCAGCGCATCGATGAGTAGGATATTTTCCAACTCTCCAGCAGCGATCCTTAAACCCTCAATCTGCAAGGCAGATGGTACGAGGGAGACTACCTCGGCGATCGAAAGTCCGGCGAAGGGAAGTTTTGTTGGCCGGACGGTGCTACCCTGAGGATGCGAAGTTGGGGGACAAAGCTTGGAACCGGCTTGGGACGAGTTTGTAGCTAAAGCGGGTGATCTGTCGCCAACCAAATACCTGGGCACCGTCGCAGAGAGAGGCAAAGATCAGTGCAGCAACGTTCTTGAGTCGTGTTGCATGTTTCGGGCCAGCAGTCCTCATTAGGCGAAAAGATATCATGGAAGAGTTTACAGGTGTGATCACAGGGCTGCGAGGATGCCCGTGGAGTGGCGCCAGAAACACCAAAAAGACTTCTGGAGCTTCTGTGATGTGGTGGGAACGATTTGTAATGAATGGCAAAAGCGAATGGCAGAAATGGCGAGGGATTGAGTCAAGAACCCTTATTTAGAAAAACTATCAGAATGAGAGCAAGCCGCTCCCAAGAACTGCCCCCGCCAAGGCAAGCGACAGCAATAGCTTTGAAGATCCACGCATGTCGTGAACTGCGGGCATTCCTGCTTGCGTGCTCTCGAACTTATCCTTTTCGTTCTGGTGTGCTTGATGCCTTCGTCGTGCCGTCCCAGCAGCCGAGGCCGGCGCTACGTCGGCCAGTGGCTGGAAGGCAAGCAGCACGGCAAAGGCATGGCTGGCACACGAGGGAGAGGGTTTAGGGGTCAGTGTGGGTGCAGGGACCCAGGGATGAAGGGCAGGGAGCCGCTAAGCCACGGTGTCACGGTCAGGCAGATACGTCGACGTGAAGGGCGTGGCGCGCGAGGGCCTTTGGAAGGCGCTGCGATACTTCGAAGGTTGCAAGAGGCCATCAAATTGGGCCTTCCTGTGCTTTCCGCAAGCCAGGCTGGCACACGCCTTCGGTGGACCGATGAAGACGAACCGCCTCCCACAAGCTGAACGGTTTGGTCTTCCGGGTTGTTAGATTAAGTTGTGTTGCTGTTGCTGTCGATGATGTTCCGCTGGTGCTTTTGATGGCAAGTAGTGGAGCTTGGCCGTTTAGGGCCTCTACTGTGCCGGGCCCCGACAGTATCGGCCGAGACACGGACACAAACTAGCTAGATGTTTGGCACCAACTCCTCCTCAAGCACTGTGTTTATCTCCAAGCTCCCGAGACTGTGTCCGTTCCTTGGCCGTCTGCCAGGGTGTGGTTGTGTTTCACACCAGGGCTTGCAATAAATTGCAGGCTCCAGCCACACCAAATCATCAATACAGGGAGGAGTTCGTGTCACTTTCAATGCAATCTGGTCGCAAGAACATCGCTTCGGTGTGCAGCCAGAAGTAGCTGAGCCTGTGCCTCCACATAGGCTCTTCATCCCGAGGACAGCACACGGTAAGGAAAAGACTTGGGCTTGGGGCTTGCGGGAAGTTTCCAGATCGTGCAGGTATGAGTCCTGGGCCCCTGGGGAGCTTTGTGACAAATCTGACATGTCTCTGTGCATTGGCACCGGCCTATTTCCACAGCCTGGCCCCGCTCCTTTCATAGAGCCTCCACTCGCCATAGGATTTCGAAGGTAGTAACAGATCTTGTATCCTGCGTCACCTTGCTTTGCGTCGCTCTGCTATCCGCAGGGCGCAGTTGACCTCGGGCGTGCACGGCTGTGGTTAGCCCGTGCGCTTCAGCGGCGATACCAATGTCGCGTCGCAGCACAGCGCGGAGTGGTTGGGTGTCTCGCCATAAATGACCACATCTAAGCGGCGTCGGTCCTGAGAGCACGCCGGGCGTTGTGGTTTCCCCACCTGGCCCCCGGCACCGACGTCTTCGCGCGCGTGCGACGTGCAGCCACGCTCGTTCGACTATCTTAGTTCGCGCCCCACAGCCGTGCGTCGGTCCGCATCTGCAGTGGCAGATCGGGAGCGGCATGCGAACTCGGCGGCGGAGCGCGAGCTGCATGGCCTGTTGGTGCGAGCATCGTGGCTCGCTCAGCTAAGCCATGACTGGGAGCCCGGGGCGGGGGGGGGCAGGGCGGGCTCCTTGGAGAATCGCTCGCCACCGTGCGTAAGGCGCGGAAACAGCCTTTGAGTCGTGGCTGGGAAAGCTGCGGGGCAAGTTGGAAACTGCAGAGCTGATGCCGCATCTCGAGCGCTGCTGCTGTCGCAGGCTCACAGTCGTCCCCACCTCAGCTGAGTTGACGGTGCCATCACCACTCTTCCGCGTCTTGCTGCTGCGCCGGCTTCGCTGCCTGCTGCACCGCGCACGTGCGCCTGCCGCAGTCGCCTTGACCCCCTGGGCAACCACAGGGCTGCATGCGTGACTTCCGGTGTGCTCGCATCTCGAGCCCTTCCTCTCGAGCGGGCAGTGGCAAGGGTGTGCCAAGATGTGCCAAGAAGCCGGGTCGCGGGTCGCCCGCAACGTTTGCCTGGCCGACATGAACATCGATGTTCCGCGCTCCGATGACCGCCGCATCGAAGTTGCGCGAACGGGCTGTCCTCGTGGCATGGCGCGCAGCAAGCGGTTAATGCCGCCATCGTCAGCCCCGTGACGCGGGCGGGTGATGCCCAGCCGGGTGCTGACCTGCACCCCGGTCGAGCTGTCTCGAGAGCGCCGCGAGACACTCGGCGTTGAGGTGCGGGGCTGGTTTGGCGCAGAGGCTGCCACCTGGCTCCGGATGCTCGCCGGGCAACGTGCCTCGGACGTGCAGGCGGCCATGCGAGCAGGAGCGCGTGCGACGTGGGTGGCCCGATGGTCAGGGCTGCTCGCCGTCGCTGCACAGCGCGCCGTCGCCGCATCCTTGTTAGAACTCCCGCTGGCTGGGGAGTGCAACGTCGCCGGAGAGGCGCTGGAGCTGCGCGAGGTCCTCGCGGACGTGCGCTGGCAGCTTCCGACGATTGGCAGCCGCTTGAGACGCAGGCACATGCTTTCGCGATGGTCGATGCGTGCCACCTCCACTCATGGACAGTGTATGTAATGAAATTCATGCACTTCTACGCCAGGAAACCAGCCGAGCATTTTCACCCGCCCGCCGTGCTGGAGGCAGAGGTGGTGGACCGCGTTGTTTTAGAGGAGGTGTTTCAGCTGTGCTTCTCCGGGCACACATTGCGCGACGCCCTGTCCCACGTGATCGTGGATCGCGATATGCTCCGGCATGTTTTAGTCGAGAGGCCAAAGATCGGCAAGGTGGACAAGCCGGACAAGCCGCCATCCTTCTCGGCATTGCCGCCGCTTCATGGTACAAGCGGTGGGAAAAAATCCCCTGGATGCAGCAGCAGCGGGTCTCGCACCTGCAAAGCGTGTGCGCAATGGCGAGTGCTGGGACTGGGTTGAGGGGCGTTGCACTTCAAGGCTACGCAGGTTCAAAAACGAGTGCGTTAATTACGGCGACACATCACATCATGCGGCTGTGTGTCCCCGCCAACACTGAAGGCAGCAGTTGCTGCCTCTGGGAGAGCCTGAGCCAGGGACTGTGCTGCGCAGCAAATCAGGCTATGCTGGGCGTGAGCATGAGTTGCAGCACGAGCAGCTCCGGACATGCCCTCCCCCGTCCGACCGCGAGTGCCACCACGATGGCGACTCTAGTTGTAGTTACATTAATTGCTTTCGTCTGAAGGTTGGGGGTGTGGTCAGATGCGGGTTGGATGCTCCCGCGCGGCGCGGATCTGTTGCATGATTTGTGTGGTGTGTGGATGGAGCGCGTTGCTGCGTGGAAGCTTGTACGCCTGTTGGCCCATGTACGAGTAACACAAGCAGTGTCATTCTACGGCAGGATTTTTTTTTTTGAAAGACAAAGGGTGGCAATGCACTGCCGGTGTGGCGGAGGGCCAGCCTTTCACACTTGATATTTGGGGCGGCTTGCTTGGGTATTCGAGGGGTTGCGATGCTGATTCCTAAGATACTGCAGCGAGGCGTGCCTACTGGCATTGAGTCCTGCATTCCACCTTCCGGTGTTTGGCATCCAGTGGAGCGTCCTAAGCGGCCATGCCTGGAATTGTCCGTGCACGACGAACCCTGTTCATCTGCGTTAGATGACCTGGAGTGTTTGATGCGCCTCGTCCAGGCAGACATCGATGCCGGGTTTGCGGAATGATTACCGGGTGGACATGCAAAAGCAAAGGAGGGGTTTGGCACCAAGTGTGCCGCTGGTAAGCTGGGCGTGGGGAAAAAGGAAGGGTCCGACCCTCGGCTGGTTGGTGGGCGATAGCACTATCTCTCATGCAAACCTGCTGTGCCGCATCATATGTTGAGCCCCCGGTTGTGTCGACGGCGAGTTGCACGTCGCCCCACACGGGCACACTCGCAGATCCCTTCCCTCCCGACACGCCACCCATCGAGGCCGGAGGCCGATCACGCAGCACGTCCCCCATGTCTTCAGGGCTTCCAGAGGCCAACTATGACGACATATGACGACGTCCCCCGAAAGTGCGGCCGGGGTGGCAACACAGTGCCGGAGCCGCTGTGGACAAGCGCAAACAAGCGCATGTTCGAGATTTTTCGAGCATTTTCTGCCGGGGCGGACTTCGAGGTGCCCAGCGGGGAATTCCGAGTCCTTGTGCTCAGAGGCCGCTGGCGCCCAAAGGTGCTGATGCGGGAGCCGCCTCGACGACCTGGACGACCGTCGCTCCGATTGTGCCCAAGTCGGAGTCTTAGCACGCCGCAGCGCGCATTTGCAGGGAAGAGGGCGCCCGGATCGCCACAAGCATCGCATTGCGGGATCTCAACCTTGATGTCCCGCCGTCGACACGACGTTGGTAAGCCCTGTCCAGCGTTACGGGCGCGCACGACCCGGCGCCGATGCGAGGCCAGCGCCAGCACTTCAACAAGCCAATGCACCGAGCTCCTGGTGCGGACGCTACCGCTTGGTGGTTTGCGGGCTGGAGGTAGGCGGGCTTTGACATCCAAACGGTGACCAGCGGCCGTATAACGGCCACCAGAGTCCAGGCTCACGTTCACGACTTCAATGCAACCGGCAACCGGACGAAGGAGTGGTGGAAAAAACAAGTTGCGGCAATACTTAACGTTTGTGACTCTCTGTAGGTAGGGTGTTCTCTCAGCAGCCTCGCAGCTTCGGCAGTGCGGGGGGGAAAAATACTTAGCGTGGCAGTGTATTCCCGCTGATTAAAATAAGTGTGTGTGTGTGTGTGTGTCCACGCAACACGACGCGCTGATTCTCGGCCGTTTCCACAGGGCAACCGTTGAATGATGCGTGTTTCGGTGCAAGTTCCGGTCCAGACGAGTTTCAATTTTAATCTGCATTAGCAAGTCTTGGGCCGCCGACCATAATGTCGGAAAGGGTGCAGGCGCAGACTTAAATTAAACGGTTCATGTGGTTGCTTGGTCGTGCGGCACATGCGCAACGCAATTGTGTGTGTCACGCGATGTTTCATGTGAAGGTTGTGACAAGACATCTTCTGGCACCAATCGCTGCAGCGGGCAGCGAGGACAGCCACATGATACACTGTAGCGCAGTGCAAGTTGCAGATGGTTTCCTGGACTGCTACAACCCCTGTTCGCCTCACGAGTTTCAGCAAGGTCTCTTTGCGATATTGTGCATTGCTAATTGTACGACATGTAGGGCAAACCGTGGCTTTCGTAGCGGGACCTGCTGGATGTAGCTGCTGCATGACTGCATGACTGTCGCAGACTCCGGTTTACGAGCCGGGAGAGCATTTCGGCATCTTCCCTGATTACGAGCACAAGTGCCCTACGCGCAGATGGGTAAGCTAAATTCATGTAAGTACGAGAAGTTAAACGGAAGGACAAAGGTCGGAGATCAAATTGTTCGATTGTGTCGTGGAGTCCACGGGCATGGGGTGGGCACAGTGACCCCCCAGCAAGCTTTCTGCATCACTTGGCCACATGCAATAGGTGGCCGTATCCCGAAGTCGGTATCATGTCCGCCCAAGAAACCCCGCCGCGAGCCCAGTTCGATGCAAGTGACTAAAAAAACCTTTGGTTGTCACTGTCATGTGCTGAAACATGCTGAAATTCCGCCAGCCGCAAGTTTCATCATCAGATGCTGAAGGTCGACGTTGTTTACGTCCTTTTTGGAACAAGCCGCGAAGAATTTCCCCGAGGTTGCATGGAAAGAGGGGGGGACAGGGGCAGAGTGAGCGAGAGGGTCCGGGTTCGGCATTTAACGTATTTTAAGCAGCTTAAGCGTTCATTTTTGATGGCCGACACCGCAGCACGCTCATGAGGATCAGCTGTGGCACAGGAGCGCGTTTCATAGTTCGAACTCCCATTGAAGCGTCACGGACACAGTCACACCCACCACCATGCAACATGATCAGCTGCAGCTCCCGGTCGGAATCGCTAATAAGGCCAGTGGCTACTTAGGCGAGGTCGAACGAATAGCACGACCGGCAGAACGATGCCGAACGCACTTAAACCTTCAATGATCTTGAGTGCCATTCCTGTTCGAACTTTTGTGTGAGCAGGACTTTGACTGCACCGGGGATATTGGATAATACAAGGGCTCAGTCAATGACAGAAGGTCGCAGGGGCACCAGGTCCTGGAAGCCGGCAGCAGCTCCTCCTACGAAAAACGGTCGAGCATGGTAGAGCTTTGAAGCCAAAGGCCCATTGCTTCAGAGCGTTGAACCGATTACTGGTTTACTGTTCAACAAATTTTAAAACGTTTTCAACCGTTACCTCGGTTCCGAGCTCCGCAACAGTCCGGACGTTGAATAGCTATAGATCCCGGGGAAACTCCCACACAAGTCTCAGGTCCGGGGAATTCCCAGTATGGGCACATAAGACTTCGTCCTTGTGAGGTCCGGTAAATCTGATGGGCAATGTCAGGGTTAAGCTCTGCGTTCGAAGGGAGGTATTGTTGTTGGAGCAAATCAAGGGTAAGTGCTCAGTGCTTTCGAAGAAGCCAGCATCCACCCAGGATGTGTTCGGTTGATGCGTCATGCGACGATTGCAAGGCGTTTCAACAGCTCCTGGCACATGAAGATGTGGGTATTTGCTGTCACAGGAGAGAACGAAGATGTGCCAAATCATGTGTAAGATCAGAACTCATGAGGCACGGTCTTCATGTTTTTGTTTTTTCCCCGAAGGTCCCCGCCTTGACGGCTGAGAAACCGGTGCCGGCACTCGTCCGAACCGGCGAAGCTCCCTCGTTGCCTTGGGAGGCACATGCGACTGCACAGCTGTCTGTACGGAAGCTCGCACTCATTCAACGTGAGATTCTGCAGCGGCAGATGGCATGATTGGTGTTTCCCCAGGCATGGGCGAAGTGGACATGGAAGGGTTACTACGAAGATGCTTGCAAGCTTGCGAAAGCTTTCATCCAGTGATCGAGCTGCAGAAAGTGGTTGTAGAGGGGAAAAAGGAGCTTGAGCTGCATCGGCAGGATTGATATATGTAGCAGAGGCTTCACAAAAGTTGGCGTAGAGGTGATTCAGTCAATGATTAGTTGCGCTGATGCGGCGTTTTGAAATTGCTCCCCCAGTTTGGCTGTGACAAGGCTGGGCGTCCAACAGTTTGGGAGTGTGACGATTTTTGGTTTCAATGCTGCTCGGCCATTGATTGACAAGACTCGGCTAAATGCTGCAGACATGGATTGTACAGTTTGTGCTAGGTGGCTGTTGACTCAGAGTCCACCTTAGGCTCCGGAGTGGATGCTGAGTGCTCTCGCGGCCATGCTCTGTGGCGGCAGCTCGGAAAACCGAACTGTGGCCGCGAGCGGAATGTTCCCCTGCGAGCCGCCAAGTCTGCTCATGCTAAGGCAAATACGTCGGCATTTACTCCACGGATACGCCGGAGCAGGCAAATGCTGGTATCTGCAGCAACCAATCAACCAACCAACAAACCCACCAACCCAACCTATCCAGTTTATCCCATCTACTAACCCGATCCATTCAACCAGTCAGTCCACCAACCTTCCAGCCCACCAGTCAATCAAGCAACCATCCAGCCAAAACAAACCAACCAGCCAACCAACCACCCACGAACCAGCCAAAGAACCAACCAACGAACCAGCAGACCGACCGACCCACAAACGACTAAACAACAGACCAAACAACCCACCCGAATGGTGTCCCGAGCGAGGTGGATCGAACTCGAACAGCCGACCAGCCAACGAACGCACCAATGCATGAATGCACGAAGGTCCGAACGCGCTAATCAACTGGCTATTTCTGACCTAGGCTAAACGTAAACCAACTAGTTGACTGACGAACTAGTTGTCTATCGATCCAACTAATTAACCCACTGCTTAGCGAGCGAGCTAGCTAGCTGACTACTGACGAACTAACGAACCAACTACATGGTGTTTTCTAAAGGGGTACACTGCGTACTGTACCGGTTTGCCACCAGGTGCAGTACAAGGTCGACCACTCCAACGCGGCGGTGCCTTCCCTCTCGCAAGCAGTCTACCACGCTCCAAAACTATTCACAGTATTCCTCAAAATACCAGGGTGCGGTGGCACGGGTGGCACTGCATGGGCTGAAGAGGTCGAGTGTTCTGGTATAGCTGAGGTCATGGTGGTGGATGGGGAGATGGAGTTTGAAGCGACGGCGAAGCATGTCGAGGAACGTGGGTTGCGGCCAATGCGAGGATTTCTTCATTTAGCAAAAGCATAGCAAGCAACTGGCCAGGAAATGCCTGAGCTTCGCGCCATCGTGTGCTGGGGCATGCCGGCGCCGGCTCAGCTCACCAGGCTTGGGGTTTCGGTGAAAGCTCCGGCTGGTGCCTCCACTCCACTGATCTTGATGCATGTCATGCTGCCGGTGCAGTTGCTTAACATGCGAAAGAGTTACCTTGTTGTCGCTCCTGAGCAGACTCCTTTTCTTCTCTCCCTACAGAATCACCTCCTGCGCCCAAATTGAACTCTATGCTCACGACCATTTCGAGGCGAGCTGGAGCAATGCCGTTCCGTACTGTGCCATTTTACTCTGAGTGATGTATAGTACAACGCAGCAAGGCAGAAACGACGCACAGCCGCCGGCTTTTGCTACTCGTTTGTTGCCGCAGGAAAGACGGCAGTGTCTGCAAGGTCTTGACGTTCAAGGACATCTAAGCCCTGTTTCAGCTGCTGTGAGCCACATGCTCGGAACATACGTCAGGACTGCTTGGAGCTTGGCGCGTCGCAGAGCTCTGATGGCCTGGCTTCCAGGAAGGAGGCTCTCTGTTTTGATTCACAACCAGCCAATGACTGCCCGCTTCATGACCCTCCAGTTTTTGTCGTGTTAGGCAACGCGGCCTGGACATGCTATGGGCATCATCTACACCTCCGGCACAACCGGCAACCCGAAAGCTGCGTTGGGCTTGGATTTGACAGTTGGAGTCGACAGATTCAAGCGGGAGACGTAAACAGAACCCACAAGGTCATGGTGCACCATGATGCTGCTTGCGCGATCACATCCATGGCGAGCCAAGCCGAGACAGGTGCTTTACAAGGTCGGGCCGGCAAGGGTTTGGATCCCTTCAACACATTGCCAGCAGGCCAGTGTGCGGACTTGCGGCGGTGCCTGAACTGAACCCTCTATGTTTGTGTGTCTGTGTCTGTGATTGTTTGTCTGTCTGTAGCTTGGATCGGACTGGCTGTTGGCTGTGTCACATTCTCTCACTATTATAATATATGCATAGGAGCATGGAAGGATCACGGTTGACACCGGGATCTGCAGGCAAAGGCAGTCTCTCGGTAAATTGCACTGGCGCTCGTGTGATTTAGTCTTGCAGCGAGTGAAGAGTGCGGGAAGTGGGACAGCTGCGGCAAAGCCTCAATCTGGAGCTGTGACGGCCTTGGAACAGAGTCTCCCTGCGCCAGCATATCCAGCGCGGATTTTGTCGTACCTGCCTCTCTCGCACGTTGCCGGCTCGATGATGGACATGTGGAAGCTCGCCTCAACTGATTGCATGTATGTGGGCGTTTGATTCGTAACCCTTTTGTGACTTCGGGCTTGAACATTACAAGCTTTGTACGGCCCGTCCCACGTCTCAGCCACAACCGGAGTGGCACGGCAGGCGCAGAGTACAGAGCATATTCAGCTTTCTACAAGCTTTTGAGTCTGTTTGAGGTTTCCCATCTTCATGGCCGGCAGCAACCGAAAGCTGCACAGCACAATCTATTTTGCCCGTCCCTACGACCTGAAGGAGATGACCCTGGCAGCCCGCATCCAGCATCTCTTCTGAACAGACAGGCGTCGTACTCTTGCACGCGGCAACCTTCGTCTTTGGTCAGGCAGCCTGGTCGGCATGTCCCGGTCTAGAAACTTTGCAGTATTGCAGTGCTGCAAGATGCTGCAAGGTTTGTGCGGCCGACCGTCTTCCTTGGCGTTCCGCGTGTCTACGAAAAGATGCAAAGCCGGATGATGGCGGTTGCTTCGACCATCACAGGTCCGCGCAGTGTGGGAGTAGTGCCTGTCCGCATTGCATCCGTCTCGGTCTCAAATCATCCACATGCTTCTGATCCCTGACAGCCCTCGATGGAGGTTGTCTTGGTTTATGATTTGTGGCGTCTTTGCCTACATCGTTGTTGCTGTCTGTGGGACCGTGGGCAGGTGTGAAGAAGTCGATTGCCACGTGGGCCAAGGGAAAGGGACTCGAGTATTGCAGAAACCTGCAGGCGGGGACGGTGTGACCTAGCTCCAGCCAAAACAGCCAAACTACACAATCCCTTCCATACTGGCATGTGATACGAGCCAAGTTTCACGAGATTTGCTCGGCAGGCTGGCGGTTCGAAGGCGAAGCCTTTGTTCCTGACCGTTGCAGTCGGGATCCCAGGTCGTGCGATGCTTTCGGGATCTTTCAGGATTCTTTCAGCATTCTTTCAGCATCGGGTATTCCAAGTTGTTGATGCAATCAACACGCACGTCATGCCTCTAGCCGGTAATTGTCCCTCTTGCCAAGGACAAGTTGATCCTGTCCAAAGCTCGCGATGCACTAGGTTTGGATCAGTGCAAGAGCCTGATCGTAGGCGGGCCGATTACTTGCTTGATGGTCTGTGGTTCCTCGAGCTCGGCAGCGCGGAAGCATGCATGCTGTGCCTGTTTTTGAGAGGAAGCATTTGTAGTCAAGTGGTACGCAGACTGACGCGGTACTTTGCAAGGCTAGATGCCAAAGAGGCGCTCGGAAGTCCAAGATCCCTTACATCCTCGAAGGTGCAGCTCCAATTTCTGCAGACACACTGGAATACTTTGGCCAGCTCGGCATGATGATTCAGAACGCCCGGGACCTAGGGCCGGGAGTGCAAGGAGAAACCGACGTAGCATTAACTGGTCCGAACGGAAGATCGTGGCATCTGCAATGGACAGCTGCCTGCATACAAGAATTCAAGAAGCTGCCGCAGGCTTCACCTCCCACATACCGTTCACGGGCAGTTATTCCGTGGCAGTGGCGATTGTCAGAGTGAGGATTGCGATGCTGATGGCCAGGCTGCGGCCGCAGCGCGCCTCGCGTTGGCTGACGATGACGAAATGGAGTATCAGGGAGGATACAGATTATTGTTGACGACTGCTGACGACCACCACAACCTCCGGCGTCGATCACCGCTGTTGCCGCCACCAGTAATTTTGTCGTCACCATCCGCACCTACCGCGGCAATCGGCATCACCAGCGTCGTTACACTGTCACCGTCCTCGCGACTGCGACTGCGCCGGCTTTCGACTTTTGCTACACTTACAAGATCCTACTACAGTACTTACTACTGCGTCTGCGACAGTTTGCCGTGACACGTTCCACGTCTAGGCTTGGAAGGCAGCGGTGCTGATAGAGCCAAATTCCAATTCTGCAAAGCACAACATGACATGATCCTGCTTTGGATGGTGAGCAGGATCAGTCAAAGGTGCACAAGCACAAACCCTGATGATTCGCAGTGGTTCGCAGTAGGAAAGTGCTTTCTGGTCCAGACTTTCGGGCTTGTTTGCGCCTTGGGGTGTAGTCAAAGCTTTGCGGAGTACAACTCGCATGCCGACGTTCGCTTCTGGCAGTGAGAGCCAGTTTCGGCTTCCTTGCCACTCTCGGCGCAAATGTTGTGCACGCGGCTCATGTTATCGTAACTAGATCGGCAGCAGAGAGGGAGGCAAACGATGTGTCCTGCGTTTCTGGCCAGTGCTTCTCTGTGGCCTGGGAACTCCTAAAATCTCCTAAACTGCTTTCCAGAATCGGATGCCTTAGCCAAGCAGTTGCAGTATGTTCCAGTTATTAAAGCCTTTCCCGGATGGCCAGATCGAGCCTTCAGCGCACATTGCACGCACGTGGAGTGTACTGGCAGGGTGTGGAGCATTGGTGGATTTGTGGATCTCCAGCTGGAGATTCATCTTTGAAATTCCGCAAGTATACCGCGCCCAGCAAAGCCAAACGCAACACTCCAAGCGTTGTGCCAAGGTTTATGGGATGAGCGAGTCGTCCGGACTTACCACATGCTGCATGCCATCGTGGAATGCCTTCGGCACTGTTGGCCAGGCGCTTGCGATCGGATTTTTTTTGGATGGTTCGCTGCCATAGGATGCGATCTGGGACAGGGGGTGGGATCTTGGCGAAATGTGTCCAACATAACGTATCGATTGCATCCTTTCCCTATCTGATGCATCTCATCGGACCTGAAGGCGGCAGAGGCCTTAGTTCGATTGGGGCATGCAGGGGAGCCGAGACGGGTAGGTGAACGACGGTTTGGGCTTGTATGTGACTCGTGCCACACTTTGCTGTCTTACGAGCGTTGCGCTACTGTAGTCGGTTTTCTAGAGGCAAACTCTGAATCGTACGTAGGAAACAACAAAGTACAGGCTTGTTGCCAACAGCATCGGCCTTGGAGGGCCACAGACGGTGCTCATAGTGCTGGTAATCGGCGTGGGAGGCTGCGGTCGGTTAGCGGTGAGGACGCTTGTCGAATGCCCACATGCCCTTGGCAGCCCATGCGGGTGATGAATGGTGATGATGCGTGCCCCTGTGGCCTTGTCGCCACACGGACAGCGCCTGAATCCGAGTAGGGCAGCTGATGCTCAAAGCGGATTTCCTCCTGGCTGATGCGTTGCGTGCCCCTGTTTGCGTCCTTTGTCGTTGCCCGGCCCAGCTCAGGCCAGTAGGGCGGTTCAGCTAGCCATCATCCAGCATGGGCCAGCTGAAGCTGATGTTTTCCAATGTGGACTTGCCCGGCTGATCGCCTATCGCAGCCGGAGTAGGGCCAGCGGCCAGCTGGTGGCGGTGCTGCTGCTGTGTCCCCGCCTCTTGCCCTCCGCCAGTTCAACGGATGTTGATGATTCCAAGTATTCCAACCTATGATGGGTCGGAGTCCGGTCGGAGGTTGACTTGTGTTAATCCCATTTGCGGTGATCTCCACGCATTGCTGGACAGTGATGACCTTGATCACTTTCCTTGGGTGTTCCGTTGCTCTCTCACGGCTTCTGATGAACCATGTGTCTTCAGAGCAGCCTTTAGCAAGGATGTTGATGCATGGACTGTGGCATGCACTGCGCTTCTTGATGATATCATGGACCGCCTTTGCTGAGAAGTCCGTCTTGCCCAGTTGCCCGAGTCCTTATGGCAACTTGCATCGCCCCGTGATTGTCGCTGTATTCTGGATTGCTTAGCTGCAGTGTGGGATTCCCTGATGACCCTTGTCGCGTACTGTGCTGGGTTGGTCAATGTCAAACCGGTGAATGATGCCCGGCCTGTGCCCCCGGCCATTCCTCAATCATTTCAGGACTTGTTGGCTGCGCGTAGGCGCAGGAACACAGATCCTTCCAACCCGTTGCTCAAACATGCAGCGGAATCAAGCCGAGCTCTCTATAAGCAAGCTATTGCGCAGCACAAGCAGGACGTCCGTGCTCGACGGAGCGCTGTTTATGTAGAGCTATGTGGGCAGAAATCGCAATCTGCCGATGCATATCTCGCACGTTGTCTGCACAAGCACAAGCCTGGCTTGATGGACTGCATGATTCAGAGCTTGGGGAAGTGTATCACGGTCCTGATGTGCTCACAGGAGCCAGCCAGTATATACAGCAGTTCCAGCAGATCCCAGCATATGCAAACATCAGCGGACGCATTGAGGCTGAGAGCCGCCTGAATGAGCTTCGAGGTCGCATGCGAGAAATTGTACGTGCAGATTTTCAGAAGCCAGGTCAGCTCACTTGGGACCACATGCAGCGTGCTCTTCGTCAGATAGATTCTTCTGCCGCTTGTCGGGGCATTCCGTATGCTGCATTGCTCTCCGAGTCTCATCCGAATGCTTGTTTTGTCTTTCAGATGCAGGGATTGGCCTACAAGTTGGGCATGACTGCAAAATCATGGACAATGCAGGACTTGTATCATGCTCGCAAACCCGGTCGCAACCCTCAGCACTTTGGATCCTATCGCGTGCTAGGTCTCAACCCATGCCAGGGTCGCCTTCAGGAGGAGCTGTGGTGTCAGCTAGAGCCTGATATGTGGCTTCACACAGGCCACATCCAAGAAGGCCGCTGCGAAGCCTTGGTTATGGTTGCAGCTGACCTTGCGGTGGCATCTGTTCGCCACTCCTTGCACCTACTTTACGGCACAATTGCGGCACAATCTTCACTGACAGAAAAGAGGCCTTCGACAGCCAATGGCGAGTCCCGATTCTCCTCAAGCTGGCTGAGCACGTCTCCGAGGCCCGCGTTTGGTGCATTGCCGATGACCTCTTGCGAACTACCTCAATGAGTCGTCAATGAGCATAGTTAGACCCGGCATGCGATCATATGCGATCGTGCCGATTTGCTATCTCTGTGGGCACAGTTGAAGGCAGGAAGCTGTCTCCGTCAGGCAAACCTGGGCAGACGCGCTCAGACTTGCTTGTGGGGTGTCGGAATCAACCCGCCCATGGAAGCAGTCACTGCTTTCCATGAGCATCAAGATGGGTCTACAGATGGTACATATGACACTGCTGTTGCGGATTGTGTTCTGGGCATGGTAAAGGATGGCACTCTCACATGGGATGAGGCCATGCAGTCAGCCTCGTCTGATGCTGCCCGCCTGGCTCTGCTTGATGGTGCATCCACGATCTCGCGTACTCTGCGCTCCTTCGTTGATGACACCCGTGTCGCTATAGCATCCTGGGGTGAGGCTGCTGTTGCCGTAGACGTGCTTGAGAGAGTTGCTTCTGAAGACCAGTATGTTTACAAGCAAGGCAAGAATAAGGTGGTCGTGAACAACTTCGCCAGGCGTCGTCCCTTGCAACTCCAAGGTTCAGAGGTAGAGTTTGCAGACCAACATGTGCAATTGGGCATTGTGCTGGATACCCGCTATGATGGTCGAGCACATCTTCACCATATCCTGTCCCGAGGATCTTCCAAGATGCATTTGCTGCTGCTGGAGTTGAGCACGTTAGGCTTACCCATGCATGCACTGCTGCTATCCGTACGGACTCGAATGCTGCCGTCAGTTGCATTCGGTGTTGAGCTTGTGGTTCACACTCCTTGTAGCGACAAACAGCTCAACTCCATGCAAGCTTCCTGGAAGCAGAAAATCTCTGGCTGTGCACTGGTTCCTCGAGTTGTTTTGCTGTGGGACCTGGGTTTCCAGGACCGTCTATCAGCGATTGCCTGGGCGCGTGCCATCATGCTTCGGAGGCGTTCCGCAGCTGACCCTCGGTACAGCCATGAGAACTCAATCCTCTCGTACGCTGAAGTGGAGCCGCCCTCCTGGCCAGCAGCTGTGCAGGCGAAGGAATCATACCTTGCGATTCCTCCGTTCACTGGTGTGGTGTCGCCATTGACACCTGCGAAGACCAAAGCGCAGCTCGGGCACCATGCTCGAACAGTGGTAGTCCCGCACGTCCGTGCTCATGAAATGAAGACTTGGCATCACTCCTCAAAGAACCGTTTATATTGGAAAGACTTCTCTCCCGTCAACTGGACCATCTTGTGCGCTCCGCCATCTTGCAGGCTGTGTGGCAGCTCGGATGCTGAAACGGTTCGGCATCTCCTCTTTCAATGTGATGTGGCTATGCGGTTCTTTGCACATGTGCCAGCATGGACAGACAGTGCCACTCGCGTGGCTGTGGGTAGCAGCTTGAGTGGGGCTCGGGAAGTCTTGCCCTGGCTGGAGGCGGCAGGGAAACTCCTGCGACATGTGCAGAAGCGGGCTGCGGCTGCTCCGTAGAAAAAGAAGATTGTGTCCTGCGCTGAGCTGGTCATGATTCCTCTGATCATGTTCGGTGTGTAGTGATTCATGATGAAAATCGCCATGCTTCTGGGTGCGCTGCCCGATGTACGTATCCGCCGAGCTTGCTCCTACTATTCGGAAGGTTACAGTCATGTTTTCCGGTGCAATAACCAGAGCCGCAGATCCTTCGCTTGAATTTGCGGCTGCTGCTCCTCATATCGCTACATGTCAATATGCGTTTTTATTATTTTCTTCTTCTTCCTTTTGTGTTTTTGCTACATTGATACAACCTGTGATGTCGTCCCTTTATGATTCCCGTTGTGGTCGATCCCCTTCTTTGGTGGTCCTAAAACCAAAACTGCCCTTTGTTCTTGCATTGACCAAAAGTTATACTATGTTGCATCGTGCTCGGAAACCAACTTTAGCGATGCTTGTTGAATGCCGGGCCCCTCTGGCGCTTCTCTTCAGTGGTCCGAGCGTCAATTCTGTAGTCGCTGATCCTTCTCCATACTGGTCCTAAAACCAAAACTGTGTCGCTGGACACCTGTGAAGACCAAAGCGCAGCTCGGGCACCATGCTCGAACAGTGGNTCCGAGCGTCAATTCTGTAGTCGCTGATCCTTCTCCATACTGGTCCTAAAACCAAAACTGTGTCGCTGGACACCTGTGAAGACCAAAGCGCAGCTCGGGCACCATGCTCGAACAGTGGTGGTCCCGCATGTTCGTGTGCCAGCATGGACATACAGAGCCACTCGCGTGGCTGTGGGTAGCAGGTTGAGTGGGGCTCGGGAAGTCTTGCCCTGGCTGGAGGCGGCAGGGAACTCCTGCTACATGTGCAAAAGCGGGCTGCGGCTGCTCCGTAGAAAAAGAAGATAGTATCCTGCCGCCTGAGCTGGTCATGCTTCCTCTGATCATGTTCGGTGTGCAGTGATTCATGATGAAAATCGCCATGCTTCTGGGTGCACTGTCCGGTGCAATAACTGTATCCGCCAAGCTTGCTCCTATTATTCGGAAGGTTACAATCATGCTTTCCGGTGCAATAACCAGAGCCGCAGATCCTTCGCTTGAATTTGCGGCTGCTGCTCCTCATATCGCTACATGTCAATATGCGTTTTTTTTTTTTTTCTTCTTCTTCTTCTTTCTTTTGTGTTTTTGCCACATTGAAACAACTTGTGATGTCTGTTCCTACAAGACTATGGTCCGTCCGCCCCATTTTGGGCACGGCTGCCGCTAATCCTGGCTTGCCCATGGGTTACGCGGGTTGCTTGTGTTCCGGTCTGTGGCCGACTGCCGGGGACCGAAACGGGAAAGGTCTGTCTGGTGGCTTTGGTGGTCAGCATTATCTGATTCCATTGCCGTTCTTATCCAGAGACTTTTCTCAGCATTTAGGCCTTCCGATCCGATAGCGGTAGGCTAGGCCCCAGAGCCGAGATTGCGGGCCGATTAAGGAGGAAAAAAACTTCGTCTTCGGACTCAGGGGCGGAACATGCAAGGTCACCACTGTCTTCTCCCCAAGTCTGACCCAGCCAACAGAGTGCAGCCCGAGAGACCATGCCTGACACTGTTGCAGGCTCTGCCCGGCATCGAGGTCAAGTGCTTCAAGACCGGGCCAAATGGAGAAAACATCGAGGCGCTTTGACATTGAGAGCAACAGGGAGTTGACCAAGCTGAACTATCCGACAGTGCTTTTGAACACTTGCCACAAGGTGCCGCGATGTCAACCCAGCGCCAAAGTGGTTCCCCCGTGCATGTGTTCATGCAGTTGTTGGCATGGATCTTCACCTGAAAAGCGCTGTTGGCTTGCTTGGTCACGGCAGCCAAAGCGGCTGGTATTGATGTCCTGCAGCACAAGTTGAGGATATTTCACGTTGACTAGCGGATCCAAGTGGCCAGGTGCCTGAGGACTGCCAAGGTGGCTGGAACGCAGTCAGTTCAGCGGCAGGAGACATCGTGCAATTCCTTCCAGGGTTGCCGCTGGTGGATAACTTCCTGGTGATTAGGTTTCCCACAAGGATTACAATCCAAGCATGCGCGCTAAGCTCCCGAATTGCAAGCTCTGCTGTCACAGGATGGGCCCTGTTGCCCTGTATCAAAACTATTCCTTGCAACCTCGTGCTTCCCTGCGAGGTGAGATTTGCTTCCGCAAGGAGCTGAGGAAGCGCTAGGGTTATGTGTCGATCAGTTGCAGACCCCGCCAGGCTTCAGTTCTGGTTGTAGTTGCAATCAGCCTCGAAGTCTCGAACGGAGAGAGCCACGTCTAGCTTCCTCGCTGAAGGTGGCCGGCACATTATGAGTGGCTACATGGCTAACCCCAGGCAGGAAGTTCGTGCACGGAGCGACAAGCAGCTCGGAATGGCAGCTTGTTTGGCAGGTTCGGTGAGGCCCACATCAAGGCAGCTTCTGCATTCGACGTGAATTGGGGTACATCCCTCCTGGGGCTGGCTTTGGTTTTGGCTGACGCCAGGAAATCAGGGAAAAAAACGAAAGCACCATCGACAAAGACGGCTGGCTGCACAGCGGCGACAAGGCACCACCAAGCTGCATCGGTGCTACACGGCTATATATGCAACATTATAGAATGCTTCATATATGAGATTATACGAAATTATGTAAATGCATGGGTCTTGCCGTGACTGCCGGTTTGCTTTGTGTGCACGCTGTTTGTTGCATGAGCGAATCCTCGAGCAAGTTCTGCGGTTGCACGCGATGCCAAGGAGGTCATCTCGGGGTACCATGCCCAATCTCTGATCCCGCTGATCATGGTTGCAGTCGTTCTGAGCATTCCCAGCTGGTACTGCCACTGGGCCCCCTTGCAGGGCTGCATGGACACCAACGGTGTCGTGCGGATTACCGGGCGCTACAAGGAGCTTATCATCGGTGCAGGCTGAAACAAGCGGAAACTTGACCTTCCGCGGAATGATCACCTGTAGCCTTGGGCCTGGTAAACAGAAGGCTGTGATTTTCGCAGTTAGCCAGACTCAATGCCACCCATGAAGACTCAACGCCGGTCGAAGAGCATCATTCCGGATACGACTACCATCAAGAACCACGTCAGGTGGCGAGAACATTGCGCCTGTGCCGGTTGAGGACAGTGACAGTCTCGGAAGCTTGGCTTCATGTTGCCCCAGACCACTTTAAGTGTCGGTGCAGGACAAGATCAAACAGCTAGCGCCGGCACTCTCGAACGCCACAGGCTCAGTCGGGAAACTTCTGAGAAGGAGCGAGGAAAATTTGACAAACACCGTGGTCGGAGAGAGCTGCCATTTCTGAGGTCATGATGGTCGGAGACAATCGACGCTTTAACGTAGCATTAGTGACGCTGTTGGCAGAGGCAGGGGCCGGGCTGCAGGCTCCTCAGTGTCACTCTACATTGACTACATAACAAGCACCAGCCTAAGGGAAAGCTAAACTCTTCCCTGTCCACATTGTAGTGCCTCCTCTGCTGCAGCCCCTGCAGCCCTTCGCAGACCGTACTTGCAAAGCTGCCAGCAGTTCTCGTTCCTAAAATCTCCAAAGCCTCAGCATTCCCCACTCCCCATCTGATTCAGTGTGCTGCTGGCTCAAAAACCGGCCCTGAGTGACTGAGTGTGCCGAAACCAGGGCGCGACAGGCGAACTTCCTGGAGGAGACAACCTCACTGGAGCAGCACTGGAGGCTCGTTTTTGAAGATGTCCTGTCCTCGAGACCTGGTCTGTGATTGGCCTTAGTAGTGCTTGTCCATCGCTCGTCGAAGGTGTCTACACAACTGTATGTATGCTGATAGAAGAGTTGCTAATGTCTGCACTAGACCAATGTGTCTGGATGTCCGTAAGTTGTCTTGTTCTTCAGAACCCTCGCCTGACTTCGCCGAGAGCGAGTGCCAAAAATGTATGTGTTTGAAAGAAATATACACATATATATATACACACACATCAGAGCGAGAGAGTGTTGAAGAAGACATATATGTATATAGATGTATCCATATGTAGCGCGCACGTGCTATGACGCGAGTGCACGGCAGAGAGCAGTGTGAGCAGTGCGACTGGCAGCGATGCTCATCAATGGTCGGGGTGCTCGCATAGCTTTGGAGCCTGCTCTTACCTGTGCAAACCGGCTGAGACTTGTGCGAGCTCTCAAGTAATCACAGGCAGACAGCCCGATGACCAGTCAATCAACCGAGAAATCAATGCACTCCTGATATGTAGGGCAAAGACGCACCATCCCGCACCCTGTGCTGAACTGTATCCGGAACCTGGCAGCAAGGGCAAAGTCCCTTGTGTCCGAGATCATAATGGGCGCGTTGGTGCCCAAACAAGACAGCAGCCTAACTAGGGCCTAACAAGTACTAACAAGTCGTAGTGAATCGTAATGCGATCTCAGGGTTGGACTGCCAGCCATAATTTGCCTGAAGCCTTTTGGAAAGTAGACGGTGGACTGTGTATTTTGCTACAGACGGAGTAGTGCGTGCAGGTGAACCCAGCGGTGAAGACCATCTCTGCTGCGATGAAGGATGCTTTTCAATCTCGCGGGATTGCTTAGATTGCCTGTGGAAGAGCCAAGTTCGGTTTTGAGAGCTGCACCAGAAGAGTCCACAGCTCAAGCACTCTCACTCAGTACTGCACGCACCATGGCGCTCTGAAGCTCGGATCCTGCCCCGCTTCACCTCAATGCTTACCTCGTCACAACTTGGCTTCCCTGTTGTCAGCAACGACGCTGCTCTAGGTCACTGCCGCTAAGAGTTCGCAAAGTGCAGCTGTCGCATTCAGTACTGCACCATGGCGCCGTGAAAGCTCGGATCCTGCCCCCCTTCGTCCTCATTGTTTACATCGTCAGAACTTGACTTCCCGTTGTCTGCAACGTCGCTCCTCCAGATCACTGCCGGTAAGAGTTTGCAAAGTGAACCGTTCCAGACTTCCTTTGGAGGATCCTGCGTGGCAGAAGTACATCGAGAAAGCCATCGAAGTAACCAACTCTGACACGCTACTCGGCAGCCTGCAGCAATCGCTGTCGCCATCGCATGATTACCCAACACCTGTGTTCAGCCTGTGCTGACAAGCAGCACTCCCACCGGCTTGGGTCTGCAGGCTCTGTGTGGTGCGGGGGTATTGAAGGATCTTATAGAAGAGCAATGGCATCCTTTGCGCTTGATGATATTCGTTGTCAGAGTAAGCTTGGCTCGCAAGAGACCCTGACCCCATCGGCCGCAACGAGTCTGAGACAGTGAGGAATGTTTGCCAGAACAACAACTGGAAGATCCAGAAGTTTGCGATCGCTCCCCGGGATTTCTCGGTACAAACAGGCGGCGACGTGAAGGGACGGGCAGCAGTCCCGTGCTTGCGAGACATCTGACTAGAAGCACGATGGGTGGCTTGTGGGAGTGAGCGGCAGTATTCTCACACCGTCCTGGTTCCTAGTTTGCACGGCAGATTGCAGACTGAAGCGCGCGACAGGAGAGTTTACGCCAACAATGAAGCTGAAACGATCCGTGACTGAGGAGCAAAAGCTTGCTGTCGGTGTCTGGGCGATTGTAGTGAAGTCTGGATTTCACTCAGTCTACCCAGATTCGATCCAACATGACTCAAACATAGGAGATGTGGAAGGAGCTCATCGATCCATTGTACAGCTGAAGCCTCTCGGCATCGAAGCAAGTTGGAAGACAGGACGGATGCCCAAGCCGGGCCCAAACCTGGCACACTCGGAGCTTGCAGAGGCCGGTACCAGAGAGGATGCTGCCAACTACCAAGGTATCCAAGGTGCAGGCGCTGTCGTTCGGGCTGCCCCCTGCGATTGCAGCGAGACCCGTGCTCGGCAACGAAAAGGCCAAAAGCGATCGACTGACTCATGTTGAGAATGAGCTTGTGAACAGGTTTGGAAAGCACCGCAGGAACCCCATCAGGTAGGGATCAGCGTGTGAGTTGCGCTTGCGTTGTCTGGTGTGACTCAGCACATATCAGCACTGAAGACCCCCACGTCGTATTCCCCGCTGTGCCTTTGCCGCAACTGTAACTTTACGAAGACCACAGCTGATGCTACCTGTCCTGCAGCAGTCTGCCGTGCTCTGCCGTGTCGCCGCTGATTCAAAAGCACTGGAGCAGGTGAATATTTCACATAGAGAATTTCACTGAGCCTCGTCGATATCCGAAGGTCGAAGCCGAAGGCCCCATTCCTCTGAATCCTTACCTACATCTCCGCTATTGTTCCTTTATCGAGAACGTTCGCAGAGGCTTGCAATGCGCGCACAGACTAGCGAATGTTGTCAAAAGCGGCAATGATGCTGACGCCCTCTGCAGCGCCCACTGCTGCGGTGCCTATACGAAGGCGTATTGCACAAAGAATTCAGGTGACCGTGGTACAGGCTTGCAATGCGATGTGGGTGCCACTCGAAGTAGAGCCCAAGGTTGGGTCTCGGGAGATGGTGTTCCAGAGATTTTGCAGAGTGTGTGTGTGTGTGTGCGTGTCGGTATTTGTATTCGTGACGAGTAAAGTTCAAACAAATCACGCTCCATTACGCTTCATGGCTAATACTCTGGAGCGCTAAGGCTGTACGTGCCTGCAGTAGTTCATGATGCCAGTGTAGCCGGTGTGATTTCATCCGGAGATCTTGCCCACTGTTCTCTTTTGCTCAGCAAACTGTTCTCATGCAAACTTCCAGTCCTCACAGCGCAGAATTCTTTTCTTTGGAGTCACAGTTTTAGAACTCAGCCGAGGCCGTTTCGACATGCTTCTATCTATGACGTGCACCCTGCAGAGCAGCAAGCCTTCGACTCGCTGAGACAGTTGGTAGGTAGGCCGATATGTCATTGTCCAGAAAACTGAGAAGCACAACGCCCCCTCCTTGTCCTTTACATGTTCAGCCCTCATCGCGCTGCAGGCCGTACAGTGAGAGGCAGAAGGCTCGCTTTGGCATGTTTGGGAAGCAGGAGAGTTCGCGCACTACCTCTGGGCTCTGTTGAATAAATTATCGTTGCACGGACGGAGCATGGGCCAAGGCAAATGCTGTAATTACTTCGTAGTTGCATCAGCCTACCTAATCGGAAGTTCGTGTTGGCAGTAGCTCTGGCAATCTAAACTCTCCCTGACACTGTTCTCGCAGCTGTTGTCGCCGAGTGATTGCTGACTGTAGCCCCAGTTGCTTCTGCTTTTTCTGCAGTCGGCCCATCGACCTGGCAGCCAGAGACGCGCCGCTGCCGGCCCAGATTGGTTTCAGGGTTGCCGGACTTGGATTTGAGGCAAAGCGGGAAGAAGCAGCAGTCGTGTGAAAAATCGGTTGCATCATCTATTTACAAACCGCATCAGATTACAAATGGACGAGGCGTTGCTTGCGTTCTCGTGGGCTTGATGGATTGTTGTTTTCCTGAAGCGGCTTGCTCTCCTGCACTAGTAGCTAGCACATGGAGAGGCTTATCATAGATGCTCACACATTCAGTAGTTAGCTGGAGGCTCAGCCAGCTCTGCTGCTACTTTCTGGTCAGAGCCTCAATACGTTGTCAAGGGTTTGAATCAGTGGATTTCCCTGGGGCACTACTCCTGAACGACTCAGGGAGGTCTTGGCACTTTCTGCCGAATTGCATCTGAGGCTGTGTGCTGCGCTTTGGCCTGCGAGGAGGTACTTGTCGCAAAGGCCTCAAAAACCGACATCTGTTGAAGTCGACTCCAGGGGACTTGGGCCGTGGCTCGCGGAGGAGCGGACTGCGTTCGTTCGGTCCCCAGGGTCGTGGCCCGTGGCAATGTCCGCAACTGGCAGTGACTGGCAGCTGTCTGCAAGATGAGGCCTCGTGTTTCCAGGGCGGCTGGTGGACCTGTCGAGGTTTGCAGGGCATGGGTTGGCCACATCCCGAGTCGATGCGTTTTGAGTAGGGCCCTGCTCTGGTAGCGAACCCCCAACACTCACCAATTCCTGAAAATGCTTTGAGCCACGGTTGCGAGACATAGCTTCGACAACGTAGATAGAGGCCGGAAATGAATCGGAAAGGAGGAAAAAGGGGGACACCATCGTTTTGGTTCTGCCTTGGGGGCGACTCCGTGGATCCAATCCTTCCGCAGCCGTTTGGGCTGGAGGGCAGTGCTCTGTGGGCAAGGCGCAGAGTCGCAGAGGCTGTGGCGTAGGGGTTTCGCCATGACGGAGTCGAACCCAGTGTCCTTGGACATGGTGCTGTTTGATTCTTCGCCGTCACCAGACAAGAAGAGGACATCGAGCGGCTCGGCAAGACCGAGAGGTGCCAATGACACAGCGGATGCCTCGGACGAGGAAGATGCGATCAACCCGGAGCCGATGGCGCTGCACAAAGCATTCGAGACTCCTCCCAGGTCTCGGCGAGCTGTAGTGCAAGACTTCACGCCAGAGGGGAAGATTCGTCCGAGAGAGTCGGAGGAAGAAGGCACTCGGAGAAGCTCGGAGATTCGTCGTGCTCTAGCTCCGCTGGCAGCCTCGCCGGCGTCCACGGTGCCTGGCGAGCTGCCAGTGACTGCGTCGTCGGACCCCTACTTGACCGAGAGCATGTGCCAAAGTGCTCCAAGTGCGAGTCTGGACATCGTGAACATCCCAGTGGAGCAATTCGGTGACCAGGCCATGTACAAGTTGGCGGACCTGCCTCCAGAAGCAGGCCACATGTTGGCACTGATGGCCTTGGTGGAAAAGGAGCCACGAGCTTCTCTATGGAACCCAGTCTTGACTCCGGTACTGAGGGTGGCAGGATACCAGAGTCTGTATGATCAGTCCCACATGGAGCAGAACAAGGAGAAAGTCCGGAAGTGGATAGAGAGACAGGACATCCCGGAGAGGTCGCAGTGCGAGGGCGGGAACTCGCAACACTAGACACGTACAGGACACTGCCTCAAAGGCACCAAAGCTCGCCTCTACAAGACCGTGCAGGACGTGTTGACGTGGGGTTGACACTCGTCTTCTCGCGGCATTGGGCTCCTACATGTCCTCCTCTTTGACAAGTACGTCAAAGTAGGCAAGGGCCAGATCATGCAGGAGGACCTGGCCAGAGAGCCGCAGTTGCTCGCGAGACTGCGGTCCTACGCCCAAAATGCCGGTCAGCAGCAGGCAGTCCTCACCGCCGCAGCCATGATCTTCGTCTCCATGTCCAACTGGCATGCGGAGCTAGCGGAGGGCTTCGTGAATATGTACCTCCATGCCTATCATCTGAGTGGTGTCTGAATTCCTATGGCTCCGAGTCCTACGACGTCCAGGGCCTCGGCGACGTGCTGAGCAGTGTGGCCTTCGCCGTCAGCCGGACAATCTCGCAGTTGCAGCCTGGTCGAATTGCATTGAACATGCTGCGACGAGACCAGATCACCGGGAAGCCCTCCAATCTCACCAAGGAGGAATTGAACGAGAGCTTGTCCCTCTAAGCCGAAGGCTTAACTCGGACAAGGCTGCATGTTGCGATGTGATTCTCACATGCCCTATTTGAGCACTCTCCGTCGAGTCTTGCACGGCAGAATCCTGCATGTCTGCGTCTTCCTAGGCACTCCTTCTTTCCCTAGGCCTATCTGCCTGCAGGTTTTCTCTGCTGCCGTGCCAAGGTCTCTGCGTGTTCTGCGGAATACCCGCATTGCCTCGCCAGGCTTGACAAAAAAACACTCTTACTGCGCAAGGCCAAAATCTTGCTTGTGCTGGTGCTGCGTGGACATGACTCGGAAAGGAGGGGGACACCATCGTTGGAGTCTCAGTCTATGATTGTTGCACAGAGCAGCACGGACGTGAGGCTTTCAGTCTGCTGCGAAAGTCCGGTACGTGTTTCTGCTTCAGGCAGTGGTCGGCGCTGGGGGAAATGCATTGCACCAAGATGCTACAGTTCACGCCGAATGCGTGTGAGCTGGGTTGCTGATCACAGCAACGGAAGTTTCTGCAAGGTAGAAGGTCGTAGGCAAGCAAAAACTAACTCCAAACGTTTCTTTGCTCACGTTGAATTGCCTGCAGCTGCTTGGCTCTGACAGCCGCAAGTGCCACTTGGACCACATCTGGCCAGCCAGTGACTATGGCGGCCACATGGCTGCACAATTAGTGTGAGCGTTTGCAAGCTATGACTGACGCTACTGTGGCATTCACATGTGGCTTAGACTCTGCAGTGAACTCAGCTGACAGCTGGTTGTGTGCAGACGAAAAGCTTTTTGGAGAATCTGCCCGAAAGTAGCCAAGACTCATCGTTTGCAAGCCGCCCAATTCCAATCCTTCTGGGAACCAACGGATAGACGACAGACTTCCAAGGCTCCCACCTCGATGCAGGCTGCTGCCACAACAGACCCGAAGACGGACCCCAGACTGCCAGGGCTGAAACAGAGTTCAAGATTTTGCTGCCGTGATGTGCAGAACGTGCCATGTTTGTTCGAAGCACATCGCGGCATCGCCAACTTCAGTGCCATCACGCTGCTAGGGCCGTTTGGAGCCTGATCCTGCAATTGAAACTGCTGCATGCCAGGAGCTCAACCACTTTTGCCAGAGGTACTGCCAGAGACCGGTCACGAAAGCCGAGCCATGGCGTGCAGCGCATACTGCAGGGTCCGGATACCAGGATGGGGCTTCTACTCGTACCTGCATGTCTGTGTGAGATTTTGGCTGAAACGCTTCACCCGAATGATCCCGAATGCTTCAGTTGTGCACATCCGCCTGTTTCCATGAAGATGGTATGCCTAGTGGGCCTAGTGTCCGACCGAGGATATCTCGTACACCACGAACAAGTTCGGGAACCAGTGGCTCTCCTTTCAAGCTTCTGTTTAAATGCTCCGAGCTGGTGCGGCCTCCTGTAGAAAAGTAGAGGACCTGATAGGTCACCCGACCCCGGGGCCAGCCAAGAGAACCCACAGTTGAATCGATGCCCCATGCCTTGCACATTCGCTGCAAGCAAGATCTGCGCCCAAGGTACCAAAGCATTGTCAAGCTGGATTGCATTCAGGCCGGCCTGCAGCATGCCGCGAAATCTGCAATCTGGAAATGCGGCCTTTCTGGGTCCCCGCACGTGGCACAACACCAACCTCACCTGGAGTCCTAGAGGACCAAGCCCAAAAATGCCCAACAAACATTGCCGTCCTGTCGTCAGGGCCAAGAGTACGCTGGCCACCTTTGTTTGAACCAGAAGGAGGCGGCACCTTGCCGCCTTATGGGCCTCCCTCGACAGCCGTTTGGAGTCAATTTTGGTCCTCTGAGTGCATCCCAGGAAAAGTCCGCCGCTGAGCAAGCCGTCATGGCTTTCCAGCCTCAGATGCTTGGAGACAAAGAGTTCGGACAGAGGACATATCTGTGCAAGGCCAAAATCTTGCTTGGGCTCTTGGGCCGTCCGTAACGTTTCCATCGTCCTTCCGTCAACCTGCCAACATCTGCCAAGAGAGCCCAGTCAGGATGGCATCGCTGCCGCCGCCGGCAAGCAAGGCCCGGCTTCTTGTCACCTGGTGCGGAGTGGTAGAAAGAGACGAGCCTGAGCGCACGGCAGCTACGGATCCCGTCGCAGTTGTTAAGACCCATTCCACTACTCGAAGGATCCGAAGAAGAAGAAGGAGAGACCGAGGCCGGGCGCAGAAGTCTAGAAAATCATTGTTCAGGCTTGGCCTGGGTTCGAACGATTCTGAGCCTACGATTCTTTGTACCCCCCCCCCCGGGCGTCATCCAAGCTATGTGCCGAAAGTGGCTCAAGGCTCACGCCGGCTGAGCTCGCCGCTAAGAAGGCAAAGCAAGCCGAGGCTCCGGGTTGTGGAAGAGTTGCACGGTAGCTTGCATGGCATAGCGCGGGTGTGCGTTCTCGATGGACTGCGTCATTCCCCACAGAAACAATGAATTGCACAATTGCATAAAGTTTTCAAGTTCTTACATCGCCTGAGCTGCTTGCAGGAAGGCGACAACCCCGCGGTGACGCCGAAAACGAGCCTCGGCATGAAGCATTCGCATGAACCTGCCATGTGTGGTGGAAGAAGAAACGGGTCAGTCGCCCTCAGCAGATCACGAAGCTGTGTAACATGAGCATATATTATTATCTTGGCCCTAGATAGCATACTATCCGTGCACGTTCTTCAAGTTCATGCAATCCAACCGAGCCTGCCGGCAAGGAAGCTGAATGCCTTGGTCGCCGACCCAGATGCTTTCGGTCGCGAGTAGTCCCATCAAATCATTGTCAATTGCCATCCGGAGTTTCCTCAAGTAGGTCGACTCAGAAGGGCTGAGGCCACAGGCGCTGCAAGATGGACTGCGCACGTAACGATGCCATACATCGCAACCCAACACAAGAGTCACAAGAGCAACCGGCTGAACGTAGGAACCGTCTGGATATGTCACTGCATACAGTACTCAGACTACTTGCCTGAGACGTCGTAAGGTCATGAAGATTGCGAAGCGCTATCTTCAGAAGGGCGAGACCATCTACGAGACAAAGACTTATGCCGGTGGGGGTCACCAGGTGCGGTGCCAGCGGAGCGCTTTCTGCGTACACGTGTCCCAGCCGCCAGGCGACAGTGCAGCTGAAGGCCTTGCCTGGCGATTGGGGAAGCCGCGTGTGGGCAGGCCACGTCAGCTCTACGAAACAGAAGGCGGGACCACAGCATCTCACACGAGTAGCGACCTGCTGCTGTCGCAAGCTGTTGCTGCTTAGCCCTGCGCAATAACAGCCCGAAACAAGCAGCTTGCAGGCTGAGCAAAGTGCAGCCGAAATTGCACTGAAGCAGATCAGCGAGGCCCTATGGGCTGCCCTCGCAGTCGGAAGCGTTGGGAAAATGTCGGTTGGGTCGCAGTAAAGGGGAAGCAGACATAGGAAATGCGGCTTTCTCACCCAGATCACAGTGGACTACATGCGCGGGGAATCCTCAGCTAAACATGTCTCAGACACAAACTGATGGCTTCATATTAGAGAAGCGCACGGAGCCAAAGGACACCGAGATGATGGCAGAGGCTGCTAAGCCCAAGGGCGCGGGGACCCGCACTTAGATTCTGCGATCACGGGCATGTCAAACCTCCTTATAAACTGTCTTCTGGCGTTTTCATGGTATTCGCCTCAATTTTGTCACTGGCTGCGCTCAAGGATTCTTCCAAATTCCATTACACTCTTAGCCTTGCAGGCCGGAAGGTGTAGACAGGATTAAGATGGCCAAGCGAGATCAGCGAGCCGACATGATGAGCTTCAGATTCTGCTGCTTTCAGCACCCGCGTCTCTCAGGAAAGGAAAGGGCAAAGGCAAAGGAAAGGGCTTCGGCTTCATGTGGGGCCCCTGGGACTGGCAGATGATGCCGCTCAGCAGCACTGCGGACAAAATGGTTTGGGAGATGGAACTTCGCGAAAACTGCCATTTGCTGCTAGAAAAGTGCGGACATATAAAGTGCGGACATATGGGACCACTGATCATTTTGCTGGAGGTGGGGCGGAGGGCCTTCTGGGCCCAATCTCCCGCGAGAGCGGGTTACAGAGGAGCCGGTGAAGGGCGAGGTCCTGGAGTGGAAGGCGCTTGCGATTTCTGCACACCCTGCCGGCCAAACCGTTAAAACATTTCTCTGGAGGATAGCTTCGGCTGGCTGAAGTCCAGCGCGCCCATTGACCACCCCTCGGCAAAGCAGCGCGAGGGTAAGATCTACGCAAGCAAGAAGGCCGGCAAGGAAACAGCACAGGATGTGACATAAGCCGCTGGACAGCTTCCCTAGAGCCGCCACGTAAAAGCTTAGCATGTCTTTCAGCTTGCCAGGATGTGACGTCGGGAACGATCGAAACAGGATCCAAAGTCAGCTTCCATGTGTACAAGGACGACGACTTCCTGGTCTGCTCGTTCAGGGTGGCAGTGTACCCATAGCTAGAGTCTAGAGCCCGGCGGTTCTGCAGCCTCCAGGGCCAGCATTCGGAGGTTGTGATATTGTGCCGCGCGCAGGACGCCCAGGGCCTTGGAGCAGAAGAAGTACAGGTGCTGTGATTTCTTGGCCATAGACGTTCATAATGAGCTGGGACCGTTTCAAGTTGAAGGGTTCAGGGCTGCCTAGCTTTCGGCACCCCTCCAGATGCTACATGAGATGGTTAAAATCCTGGATGTCTACAAGCTTACGCACATGGAGCCTCCTGCAACCCTTGAGCTGACTCTTGCCTTAGGAGGCAGAGCCCAATCAATGAGAAGAAGAAGGTTTTCAAAAGCCTCTTTGGAAGCGTCTGCGAGACCTGATTCCAGTAAGAATGACCAGCCGAAGAGTGCAGTATCATCGATCTCTACTTCGCAGACGAATTGATTGAGAAATGCCCTGCCACGCACGACGCATGTTGCTCTTCGATGCGTACTCATGCGAGGCAGCTGGGCATAGGAAAAACAGTCCGATTATGTCAAAGTTTTGCCTTTGGCAGATACCCTAAGGGTCCAATCCAAAATTTGAGTCTGCAATTACTGGGCTCGTGTGACCAGAACATAGAGATTCAGGACTGCATGCTGTTGTACTTTGCAGTGTTATGCTTGACGTCGGACCCTTGGGGATAGTTTTGGGACGGCGAGTGTATTTGATCGAACAAACACGTCGAGAGACTGTCGTTGAGAGAACTGGGAGTCCGTCGACAGTGCCGATGATTCTGGAGCATGAGACCTGAAAAGAACGAGCCCTACAGACAACTCGAAACGCTAATACTCGGGATGCTGCGGCACCGCCCAGTGCACTTACTTGTCGGTTCCCTCTCAAAAGACGCCAGCTTTGTGGGAAAGCACACCAATTCACTGATGCGAGAAGTCAGTGAGATTCCCGTGTTTGGGGTTTTTTGATAGACACAAGATAACGTAGTTATTTGCATTTGTTGAGTGGATGCTCCAGACACGGAAGACGAGACGCACCTGAATGCTGAACGTAGTGCCTGATTTGCTATCCCGGCAGCTGTCAATACGTTCAACAAGTGGCTTGGTCACTGGTTGCCGCCAGCTGCTGCCCTGCTGATCGATTGTGGGCGGTAAGAAGCTGCAGTTGTAAACTAGCGGAGCCACTGCAAGACAGGTTCGATCCTGGTGAGTTTTGCCTCTTGGGCGAGGGCCGCCGCACACCATCGGCAGATGTGGTGGGTGACCAGGGTGAGTGCCGACCTCCGTGATTTCCCTCGTCCTTGGTGGCATGTCATTCGGCAGCTTTTTCATTAAGTCACCGACCCACAGCGATGTTCACGAGCCTCGGCCTCATCCTGCTCCTATCCGTGTCAAGCCTGTGACGACACAGGTTCCCACGAGGTACAAGATGTCTTGCCAAAGACCTGCCATGAGTAGAAAAAGAGCAAAGCCGGTCCCGCCAAAGAATATCGTATGGTCGGCACAGCTTGTGAGATAAAACTGATCACACAAATGCCACCTAGCCACTGCAGCAACTGCAACAAGAGTCGGAGTCAGCCTTCCACTTGCAATCGATGTGGTGCGGCTTCTTGTGACCAGTGGCAGCAAGCTGCTTCGACTGCCACTTGTGCGTGGTGGAGCGGGCCCTGCCAAACTCACGGTAACAATGCAGCGATAGTGATATTTTACAACCGAATCAGTGGCTGGTTTGACATTAGGCATTATGTTTGTCGCAGGGACAGCAAGAACGATTATTCCAGTGGTCATACAAGTCATACGAATAAGGGGAGCCTTGCAATCACTGGAAGTATTATCACACCGCCAGAAAAGCAACATCAACAGCAGTAACACCACCGCCTAGATGGGTGTGTTTTCATTCGAGCACCCAGATGAGCTGACACTGCCTCTGGCTTGCGCAACAAGCCGGGCCAATCCTCCGTCTCCTTCTACTTCTCGTGTCATCCCATCTACTATCCATTCGACAGGTTGGTTGTTTACATGACTGTGTTGTGCTGTTTGCTTGTTGCTTTGACCGTGAGCCACTGCCTGCTCTGTAGTGTCACCAGACCCCCAGATCAGAGAGGAATTGGAAGGTCCATCATAAGCCCACCGATCGTCTGCGCATGCGCATCAGCTTGCACTGCTAAGGTGGGCCGACTCGTGACTCAGCGGCTCTGTAGCATGAACATGTTCCAAGTGCACGGAGTGCGCGACCCAGTCATTGAAAGAACCCGTACCCTCTTCACCGCATCGCATCAGTGCATGAAAGAGGACCACCTTCCTTCCTGTTCGGTGTTCGCAGCAACTTGACTCTCCCCCCAGGTCCTTCGGAACAAAGAGAATGCCAAATGGGTGGGTTCCTCAGCCTAGCGGCCTAGAATTGCTATAAAAGTGGAAGGGAGCTTCCTAGACTCTAGACCTCGTTTGAGGCAGAAGGCATCTCGGGCCTCGAGCTTTTCGAGGCTGCCGTGGCCTCAGCGAGCCGAGCCTGGGCTCAGAGCGTCAGAAGTTCCTGACCCGAGGACTCTCGAGACGCCCTGGCCCTCCAGGAACCGCTCAGCAAAAGACCCGGCCCTTTTCGCCAATGCTTCCGTTGCAACGTGCCGAACCAGCATGAGCCGGGGATAGCATCCACCGAGGTACCGCGAATGCAGTGGCGAGAGGCCCAGAATTCAGAGATCTCGGTGCACAGAAGGGGGGAGACGATGTCCAGACGAAGAGCAGTCGCGACATGCTGAGGTTTGCACTACCGGCGTCCCAGCCTTCGGCATGGCGGGACAGCTGGAGCCTTTGGAGCCGTCAGAAAGCGCCCTTGAGGTGACCATCATGTAGCTTTGAGGCTTTGGGTCCCTGAGATTCGAGGTTTCCTTGGTAGCAGTTTGGGTCGTGGCATGCTCGCTTGCATTTCTGTCATCTCTTGACTCATTGATGGCTTTCCGACGACAGTCCTGGAAGTACTTTCGAGCACAAGTACAAGCGATCGGGAGGGCATCACTGAAAGAACTAACTAACGAACACTGCAATACAGACGTGATTCGTACATGGGTGTCCGGCCAAGTGGTATTCGCGATTCAGCCTGCCACTCGCGTTGATGAGCTTTGCACAGAGGTGGGAAAAGGGCAATCATCCAGAATCCGTCCGGCTCCCAGCAGGGTGTTGGCCGGCAAGATCTGGCAAGGCTGGTCAAGCCCGTAATGTCGTGCCCACATGCTTCGGACTGAATCGGCTTCATGTGGGAGCATGACGAAGCCCTGTTTTGTGGAAGTCTGAGGTAGATCACTTCGGTGTGAAGAATGCCGCCCACGTTTGGCTTTTGCCTCGGCAGCCGTGCGGCCATCAGGTCTGAGGTAGGGACGACATATCGTACAAAACGCCGGTTCTTTCCGCATGAGAAGTGCCGAATCTCCTTCAAGTTAGCCGCAGTTGGAAAGGCGGGTTTTCACTTCGCTACCCTGACTTACCAGTCCTTCCGCTAATCCCGATGCAATTTGCTCACTGGGTTTGCCGCCAACAGCAGAAGATGGCTGTATGTCATCATCTTTTTGCAATTTGGCCGCAGTACAGGCCAGACTTGCTTCACAGAAACATGCGCGATCCAGCAACGCTCGCAAAACAAACGATGTCAATGGCAAAGTGTGCTTGGAGTGCGCGACCAGGTCTGCGGCTTCGGGGTCCTGAGCTTAGCCACTCCTCGAACGGCTGGCAGACTTTGCGTGTTTCACTTTTCGGCCAGGCCAGGTTTGTAGGCACAGCAGCCCTTCGTGCCATGAAGGCCGAAGCGTCGCTTCGTGCTGATGTCTTCGATAGGCGGGCCCCGGGTGCCATTCCAAGGCTTTTCGTGGATCGATTTTGGCTATAGCTGGGATCTCGTTGTCCTAAAAAGAAAGCACAGCTTACAAAGTCAAAGTCTGGCGCCCATCCAACGGCTCTCTCGATGCCCCGGGTGCAGACAGGGCAAGTGGGGCTCCTTGGCCTCGCCCGGCCGTCTCCCCTGGCTTGAATGGCAGTGCCCGCCGAAGACGCCAAGGGCTACAGTACTATATCCTTCCTCACCCTGTCTGTGAGCCGGATAGCACAGGGAACAGTGGCTGGTCGCGGCGACGTTCGCCATGAATATGTTGGAAAGAGAAGTGGATAGGGCTTCAGCGTTCTAGTTTGGGGAGGGGTGTCGAGCTTTGGTGTAGGCCTCGGCCTTTTGGTCTACACTCCCTTTAAGTAGAGCTACTAGCTCGCGGCCAGGCCCAGGGCCCAAGCTGCTGGTGTTCAGGATTTCAGGGTTTTGGAGCTGTGCGAGTCTGCCGGGTTGCTGCTCTGCTGCGGGATGTTGCGAGTTCAATCCTGGCAGTACGCCGGTTTATGGCAGAGGTGTCACGCGGCGCGATGGGTTTCCGTACAGCATCCTCAACGGTGGCGGTGTCTTAGATGCGAAGGCCAGGTGCCCGGGGTGCCTCCTTGCACAAGTTCTTATGCGAGATGTGATCGACTGGTGGAAAACTCGGTGAAGCAACAAACTAGTAACTATAGCTCAATGGCCGAAAGCTGGAAGCTCCACCAGTGTTCGTAGCTAAGCAGGACCGCTCCGACTAATTAGGTGCGCCGAGCGCGTTCGATGGATGTGGAAGACACTGAGAAATAGGGCTGCTCTTGTGCGATGTTGTCCAGCATTTCCTTGCATCCTTTCCTCATGGCAGCCAGGCAAAGGGTGAAGCGGCCGTGCGCGAGCTTGTCCGGTGCTCGGGCTCATGTCGGGAGACGTCAAGTCAGACATCGAGATTCCTGCTGGGAGTCCCTTTGGATGTGCTAGTACATGATGTACCCAGCATAACTTCTGCCTGGTAGCCAGGGGGAAACCCCGGGGCATGACACGCCCGGCGAATCCAGGTTGGCGAACCGTTTGGGTTATGGATATGCACGGCTCCGCTGTCGCATCTTCCGAAGCTGCACCTCCACGTGAGAAGTAAACATGAAGGCAATTGGATACTATGTTACTATCCCCTAGCCACCGTGAGCTTCACGGCGCACGAAGGCCGTCGGTACATGCAGTATGCCTTCCTGCGTCCTGGTACCAAAGACTGAAGCGAGGCCACACAGCGGGGCTTCGGTGTCACAGTGGTTCGGCCTGGGCAGCCGAGACCTGAGCCTCTTGGTAACTCGTGTCATGAGTCTCTACAGTCAAAGACCTCATCAGCGGCGAGCGGCTTTCGCTGACTGCAAGTTTGCAAAAACGGCACTGAATCACTTCAGGTTGTTTGGCGGGCCATATGACAACAATCGCTACTTGGGCACACTCTTCCAGCTTGACAAGGTGGCTAGATGTGGGTACTCGGCACGTCGCCATTTTGAAGCTGAGGCTTTTACCGTTCCTAAGCAGAGCACAGGTGTAATGGTGAGTGTCGCTTGCATGCTTGGCCAAGCTGGGCTGTTTTGGGAGTCGTTCACGACATTTGCACCTCAGCTTGCAGGACTCCAGCGTTCAGGCTGTGAAACTTGAAGCTGGAGACACTGCGGTGGGCGACACTTTGCCCGCGACCAAGCGAATTGAGAGGAGTCGTGCCAAGGTGATGCAGAGCAGCCTTTGCATCACTCTTGCTAAGGGTGTCCATCTAATCAGGCGCACTATCTAGCCGTTCATTCACGTGTATTTGTGGCCGCGTATACGTGCGTGCGTGCAGAAGTCACATGCGTAGCTGCACAGATGCATCTCTATCTGTGTCTTTCGGTGTCCAAGTATCTGTTTGTCTGTTTACCTAGTGCTTTTGGCACGACAACAATAACGCTCTCCGACATACCTTTCCAACTGTACTAAATGCCTAAGCGTGCCTGCCTATTGTAGATGTACACAGATGCATCTGTGCAATGGGAACAACCGCGGGAAATATCGTAGCAGAAGTGCCGCCAGCCCGCGCTTCCGATAACAAGCGAATCAACATCGGAGTTTATGTCAGCACCCCAGTTTTGCGGGACGGCCAGGCCTTTTATGCGCAACTGGGCTGAGGGGCACTGCCAGATTGCAAAAGCGTGAGCCTCTGCACAGCTCAGCCTTCGCTATATGGTCACCACCACGTCACACACGCCTGCAGCAGAAAATGCAGCAAATGGACTGGATGATGCACTTCATTCACGGCAGAGTCGAAGCGTCGGAGATAAGAGAACTGATGCCCACAGCATCGCTACTTCAAGCCCAAGTTAGTCAGAAGCACTCTCAGGCGCAGTTCACTCGCGGGCGTCCTCGTCCGCAGTCACAAGCTCGGACTCGCATTTCGATCCGTAAAACTTAAAAAATCTTAAGAATGGCCGACATGAGTTCTTGAGGTCTTTTTTGTGCGGAACCTGACATGGAGTTTGCAGCAGGGGCCCAAGCTGTAGGATGGACTGAGTCCTCTTCAGCACATCTGGGTTCTAGCTGCTCGCATTTGGGGCCCATGTCCCAGCTTTGAGGGCAAGTTGGGGCACTTATAGGAAGTAAGTGAGCTTCAGTTTGCTTGAGCCTTAAGCTGGTTTCTGAAATCCCGGCAGCCACTTCAGCTGATCTTCTCGCCTTCATTCTCCTTTGATGGCCGCCTCCAAGGAGTTACTTCTTGTGCTGAATGCCGGGAGCAGCTCCGTGAAGTATGCTCTTTTTAGCATTGCCGGAGCTCCTGCCCGTTGGAGTCGGGTGGTGCATGGGCTGGCAGAGGGCATTGCCACCAAGACTGAGTGCCGAATCAAGGAGGAGACGCATGAAGGCAAAAAAGTCCACAAGGTGGATCTCCCAGATCACCGGACGGCTTTGAGCCGCGTTGTGGATTTGTTGCCCGGCAGGGATAGCATCAGCTCGGTGGGTCATCGAGTCGTTCACGGCGGTGAGAGTTTTAAAGCTGCTGCCTTGATAAACCCGAGAGTTCTGCAGGCCGTTCGCGATGCCACTGTCCTCGCCCCTTTGCACAACCCCTGGAACATCTTGGGCATTGAGGTTGCCGAAGAGCTGTTCGGGAGAGACTGCCCACAAGTGGCTGTTTTTGATACAGCCTTCCATCAGACAATGCCACCTCGTGCATACATGTATGCTCTCCCTTATGACCTTTATAAGACGCACCACATCCGGAAGTACGGATTTCATGGCACTTCTTACCTTTATGTGGCGGAGGAGACATCCCGAGTGCTGAAGAAGCCTCTGGACAAGCTGAATATCATTGCCTGCCATGTGGGCAACGGCGCATCAATGGCAGCAATCAAGCAGGGCAGATGCATTGACACCACAATGGGAATGACTCCTTTAGAGGGCCTCGTCATGGGCACACGGTGTGGCGACATTGATCCAGCTGTGCCTTCCCATCTCATTGAGCAGCTGGGATACTCTGTGAAGGAGGTCAACAACCTAATGAACAAGGCATCGGATGTTCAAAAAGACTTGTTCAGTTCGGGCTGTCTCAATGTTGCCGTGCCAGCCCTGTGCAAGGAATCGGGGTTGCTTGGGCTCTGCGGTCTGTCTGACGACCGGGACGTTGAGCGTGAATACTTTGAGCAGAAACCCCGAGGCACCCTGGCGAAGGAGGCCCCGAGAGTCTGCGAGCATCCTGGCTCTAAAAGGTCGCATGAATTTAGCCTTGCGCCAGGTCCAAGTTTACCGGATGCGCAAATACTTGGGTGCCTTTATGGTCGCGCTTGATGGGCAGGCTGTCTGGTAATGCCTGCCAGCGGTGCTGCCTGAGATTCTTCTGGCAGGTTGACGCGCTGGTGTTCACAGGAGGTCTCGGGGAGAAGTCCCACCTCTTAAGGAGCAGGGACAGCTTTTTAATTTATATCGCTCCCAGCATCGAGGGGCGCCCATGCCCAGGACGCTGGTCTGCCAGGGCTTGGATCGCCTGGGCCTTGAAATCGTCGAGGACCTACTGGTACCCCGTGTTGCACCTGCATCTTCGAAGCGAGTTTGTTTAAAGATACTTTCCTTCGGAGGAGGCGAACCAAGCGAAGGGCGGCCGCTTCTCTGCGACTTCTCTGCATGCAAAGTAGAATTCCAGGCTGGCTCGACACAGTCCACGAGACATGCCAGCCGCAGCATCCATAGAATATAGAATATCGTCAATATGCTCGGCAATCCTGAATGGCGGTCGGCGCGAGTAGATTTGCATTGCCCGAGTGTGAGAGAGTGTCGAAACTGTTGGATCATGTGTCGCCTTGCCGGCCTCTGCGTACTCAGAGAACGGTGACGGTGAGTTGGAAAGTCGGAACCGCAAACCAAGGATAACACTCGCTTGGACTCCAAGCGCCTCTCAACGCAGATCTGGGTGATCCCGACAGACGAGGCCAGCACTGGACCGTAAGAAGGGTCATCGGGCTAAGATTTGAACTTTCCTCGTACGCTGGTCAGTAGCTTCATGTCATTACGTCATGTTGCATCATGCTCGCGAGGAACTCTGCATTGCCCAGCAAACGCAGATGATTGTGTCAAAGGACATGGTTACGCAGTGACTCAAAGAAGTCGAGCTGCCGCATAGCTCTGGACATGTTAGTTCTATTGTTTGAATACTGAAAGGTAGCCTTATGATGCCACTGCACAGAGTCAGTGTTCCACTGCACAGAATGGCCGACCGCTCTTTTGATGGATCTCGCAAGTCGAGAGATTGGGGCAAAAGGAAGCAGAGTCGGAGGTAGCGATTCTCTGCCAACCAGAAGTTGCATTTGTCGTCGCTGTCCTTTCCTGCTTTGTGCTGGCACAACGCATGCATGCCCGCTATGTAGGTCATCAACGAGGATGGCGAGTGCTTGTCTCAATGACTGGCAGGGCTCACCTGTAGCATATTTCTAATATGCATTTGGGAATCGAGCCAGTGAAGCCTGATTGCATCTCGCGCCTAAGGCCTCCATCGGAGGAGGCCATCGATGCCATGCTGCGATCGCCGGGAACCCAGATTCTGGGATTCTTGGGTCGGTTTAGTTTTGTCGGTATGCAGAAGCGGCACTTGCATGCAACCGGCCAGGATATCACCGGAGGCCGCAGAGGTGGGATGCCCAACACGGTGCGATTTGGATAAAGCGGCTGGTTGATGTTTCGCGGTCGGACTTGAAGGCTGTGCAGCTGTGCTGTACTTAAGGATCTTGTCCGGACAAGTCGCTTGCTTTCCTCTCCGCTGAAGAAAGGGGAGAGGCAAAACAGAATCTGTGATAAGAAGCGTCGCGTGATGCCCTCTCAGGAGGCCAGGTCGCGGTTCACGGGCACGCGCGAGCGCAGATGGTGACCGACCACTTGTGGCCGCCGAGTGAAGCAAAGACGCCGTCACGCAGGACCTCGAAAGCTCTCACAGCTCCACCCGCTACAGCATCCATTTCAAAGCCTGTGAGCGCACCATTTGTCGGATGGGAGCCTGTGACCCATGGTCGAGCTGACGGGGGAAAGCCGAAGCAGGAGCGGCAGGTTGCAGCCTCGCACATCATGGAGGAGTGTCTTACAACTGACAACATGGCCGGAGTGGCGCACGCAGTTTCGACGATTTTGGAGTGGGATCTCTTGAACTCCACTTTTGGGTCACGGTCAATTGGGGACAATTCCCCTTCGAGCAGGCGCACAATGGTTGATGCCCTGGCGTCTCGCGCATCGTCCCTGCAGTGGCAGTAGCTCCAGCCTCTATACAGCTATCTGTCTTCATCGCGAGTTAGATATGATGATTCGCGCTTGGAGGTCAATGTTCACGAGCCTCAATAACTTGCCGTCCCAGCATACACTTCAGCCGACCGCCCCAACACCGTCCGGAATGGACATTGAGCCCTGCAGATAAAAGCGCACACAGATGCACGGGGCACCGTTCCTACTCTTGTGGCTGTGGCAAAGAAGAAGCAAGAAGACGGCTGATGTATGTCCGGTTTCCAGGCGGATGAACAGATGCAGAAGAGATTGGGTTTGGCAAGAGAGACCTTCGGCAGCGGCCTTGGCTTGATGGCTCCAGGTCTAGCCGAGTCTAGCAGCTAGCATGCATGCAATCCCTTAGAGGTGCTGTGGTAGTCTCAGCTACTGAAAGATCCATGAGTTCGGACTGCTGAGTCTGAGTGGGTTTGCATTCGCAAGGCTGGGCTGCACATGTTGACATGCGTTTAGTTTAATGAGCAGCACGAGTTAAGGGTTGGCTGTTAGCATTATGACGAGACGACGAAGTCGCTCGATGATCCATTCCAAAGCCCTTCAGTTGAGCTCTTGTGAAACCTGCGCCGTGTGTCTGGACTGGAGTTGCACAGCATAGAAGCGCTGCCCGAGGAAAAGCCGTCGAAAACGTCGTCAGCGGCAAATTGTTTGATAAATGATGAAGCCAGCAAGCGCAGGCAACCGCAAAAGTGCGACAGGGGCCGCAGCCCGTCTTGAAAGAGAGCCGCTTCGTAGTGCCTTCATGATGCGGACACGGGCAGCATGCTGAAAGCGGGAGCTAGTGCAGCAGGCAACAGTTTGCATTGTTGAAGCACAAGCCACTTTCTGCCGGATCTCGCAGCCTGCACCACTTGGGCAACATGCCGTTCGTACTGACAACGAGAATCGAGAAGCAACCCAACCCATAAATCGAGGGTGCAACTCCTCTAGGACCCAGTGAATTCAACAGCAGCCCTCTACCCCGAACACGGGTACAGCAACATTGCAAGTCAGCCAGCTCGGGATCTATGCGTATCAAGGTTATGGCATGCCATCCCTGAAAACAAGCCTTACCTGTCCCAACATCCTTGGCCAGAGCCGGGCTGAGCATGTGCCGTAGCCTCGAGATGCCTTCAGCTCGGCATCATTGCATTCTAGATTCTAGATGTCCGCGGCCGCAAATGCCATTGCTGCAGCAGCTGTTGCCAACATTCGAGCAGTGTCCTCAGAAGATAGTATTGTGCTCATGCTGAATCATGGCATATCATGGCACAGATCACGTTTCAGGTGTTCCCACCAGACATGATGGTCACACCACACGTCACGACACGACGACTTGCTAATCCTAGGGCCTGAGACAGCAAGGTGCCTGTGTTTTTCTGTGTCGTCGCGCTTGCACTGGTGCCCTCCAGTCCTACATACTGCTGTGATGCAAGACCTCTACTTCCTTGCAAACCCCACGCAGGTCTTGCCTGAATGGCCCCAGCTCCTTTTGAACTGGAAACGTTTGTCGTCGCCCCAAGAATTCCTGCCTTGCCAGGCAACGGCAGCGGAGGCCCTTGCCAGAGAAAGACAGACCAACGACCGTAGCTTAGCCATCACTGAGCGGACAGTTGAAGAGAATGCATCTATGGGCTTCAGTTTCAGATGTCGTAGCACATTTTTCGGGAAGCAGGCTGCTGCATGCAGCATGCTGTTCGATGCAGCCTGCAGCCACTCTAGCTGAGGCCTCCGCGGCTGAGCTGCTGCAGCCACGGCCAGCGGAAGCACCGGCGAAGTCCGGCCACGGCTATAGGCCCGGGAGGGGAGGTTGCGATTTGACTAAGAGCTCGAAGTCCCCATGCCGTTGCACACAAAGCCCTGTCCGTTTGGCAGTTTCAGCAAGCTGAGCGCAGCGGAGCAAGCAGCGCCGGAAGCCAAGCAAAGGTTGAGGGGCTATTGCAATGCCACAGCCGTCACCGTCAGGGAGAGAGATACGGCACCCCCAGACCACCATGTGTCGAATAGTGCGATGCCGTCGCTGAGATGGGCTTTTCGACACGACAAACCCAAACAAGAACCTGAAACAAGCCCGCAGGGCAACTCCGGATGGTACATGCTCGCGGCTGTTCTGGCTTTCCTGTTATGGCTGTCTGCTGACGGGTTTGCGACAAGCCGCAGACATGCGAAAAGAATTGAATCATGCTAAAGCGGTAAGAACTTGAAAGATCTGAATTGAAATGCTGCGACGGGACTATTTCCACAGGCAGCTCTCAACCCCGTAGCAGCCCGCCAATGGGCTCTTCGTCACAGACGACATATTGTGGACAACTCCACAGTTTGAAGCCGTTGGCCGCCCGTGAAACTTTATCTAGGAACATTAGATAAGGCAGAGCCCCCTGACATGCCGGAGTGCCGAACCTATGAGCCATGCCGGCGGGCCCGGAGCTGCCCGCTTTGGCAGCTCCATGGCTCTCTTAGATTACTGAGTTGCTGAGCTGCCTTTGCTCAGAGGATTTCCAAGGCGACACTTCAGGCACCTCTTTCAGCATTTCCAAACTCAAAGTCGCGTTGAGTACACCAACCAAGCTAACACCTCGAGTCAGTTTCAATCGCCTATGGCCTGCCTAGAGGCCTGGATCCCATGCCTTGCAAGATTTGACAAAGTTTCCGAGGGAGACGAATATGAGTAGAATCGCTGAGGCTGCTAGTTCATTTAGCGAAGAAACACGCTTTGCAAACTAAATGCCCCTCAAACAGGACCCAGTCGAGTTGGCTGCACCAGCAAACAGCACGGCACGTCGTCCAGAGCTGTTTACGAGCATGCATTGCCAGAATAGTTGCGGGACTGGCGCAGACCTGGAACAGGAAGGGCCTTATCAGCAAACTTTGGCAGCTAGTCGTGGTTTCTGTCGCTGCTAGGCGTGTCAGGCAGCGAACTTTGTCTGGCAGGCCCAATAGGTTTCAGAGGCTCCGAAGTGCGAAGGGCGTTCATTGCATGAATTTCCTCCAAAGGATTTGCTGGAGCAGCTAGATGAGGAGGAGCGCAGGGAGGAGGCGAGCCGCACCAAGCCGCAGCTGGGCTGGCATACGCGACAGCAGAGATTTAGAGTCGGGAAAAAGGTGGTGTTTGTCGGGTTTGCGGTTCAGGGTTGGGCATTCCGGAAAGGGGTTCGGCCGGGACACGATGCATGCATGACCTCGCAGATGAAGGATTGAATAGGGGCTCGAAGCACGCAGAAGATCCGTGGGCCTGTGCCCAAGTGTTGGAGTTGTTTGCATTCTCTTCTTTTCTGCCGCTTCTGACAGGTGCCTCGGTCTCATCGAGCTAGACAAGAAGGTAGTGCGGCAGCAGGGAGGGTATCACCAGCGGCCTCCCAGGCTCGTACTGCACGATGGGCGAGCTGAAAGCGATGCCGATGTGAGTGGATGCTTGGCTCCAGCTTCCAATGAAGTTGAGTTACTTGCAGCATTTTCTAGACTTCGGCATGCTAATTTCGGACATTCCCATGCCAAGAGTTCGTCAAAGCATCTTGCCGATGGAGAGCGTGATCCCTGAACCGTACCGAACCAATTCAGGATGTGTTCGGCTGCTGCTGAATGCTGCAAGCATCGACGTGGCACAGGCCATTGTCTTCTGCGGGCTTCCGGTGCTGGTGCCTCTGGCAAACCTATGTTTGTGTTGATAATGCCTAGAGCTACTACTACTTAGCTGGGGGTACCGTGTTGATTCCGAGAGCTCCTAGCTTGAGATTTGCCTAGGTGCACCCTCTCCTAAGAAGCATTTTCTTCGACGATTCGCTGGAGGAGGTGGGTCGAACGGGCTGGGCGTCATTGACAGAATTTGTCAACAGCACGGTAACTAGAGTTGTGACATTCAGAGTCATGGCAAACTGCCATTTCCTTGAACAATTATTCTTACGATTTAGATATGATTTCAAGGATCCTTCCGGTTACGATTTTGATACGATTTTGATATGGTTTACGATTTTGATATGGTTTACAATTTTGATACGATTTTGATACGATTTTGACACGATTTTGATACGATTTCGTTACGATTTTGATACGGTTTCAATACGATTTCGATACGTCTCCAGCCTCCCCCAGGACTGGTTTTGATGTGTTCGCTAGGGTTTTGATATGGTTTTCGGACTTGCAGCCGAGCTGCTTTCCGAGCCGTGCTTTCCCGCGTAGCCGTATTGAAATCGCAACCAGAACCGTATCAACATCGTAAACGGCAAAAATCCTTAAACCATAAGAAAACCATAAGATAATCATAAAAATAATTCCCGGCGAATACCCTTAGTTTGCCAGGTGTGATGGTCACAAAACTAGAGGCGACTTCGTGTGCAGGCCATCCAGCAGGTGGAGGGGAGGATCGGCCAAGTCTCTCCAGCCAAGCTTCTGCAGGCTCGGTTTCCTGCCCGGGGACTTGTTAGTTTCTCGCTGATCATTGCGCGCCTCCCCAACTGGCAACTGTAAGAAGTTAGAAGCACTGGTATGATTATGATGGCGAAGCCGCCAACAACAACAGCAGCAGCAACAGCAACAACAGCCCCACCAACAACACCAACAAGACCAATGTCACCCATTAACACCGACGTCCCAAGCCCGGATGCAAAAAAACACAACAACAGCAACATCATCATTAATGCCAACAGCAGCAACAGCGGCAATAACACCACCAACAGCAACGGCAACAACAGCAACGGCAACAACAGAAACAGCAGCAACAACAACAGCAGCAGCAACAACAACAACAACCACAGCGGCTGTAGCGCGCAGGTTTTTTTATGGTATTCAGAGGGATTGTTAAAGGACAGGGTTTTAATGAAGTGTAGAAGGATTCTAGGGGTTTAAAGTGGGTTTCAATGGTTTTACAAAGGTTCTAGTGGGTTTTGGAAGGGATTTGAATGGGCTTCAGACAAGGTTTTACTGGGGAATGAGTTAAGGATTTATATGGGTTCTAGCATGGATCAATGAACCCCCTTCGAAAACAGTTAAGACCTTTCTAAGACCCATAAGCACCTTCTACAGCATTTAAACCGTTTCGATCCATTCCAAACCCTGCTAAACACCAACAACCCTATCTCGTAAAACTGGGCAGTCAGAGGGAATAACTGCATATGTATTCAGAGTTTTATGCCTGGGATGGAAGTGTGGTGTAGAGTGAGTGGTTGTTGGTTGTTGTAAAGGGGTGGGGGTCAAAACAACAGACGGGCTCCAGTTGTTCTCTCTAGCAGCAGGTGGAGACAAAGTCCTGATTTCAACGGGGCCTTGGTCTCCACCTGCTGCTAGAGAGAAAACCGGAGCCCCGCTGTTGCTTCGATCCCCCCGTAGTTTCGGCACCCCATGGGGTCGCTGGAAGTACTCCCAATTGCTTGTAATTATAATACGTTGCGGGCTGCTATTTTGGCTGCACCACCACCGCCAACAACGGCAACAACAACAACTAGGAGTATTTGCAGCAGCAGCAGCAGGAGTAGTAGTAGTAGTAGTAGTGTGCTCCGCGGTTGGCAGGGGAAGTGGAAGTACGCCGCACTAGAGAAAAACTTTCTTGTGAGATAAGGTCTCTTGCAGGAAATGCACCATTGTTCTTCTCTCTTCCGCAAGAGGAAACAAAGCCAAAGTCGTCGTAGTAGTAGTTCCGTTCCGTTCCGATTCGCACACGTCTGAAGACGTCCAGCGCCGCCCTTATTCAGGCATTAAGCCCGGCCATTTGTGACAGCAAAGGGGAAGAACCATTATCTCACATCTAAAGAAAGGTGCCCGAACCGAAGCTCCAAGCGACACCGTGTCAAAAGCCGTCCACCGCCCCTTCAGGGCCAAGCATGGACAGNGACAGCAAAGGGGAAGAACCATTATCTCACATCTAAAGAAAGGTGCCCGAACCGAAGCTCCAAGCGACACCGTGTCAAAAGCCGTCCACCGCCCCTTCAGGGCCAAGCATGGACAGGTTACAATCAGGAGCTCATCAAAGCTTCAGGAAGCTTTGTTACAGGTCACCGTCAGTGCCCTCATCGACGATCTCATCCTCCGAGTCGTCCGCTTCATCACTGTCCGAGTTTTTCATCGGCAGTCCGGTATGCTGGGCGTGTATGAGCCCCACCGCCGTTTCTCGCCACGAGAACCCGGGGTCCCTCAGAAACACCAGAAAGATCATGCTGAAGGCACTCCGAGTTGCGGTTGTGACAGGCAACCATGATCATACCCTGGACTTGAAATTCGCTGCCCGGCAACCCCCCCTTCTCAGCTCGAGACTGGGGGTTGCTTTGGGCTCCGGCGACCCCAAAAATTAGCAGATTATGCAGCTGCAGAGGCGTCAGCACACCTGTGGGGGCCACTCACCGCGAGCGGAACAAATGAGCGGGGTGAACAGAGAGCCTGAGCATTCCGAAGACAGTACATGAGGACATGAGGCCGCCGCTTCATGTGAGCATGAGCATTTGCACCGGCAGAAACGGCCCTGGGCAACAAAGTGGCGCAAGTGAACGGATTACAGCAAGCAGACAGCAAGCGAGCAAGCAAGCAAGGGATGCTGCGAATCATGATCAATGCATGCACTTGGCATTTACTCGGCAACCGCCCGACTCACAAGCGTCTGAATGGTGGCTGCCGGAATCTGGAACGCCCTATGTGGCAACATGCGACTTTCTGTAGTCATCATTCCCATCTGCAGGCAGCACGTCAAGGATTCGCCGGCCATGTTTGATGTCAAGGCTGGGATGGAACCTGGTCACCGTGCCCTCCACCTTAAGCAAAGCCAAAATGGCCTCCAGTTCAGAGAGCACCGCCGTCAGAGTCGTGCCATCGCGGGTCATATCCGGCTCGATGCACTTCTTCTCCGCATTCCAGCGCACGTAGCGCCACGTTGGGTTCAGAGCAGTGGGCTCAAGCACCAACCGTCCTAACTTGACCAGCTTCTGTGTGACCACTTGCTGATGCTCACCCTCAGTCTGCAATTCCTCCACTCGCAGCTTCAGCTCGGTGAACAAACAGGTAAGCAAGGTTACACGCACTGGCTGCGTTAGCGAGCTGGGATCCTTCTCCACCGGCTCTGTGCCTGATACAGGGATCCTGCCGCTGAGCAGTGGATGTGTAATCTGAGAAATAGCACGTATGCGAGCTCACTTTTCAAGATGTTCAGGCTGTCTTCGTGCCTAAGAATAAGCTTTTGAATTTGAAGCAAGAGGTGCCGCATGTCAGCCTGCTCGTTTTCCGAGCGATCCTGACGCCGATAACTCCAGCCGNTGTCTTCGTGCCTAAGAATAAGCTTTTGAATTTGAAGCAAGAGGTGCCGCATGTCAGCCTGCTCGTTTTCCGAGCGATCCTGACGCCGATAACTCCAGCCGTGCCCATTCCACTTATTCGAACCACCCTGATCCGTGTTGCCAGCATTGCGCTTACGCTCTGGGAGTTGTGACCTGCCCCCCTTACCGGAACCATGGCCCCTGCCAGCACCGCCCTTAACATCTCCTGTGCGTGGGAACTTCCCCAGCCACTGCTTCTGCTTTCGACTGCCAAGCTACAACCGAAGCGGAACCCCAAGGAACCGCCTTATGCGGGCGAAGTTGCCTAAGTGCCCAAACGCACTCCGAAGGTGCAGTGCAAACCAATCCTTAGGAAGTCGCTGCATAGTAGGCAGAGCATGATCGACATCACCAAACAGCTCAGTTGCATAGGCCACAAGGGCCTCGCACTCCTGGGACGAGCTAAGTAGCTCGCCATCCTTCCCTCGTAATCGGATCCCCGTCCCACTGGTTTTTGGTTTGAGTTGCTTCACATACTGAAAAAGACTTCTGCTATCACCCCTCGAAGCGGCATCTTCAGCGAGGCGCAGCGTCTCCAGGAGTCGCTCCCGCTTCCTGGCTCGAATGGCCTCCTTCAGCTATCTGTGCGCGGTCTGCATTCTGGCATGTAGTCGCAAAGATCGCCCGGCGGTAGTTAACACCCGAGAGCGCCATGAGCCGTTGCCGGTGTCTCCAGTAGGCCGTGACCTCCGCGCCGACCTGAATGTGCCCCGGAATTGGGACTTTTGCCGGGGTGTCTGCACCTCCCTGCCGGGGACTTTGTGCCTGCTCCAGAGTTTCCGGAAGGGTCTCCGGGGCCTGATTTGGGCTAGTTTTACCCTTCCAAGGCTTCCAAAACAAAGGGATCCTTGCTCGCAGAGTCAAATGCCCTGCCGATCGCCATCCTGCTAGAAAGCTTTTCTGGGGCTGACAGTCCCTCGCCCTCGCGTCCGCGATCTGAGACCGAGCTAAGACATCCATCGGCATGCTACGGTCTTTCACCACCTCAGGCTGTTGCCCCCCCGAAAAAATACCGTAGCCCGAAACCCCAGTCCTAGTCTCGAGAACGCTGTTAAAGTCCCCAGCCATCAGCAGCGAGGATCGCCATGGTAGCCTGCCTAGCGTGGACAGAAGTTTGTCCAGCCCCAACCACAAGCTGCGGCGCTTTCCGACGAGCTCTTTATTTTGTTCCGCCGTGTGGGTACTCCAGCCATGCTGATAGATGTTGATGACATCCAGCTGTTGGCCCCTGATCGTGCACCGAAGCTGCATGAGCCGCCCCGGAATAGGATCCTGCCATCTGATGGAGAAAGGTTCCACCGCTGTCTGTCGAACCCCAATCAGAACGCCGCCTTGACGCGGTTGTTCACACGCCGAATGACAGAAAAGCCAGCCGGCTCGGGACCATTCACTAGTGAATGACCAATGGGTCTCTTGTAGCAAGATGAAGGTGAGCTCTGCAGGCTGAGTGGGGAGCCAGTGTATCAGCTCTTGATACAGGTCTTCCCCAAGGCCGGAGCAGTTCCAGCTANTTGTAGCAAGATGAAGGTGAGCTCTGCAGGCTGAGTGGGGAGCCAGTGTATCAGCTCTTGATACAGGTCTTCCCCAAGGCCGGAGCAGTTCCAGCTAAAGAGCATAACACGAGGCTTGCCGTCCTCCCTCGGCACTGTTGTGACTGGCCTGTGGGGGATGAAATCCTGTCGCACTCTAAGAGTTTGTCCTCTATACGTGGTGTGTCCTGTCAGCGCCGCGCGCCTCAGCGCACGACGAAATGTTCTCTTCCGTACTCGCTCCTGTGTAGAGGCCTTCTTGTAGGGCCTTGATTCCCCATTGTTTGCAGAGCCCGAAGGATCTACTGCAGGCAAACCTGGGGCTGCATTGCCAACCCTCACACCATTCGAATCTGATGTGCCTCCGCATAGGCCCCACATAAAGCCATTCTTCTTGTCCGCATGGTAGTACGAGGCTTCTCTGTGATTCGACTCCCGGACTTGGGACCGGGTCGAGCGAAGCATGATTTTTACGGGGTCTTTCTCCGCACTATCCTGACCATGATGAATCTTCTGAAAGTTTTGCGGGACCCGCGGGCCGAAGCAATGCTGTTCAGGAAAAGTGCGCAGGTCATTGAAAATCTGAATTCCCATCGTCGGCCGGAGCCTTGGCAGCCTGCGGGTGCACCTGGTGAATTTGCGATGCTGGCCGCCAGCAATCGGAAGCCGGCACTGCTTCCAGAAAGATCTTTCGTATGGACTCCGACGACCAGTAGGCCGAGGCTAACTCAATCGCGTACCGATTTGAATGTTCAATGAGAGCAGATTGTCAGCAAGCAGAAGCCCTGAAGCGCAGCCCCAGGCTCACCGGCCATGACCCCTTTTCATATCTGAGCCACTGGTGGCGCTTTCGTAGTAGTAGTAGTAGTAGCAGTTGGAGTTGGGGTTGGAGTAGGAGCAGCAGCAGCAGCACTCTCTGCTTCACATTCTCGTAGTGCCCCTTCCAGACCGTACGATCCAGACCTTGTTTCGTCCCTGCGTGAACTGCTGCACCAAGTCCATGTTGTGCTAACAGCCTAGTTAGGTTCTACCACCCTCAATGACGAGCTCGTCATTACCCGTTTCGTGCCAGCGCAGGAGCTCGAAGACAGCGAGCCGAGCATCCTTTCACGTGGCAAGGACAGACACTTTTTGTCCAATGCCTCGGCCGTTTTTGTAGGCATAAATCAGAATGCACGTGTACCAGGGGATAGCGGATAGCGGCTAGCGCTCTCCACCGAGCAGACGAGATCAAAAAGATTCGGTGCCAGTCCGATGGGACTCAATGACTCTCAGGGCGGATCCGGTGATCTGTCAGGAGCTCTCCGAAGGAAAGCTGGCTCAGGAGGTCTTGCAATGGGATGGGTGGCGCGGACAGGCACTGGTGGACACTCTTGTTTTTTGTTTATATTGTTCTCCAGATCTAGCTCAACCTTCCATCCGTAATTACTGAGTGATGCTGGGGCAAACTTCCACTACAGAGAGACAGAGAGAGAGCACGTGAACTCTGTTATCCGGTACTGATCGTGGTGCAAAGTCCTGTATTCAGTTGTGTTGTTTTTATATGCGTCGGGGGATAACTGCAAGCCATAGGTGTTGCTGGAGGGGATGTATCTGTCGAGGAACTTAGGATAGGCCTTAGAGGGCGCGGTGATGAGGCCGGGCTGCGCGTTAGTTCAGGGTTGGGGGGGGATTCCTGACAGATGCACTCCACCTCACAAGCCGACCACCAGGCGCAAACCCAACCAGTGGCCCCAAGGCCTCATTCCACCAATAAGGGGAGATGGGGCGAGGGTCTGCGTGCAGACCTCTCCCCGGCGGAAGGAAAGAAGGTCATGGTCTCCGCTGGTCAAGTTGAGAGCTGGCCTGCCCATTGCCCTTTTTCTAGACTATGCTCTTGTCCTTGGAGGTGGCGGCACGACTGGAGCTGATCGAAAAGCAAGTGGCCCTCTCGATACTTGGACCCGGCCATGGCATGTCCGTTCGGATCTACTGACACAACTTGGAGGTGCTTGGTTCTGTTCTCAGAGACTTGAATTTGGCAGGACTTGGCCAGTCGGCCGACAGCACATCCATCACCAAGGCTTTCAAGAGACGAGCCGTGGAGCTACATCCAGACAAAGGCCCGAGACTTGATCACCGTTGCAACATTGCCTCATCGGAAAAGTGCGATCGATCCCATTCAGGGGGCGACCTAGAGGAGTTTCAGCTCCTCCAGCAGATGAAGGATGTGCTGCTGGGCGCGAAGATGCCAGCCATGGAGCAGCATGCTAACGGTGTCGGTGAGACTCTCGGCAGCATGAACGCTTCCTGGTGTGGCCTGATGCACGTTGCAGCAGTTGAGTTTTCGGGCGCAGGGCGCCAAAAGACGACGTCAAAGAAACGTCTGGCGACTCCGAAGACACTGACGACGAGATCGACAAGTTGCTTGGGAATCGAGGCTTTGGCGAGTGGGCTGACTATAGACATCCTTTCGTGCTGGAGCGCATGCTCCGAAGCAGCCGACTACCGACGAAGGTGCAGAGGGCGAGCCTGCCCCAAGCCGCGCAAGCCGCCTCTTGACTTAGCCTATGCCGCGACGTAAGAAGGCTTCCGAGAAATCATGCACGGGTTTCTGTTGGTCCTGAAAGTCGCCATGTTATTGTCCCCAATCCTTTGCTCCAGTGAAGTGTTACAGATAGCCGCCACAATGCGCAACTCTGACTTCGTTTCCCACGGGCAGCCGGGGCAAGCCAGACGGCACAATCACTAACTCGGAACAGTCTTTCCGCCATCCGGGTGGAGCTGTGCTTCCTTCCCCCACGATGTAATCATTCCATGCGGAAGGGCCTATAATACCGTAAGTGTGGGAACTCATGCTGAAGAGGAAGGCCAGAGTTTTCTACTGGTAATTTTTATCATCTGACCGAGACATACTTGACACTTCGATGCACTTCGCAAAACTTGGATTTTTGATGGCGTGTAAGGTGAATCTGTGACTGATCCTTTTGCGACTAAAGCTTCTCGAGCCAAGCTTTTCCAGCAAGGGCGCGAACGGTAGTACCCAGCAACCCATCACAAAACTGGGCCACTACACCGCGGCAAGTGGTGGAAGAACAGCACCGAGGCAAAGCCGAGCTTCAGGCGAACCGTGTGAAGCTGCACCAAGCTGCTGCTGGGCCCGACGATGTGCTAAGTTAGAGATTTGACATGTGTAGATGTTGGCGTGGTGCCGGATGAAGTAGCCTGGAGTGGCAATGGAGCCGATTCGTTCGTGGCACCACGAGCTCACATGGTGGGCCAGAGTGAGCTCAGAGAATGAGGTCACCCTGGCCTGGTCTCGCTGTGGAAGGCTTTGCTCGCAGCTGTCCACCTACAAACAGGCGGGACAAGGGCAGGTCTGCTGCTGCGGCTGTACAAGAAGCCTTGGAGCGATGGCCGTCAAGGCTTGTCGGCTTTTGCAGTTGTGCCGGTCATTACTGACTTGCGACGTTTCGACTCAGAGCAGTCCATCGAGACCCTTCTGGATAACTGATACAATAGCTTCAAACAAGATTGAAGCCATGCGGTCGTTGTTCAGGCACAAGCAGGCAGGGAGGAGACGTGTTTGGAACCTTTCTCGAACGATGCATTGTTCTTCCCCCTGCCAATCTCTGGCCGAGCCAGGAAGGTCAAGGCCAGCATCGTGAAATTCTGGCGTCTTTGGAAGAGTTCCTGGTTGGGCTCGAGGAGATTTAGACTGATGTGCAGTACGGTATCGAGGGTTACGTGCTGCCGTCCCTGTGATGAGCCGAAGATGCCCGCACGTTGGTACGCAGAACCCTTTCCACTCCACCTTTCATCTCGAAAGTGCGTCACAAGTTTGCGTTCGCACAAGGACAGCTTTGATCAGATCTGGAGCCCTGAAGGACACTGACGATGATCTTCGCTTCGCAGCCGATGGCACGCGCTTGGGCCGGCTGGTGGTGCGAGGTCAGCAGCAGCTGGGGGGGTGATCCAGTGACGAAACTGGTTTTTGTGTTTTGTTTGTAAGAGGGGTAAGAGTGAGCTGGAAGCATCTAAAGCTCTGCTAAATACTGCGACAGGTGCAGAGTGCTTGAGCGCGGCCGCTGTGGTTGATCCTGAGGCGCGGCAAGGGCCTTCGAAAAAGAATTGCATACGGCTCATACGAGCGGCCTGTCGGGGTGTGAGGGGATCTGCTGCCTGTAGCAGTTAATGTCGTGTTCTGGTGGCTTGCGACACGAGCTCAACCGTCGCGCAGGCCACTGTTGCCATGCTGATGAAAAGCCGCCATGTGCTCGAGATCGAGAAGCACGAGAGATGGCCTCTATTGATGCTAGGCTTCACGCTCACGAGATGGTTCTGAAAAGCCTTATCGGAGCAACATTCGAAAATGCAGTTGCTGCATGAGGACGGAAGCCATACACCAGCTCCCGTCGCAGGAGTTGGTCCCAGTATTCGCTGGCCAAAATCGATCCTGCCTCAGTTGCGGAGCCAGGAAAGGCAAAAGCCAGAGACACTGAGGTGGACGCTTTCCTCGCTGCGACCCGCCGACTCGGCCTTCCAGGTGCCGCCACGGCGAAGTCTGCAGGAAAGGCGGAGTCCGGCAGCTTGGTCAAAGCTTCAGAGGGCTAGCCAGACTGGATAGCTGTTGAACTACAACGAGCAGTACCAAGAAAATCCCTACCTGCCTCGTCACTGCTGTCACCTGCTACAGGGGGTGACATGGTTCCTTCAGCAGGATCCTCGGTGCTCATGCCCCGAGAATCTGCTTTGCAAGCGGAGGCAGGCCCTGGGTCTTCTGAGAAGTAGTGGAAGCTTTCTCACGCGAGCAGAGAGGCCGAACTCCGCCTGAACTCTCGTTTGCCACGTCGTAGGGGCCCTCTACAGCTGCAGCGGCGGCGGTGGCAAGCGAGTCAGCGCAAACGCCAGCGACCTGCCAACGAGGAGACTTGACATATAAGTCCTGCACACGGGTCTAGTTATGGTCATGACATGTCAGGACAAAGATGGACAGCATTAGACTATTAGTAGAATGCTAATGTTCTCCCAGTCGGCCTACGCATCCTCAATTCTATCTTGAAATGAGGAGACTCCGACATCTGTGCTTCTGTTGAGTTACAAAGAGCCCAGGATGTGTTTGCACCAAGTGCCTGCGCCGTCGATGGGGCTTCCAGAAAACAGCATCGCGTGGCATCAATGAGGGATACAGAGGATGTTAGCAGCGAGGGGGAAGGGGCGCTCGGACGCACTTACGACATCTTCGTGCTGGATGCTGCACGTCGAGGCCTGTATCCCGTGAACTCAGATTGCACGCGATTTGTCACACACACGTCACACGCGATGAGCAGATGGAGCGTGGAGGAGCCGAAGAACTCAGCAGCCGTCCACGGCCAGCTGCGTCGCACATGCACGCCGCGAAGAGCTCTTGCTATCTCTTGCTTACCAGCGGTGGTCTGCGTGTGGGCACAAAGTTGGGGACGAGCTGCAGCAGCTGCACTCTTCTAGCTTTGCTGCCTGAAAGACATCCGCATGAACAAAGATTTTGCTTGCAGTGGGAGGGTTCAGGCCTAAATCAAACCCTTGCCTGGCTTTGCCTTACTTGGCACAGCGACTCAAACTTCGCAACCCAAATGGGTGCGGTGTTCGAGCAGGGAACGTCTTTGATTCATTCAAGGGGTTATTATCTTCGCATCTTGGACGGTGTGGAATGGACTTTTTGTCATGTGCAGACCGCGCTGCGGCATGGCGACTAACTAACTTCCACAGAGATGCCTGCAGACCCCGCCTATTTCGGACTTAAGAGTTTGAGCACATGCGAGACAACCAGGTTCCAGTCGCCATATGCCCTTGAGTACTTTGGTGCAGGCCAGTAGTTGAAGCACGCGCTCTGTCACTCTCCCTCGCTTCCATGCACCGCCTACAATGTCCAGGCGCCGAAGAAGACAACGAGGACGAGGCCAGATCACACAACAACTGGATATGGTTTTATCATGTTTTATCCATGTCTTTGAAAATTGCTTAGGCATGCGTCACTGCTTGCCTCCAGCTTCTCACGGCTCAGACCTTTCAGCGCAGGACTGCATCGATTACGGCCAGTCTTCGGCTCAGACCATGCACTCCTTTCCTGTGAACTAGGCCTTCTGTGATCTTCCGTGGTTACTTTCGAGCACCCTGAGCTCCAAAGCTCCAGGGACGCGCAGGTACACGCTGCCGGCGGAAACTATCTTTGAAGAGGAGTCGGAGTTCATCCGACCATCGCAGGCCCCGGAGCTACCGCTTCACGAGATCTCACGCTCACCATGGAAATCGTAGCCGGCCTTCGAAGATCCTCGAAGCAAGCGCCCAGCCAAACAGCCGGGGCAGCGCTTCCTTGCACCTGAACTGGTTTCTGTGATGGGAAGGCCCGGCGACGCGCGCACAAGGAGTATGTCGTGGCAAGCTCGGCTCTGTGCCACGTTTGCCGGAGTACTCTGGCGTCGCACATGGAAGCGGAAGCGGGTTTGGGATGAAGATTGTGATCGGGCACGTTCACTCGACTGTTCTTAGGTGGACAACTCGGACCTTCAAGCGGATGCTCCAGGCTGCAGCCTTTTGCGGGGTTTTCACGTCATCCAGATCCAATTCCAGACACATCAGAAGTGCAAACATTCTGCCAGAGCCAAGGCGTGGCTTTCCGATTTAGCCGGCAGCTGAACGATAGCCCTGGCCTTGGAACGTGGATTGCTTTCATGGCTGCTGTGTTCTGCAATGACTACATGGCATCGTTGCGTATGGGTGACTGTCCGTACGTATGTGCTGTGGCGTGGGAGACCGGAGACTGCGGAAAGCCGCTTGTGGATGAGACGACTTCAGACGCTGGCAGCAGCGTGTTGCATTCTCGANCGTTGCGTATGGGTGACTGTCCGTACGTATGTGCTGTGGCGTGGGAGACCGGAGACTGCGGAAAGCCGCTTGTGGATGAGACGACTTCAGACGCTGGCAGCAGCGTGTTGCATTCTCGAACCTATCAGCCCTTGCGATGCAAAAGAGCGATACTGTTAAGAAAAGCCCTGTACCTTGGGATTCTTTCTTGGCTTCCTCGCAGGAGATGACGTGCGGCCTGTGGCACAGTGGGGGTGCATCGTCACGGGGGAGGACAGCACAACGATGGGGTGTACGTGTGCAGCGTAGGCCTCCAGCATCCCATTGGAGCGCCTAAACGGTCAGATTCCGATGAAGCACGCTTCTTCTAATTCTATGGCATCCGGGGACAGCATCCGCTAGTGCATGTTACCATTGCATCATATCAGTTCGTGCTCTTTCTTGAGTTAGACTGGCTACGCAGTGATGCTTGTCAAGAAGCAGACGGAGAAGCTGTGCAAAGCAATCAAGTTACAAGATAATTTGACAGCCAGCGATAGCCTGCGCGACCTCGTGGGAGCGGAAAAGGTGGTAAGGGGGCATCACTGCCACGGTGTTGAGGAGGGGAGGCATGCAAGCTAAGAGAAAGGCAGCAGCAATGACCCCGAATCGGAAGGCCAACGAACATCACACCGAGGAATGCTCACGCACGTTAACTACCCATGCTACTTGGAGAATTCTGCAGACTGTTCCGATGGATTGAATACATGTCGAGGCCCGCTTCCTCAGTGAAAAGACGAAGCCATCGTGTGAAGTCTTGCAGCCCAGACATCAGGACACCGGAGATGGATGGGTACAGGCCACGTGCCGCGGTGCTCCTGTTTCAAACTGGGCTGGTCGTCAGTCTGAGATTCACGACCTGTCTTTCGTGGTGCATTCGCAACGGTCCCATCTTTCTCGGGTCACTTGGCAGATCGGAGACCGGTTCCTGCCCCAGGAGGTGGGTGGGAAGAAGGCGGGCCTAGCGAACAGCCAGAATGCGGCAACCAGTCCGCCAAAGCGTGCAGAGTCGTCATTCGACATAGGGCAGGCATTGGTTTTGATTTGACTTGATTCATGACGGCTTTGTGGACTTCAATTGTTTTTAGCCGCGGTCTTGGCGAATAAACTAATTGCACCGAATAGGTCTTGAACTCGGTATAACGCTGAACGACATGACCAAATCCCTAAGGGTAAAGATCAAAAGATCAAGATGATCAAGCAGCGACAGCAGAGACTGTAGCCGGTGTAGCCCTTGTCAGTGGCGGTGCAGCAGGTTTTGCTCGAGCGAGCGCCGTCGAAGTTTCGAGCAGAAGATCGCTTGCAGCTCAACGACGTTCGCAAGCGTATTATTATCGGGGAGTGCAGCTGCTTTTCTGAGGTCTAGATGATTTAGACGACCTAGATGAGGCGGGGCGTCCCGTCCCGCGTAAGACCTTCAACATTCAACAGGCATGATGGCGGACCCGAAACACATGCAGAACCATCTCCACTTCTTTGCTTCACAGCTTCACTCAGGGCGCTTGAGCCGAAACGACATTGCCATAGCATCGAAGCTGCACGTTGAGCAGGACGAAGTTGCAGAAGAGTCGGCCGAGCCTTGGAAGGGCACAGATGACAGAGGCAGGATTTGAACCTCTCCGTTGTCGGATTCTGGCTCGGAAAATGAGCTTGAAAGACTCGATAAGTTAGCGGATTTGCAAGTCTGAAGGGAAGACCCCCCTTTCTTGAACAGGGAAGCGGCGCGAGACTCCCGAGCAGCTGCTTGGTTACGTTCAGCCGGAACCAGGGGCACATGGTTTCGGGTCGCCCAACTTCTTTGAGTTGCCGTAGGCGGTTAGTGGGACTCTTTGCTCTTGAGTTGCTGTTCCTCCCCATCCCGCACACGGGATCAATGCGACACTGCTCTCGACCGGGAAGCCAAGGCGGCGGCAGCGCCTGCAACAAGCGGAGCAGCTGAGAGCCCAAGACAAGGCTTCACGTGACAGAAAGCGAAGGTTCTGGCTTGGCTTCAATTTTCCGACACTTGGGGCTGAGGGGTGCGGTTGCGATCTCGATCGACAGCCTTGAGTTGCTGTCCCTTAGGCCCAACTGATGCAGTGTAGTAGGCCATCCTCCCGGAGTTCGATGGTGACCCGGGCACACGAGTTGCAGGGTGCACGCGACCTTCGGCCTAAACTGCAGGAGCACGAGGAGCACGAGCAGCGAAGCCGTGAACTTCTCCGAAAACACAAGATGCTACTGCATGAGTCAGGCTCTAAGAGTGGTTACGGCTAGCTTCGGGTGTGTCGGATTATGTTTTGGCCAAGGCCAGACATGACGCACTACACAGCTCGGCACTCAGCACTTCAGGAACGTGATTCTGCCGAAACAAGGCAAATCCGGCGAGAGTAGTCCCACTGACTCCAAAACGTACTAGTTACTAGTAGTTGATTCTTTGCAGCCTTGTCTGCAAGCCAAGAAGCAGGTCCTTGGCCTGGCAAGGAACGCCACGCCCGAAGACATCGAGCGGGCGTACAAAGTGGCAGACTCAGTTCTTGGAATTTATATAGTTTGGGCCTTGTGCGCGGAGGCGCTTTGTTGGCAGGGAGGCGTTTGAGGAAGGCAGCAGGCTTGTGCCATCAAGGGTAGAGCCTCCCATGACTCAGGCCACTTCATGCCAGCATATGGTAGAAAGCAGACTGCTCGAGCTCGGACTACGAATCGAGAAGAAAAACTGAATTATTCAACCAAGGCGCTTTCCAGCCGGTACCATCCAGACAAGGCTGACTCCGCGCTCTCATGTCAAGTCTGTTGTTTGCTGCTGCCCATGAGTCCACAACGACATGAATTTCCAGCCGAACTTCCGGCGTAGCAGACCTCGGAGATGCAAGGGCATCGTGCCTGCATTTGGTTGGGACCAGCTGTGACCAGCTGCTGTGCTTACTTGTGACAGACAGAAAGCCAACAGCTGCTGGAAGCACCTCCAAAGACTCGGGACAGGCCGTGCAGGCTGATCGAGCCATACGTGCTTCGATGGAGCGGTCCATGGCAGCCTGGACTTTGCTTGGAGTTTGGGTTGGCTTTGGACTTTGCTTCCGGAAGTCTTCGCTTTGCAGAAAGGCTCTCAGGGGTTGCGGGTCCAGTAGCATAGCGCACTCCCGTATACCAACACTACTAGCACGAGCTCACTATTTCTACCTACCTCTTACATCAACTTTGAGCTTGCGCATGCGCGTTGCAGGTGTTGTGTCTTGCCGGTCACAAAACCAACTCTCAATCGCTGTGGGTCAACTCCCAACAAGATGTTACAGTGCTCTCCGGGGCCCAGAAGCTGAAGCTGTCGCCCAGGTACAACTCAACGAAGCTTTCGCCGTGCTTTCGAATCCGAAGCATCGCCGGGGCCCGAAGTGCAGAGCCCCTTGATCTGAGAATGGACAAGCTAAGCCAGAGGGCATTCTCTCAACCGCGTCGCATTCCATTAACATGTTCTCCACTATGCCCCCAAGCTTTGGCCCACCCCCGAAAGTTTACAGGCGAAGCCATCTGAAGCAGCTACAGGATGGAACTACGACCGAACACTGCCACCTGTGGAGGAGAAGGTGCCGAGTCGTTGGGCATTCTCTGGGCTCTTTAATTCTAGTTTTCATTCACTTTTCATTCACAGGGTCGAGAGCTCACGTCGTTTGTTGGGGTCGAAGCTCAATAACAGGCATATCGAGTCACAGGCTGGCCTGTCAAGCCGCTTCAAGAGATTCACTTTGATCAGCACTTTTTGTTTATCGTTCCCGGACTGGCATCCGATTCCGTGCTGTGCCCAGTTTTGAGAGATGTCGCAGGGGGAATCTCAAGTAACACCCACCCCCTTTTGTCACAATACCCGCGTGCACTCACGGGGCCAGTGTTCTATTGCATGTCGCCTCGCGCGCTGAAGCACTCCAAAACTTCTTCGGTGCGCGACCCAGCAGGTCGAGATCACGGATCACCTCCGGTCTGCTACAGTCTCAGTGCCGACTCGAAGCAGTTTGCTTCGCACAGTGGTTCCGAGTTCGCCAGTACTTTCTCGGCTTCTTGGCCTCTCGGCAAGTATCTTAGCAGGCTTGAGCTTCTCCAGTTGGTTTCCGTGCATCCAGGCGGGAGCTCAGCCGGGTCGAGACATCCCAGTCCCAGTCATGGCCTCGGCTTCTATGCTCGCAGAGTCAGAGTTTACTCGATGGGGTGGTTGTTTTTCCATGCAAGTCGCGAGCGATTCACGGTCTCAAGCTAGAGTGTGTGCTGGTAACACGGCACTGGCAACTTCGTGCTTTGGGCCTTTGCATATCGGAGACACTGCGACAAGCATGAGACTGCACACCCGTCCATGCCCGCACGTTTTTGGGTTTCGGAAAGGACGGTGCAGATGCTGACTTTGACTTCTCCGGTGAGGGCAGGCGGGCGCAGGGCGAGACAAGCCAGCTGCAGGTCTTGGGACAGAAGAATCTAGAAATCAAAGATGGAGGGCAAGCATAGCCGTAAAGCCCTGCTTTAAAAATCAACATTTGGAGACCCGCAGCAACAGAAAAGAATTCAGGTGATCAAGTCTGAGACTTCATCATCTCCACTGCAATCATGGGGGCAACTGCTATCCAAGGTCTTTGGGTGACACCTAGGACGTGTTTGCAGCTTTTCGGATTCCAACTGCTGAAGAGCCTGCTCCTGAAATGCTCCAAACACAAACCAAACGCTGTTTCATATTCTTTATCTCACCTGCACAGGCCCTTCCGCTTTTGCCGGGGAAAGGCAGCCCGCGTGGCCAAGATCTGTGGAAGTCGGGACAAGGTGAGCATGGCCATGGTAGATGGTTCGCAGTACTTGGCAGAATCAACGAGTAGTTCAGTTGTTGCTGCCGACTATATGCAGACCACTGACTTGAGCACAGGGTCGAAATTGGAAGTCGGAAACCAAGCATGCGACACGTGCATAGGTGTTCTGAGTGTGCTGACCATTTAGCGATTTTCTGGTTCCTGGCAAGGTAGCGGTAAATTCGCGGGGAAAAGTCAAACTATGTAACTATGTTGAACTGTTGATGCCAGGTGCGAATCGCAATGCATCAGCTCGCCGGGCAACCTGTTGCTGCCCGCGATAACTGTTCGCCTTTTGTGCGGCATGTGGAACATCCAGCTTTCGCGGAAAGCTGCTCTGAGGTTGGCAAGGTCCCCATGGAGCTTGCCGACTGTGGCGGGGCCGGCTCCTCGAAGACTCGAAGATCAGCCTGCGATGTTCAAACCTTGCAGCTCGCCACTGCGCTGTTTGTTGCTCCTGACCTCGGCAGCTCTCTCGCTCGGCTTTGTTGGGCAGGTCATCCGGCACGTTGGGCCGATGACGCCGTTCGGTGGATTGGGCGAGCCTGGGGCACAGGGCTGCACTGCTGATCTTCGGCCATCTCTGGTGGTGCTTTCCTGCTCGGCATGGTGCGAAATGTGCAGATTGGAAAGCTGGGTGCTCGAAGCTCTCCTGGAAGGATTGAGTAGAGAGTCTGATCTAAATTGGTCATGCCAGAGACATGCACAGTTGGTGTCTGGCCCTGGCACGATAAAAGATCTGGTCGCCGGTTCGCGGAGTCTTCTTCATCGCAATCTATGTCTAGCCCTGTTGACCGGTACGTTTAGTCCTAAGTTGGCCATTCGGCTGCTTAACTAGAGAGCTACTGTCACCGGTGGTGATAGCGGAGAGTCACCATCACTCTTTCCTGAGGTGTGGCCATTCGAACTGCATGGCACATCGCCTCCGTTATCCGGAGGCACCACAACCGTCGCATGGCGCCTGTTGTAGTCGCAACTTGCAAAATCTTGCAACTTTGCCTGTCTGTGTGTGTGTGCGAGTGTCATGTTGGACGGAGCACAGGAAGCTTGCATTGGCCAGGTTCGCACCGGCTTCCGAGACTTCATTGCCAGAGCCTAGGGAGAATCTGATCTGCATGCAGCTGGAAAGCTGGCTGAAATTGCAAGCTCGGCCGAGAAGCCTGATTTACATGTTTCCACTTCTGCAGGGTGACGGTGGTGCCCTCAACTCCCAACAGAACAAGAGCCGCACAAACTGCGATAAGAAGCTAAGGCTACAGTAATCCCAACTGCTCAGTTGCCGTGGAAAGACGTTCGGAGGTCACGAGCGTGCGGGACGCAGTGCTAGCCTCGGTGGCAGGAGCGCTCCTTAGAGGGATGTTCACACGCAAAATGCGGCGATGAGGTCCGTACAAAGACGGAGTGGTGGGGACCAGAAGGCCGGCAGTCGTCAGGAGCTTCTAATCTTTGGAATCCTGCAACTGGTCAGCAGGCCTGCGGTACGCATCCCTGGGTTGCGGCGAACTCCTTTTTGATCTGGACCACCCTTACATTTTAAGCTTGCCAGGATGTGATCCCAGAATGTCTTAAATGACCCATCGCACGCTTGGGCTCCAGGAGCTCTTGGAAAGGCTCCGGGAGGAGGTGCTCGGCTTGTTCGGGTCAGCTGCGATTGCTCAGCCCTCTCAATTAAAAACGATTCTTGCGCGCAGATGCAGCGTGCACCCTTTGTGGACCCCACATGATGGTTCAGATAACGTGATAGGACCTGGGGAGAGGTGTTGGTTGCGGTTGCTAGCGTTTGGATGGGCCCGGCTTTATGACGCCTCTGCCGGAGAATCGAGGCAGGCGTGCAGATCGCGCAGATCTGCCTGATCGCCGGATTCCAAGCTTCAGCTTCTTGAACACTGCCTTCTACTCACATGGACTTCCTGATGAAGCTACGCGCGCGTGCATGAGTGGGTGTGCGTGTGTGTGCGTGGCACATCCTGTTACCAAGGGATAGGAGACGCGTCAGTGATGTCCCATTTTCATGCAGGGGGCAGCAGGGAGTCCGCAGTTCTGCGCCGTGGGTACTCGTGAAGCAGATTGAATCGCCAATCTGTGCACCTACAGTTTTACTCGAGTGTGCAGCTGCAAGGTGATAGGCATGCAACCAACCTCTAGCTACTCCTGAGAGGGAGTGTCCAAGTGTCTGGGCGCGATATGGGCCGCTCACCCTACTTTAACTGCAGCGATCGGAAGCGATCAGCACAGGATATTGGTTATCGGCAGCCTAGCGCCTGCCTGAGACGTTCGGTCGACTTGCTTAGCATGTATTGGACACGCTTCAGACTGTATCGATGGAGATCAATGCAAAAAACAAAACAAAACCGCATGGGAGAAGCCTCAGATGCGCGAGGCTTGCCAACTCGGCGGGCCCTCCGAGAGTTCGCAGACTGGCAGCGCGCCAGTGTTCAACTGGCCTGATTTGCCTGCCGGCAGGGTCACAGTGCAATGAGCTGACCGTACGAAGGGAGCGAAGCCTTGAACAGAGCACAGCCATGCTTAGCTGCCTTCGTGTCGGGAGAACGGAACAGCGTTGGATTTATCAAACTACTTCTCAGTGAGCCTTCAGAGACTGAAGAAAACACAGGCGCAGATGAGGCGGGTACAGCCTTGTGAGATCTTAGTCTTCGGGCACCTGGCTGACTATTCCGAGGCAGGGCGTCTTCTGTCGCGACTTTGCGACCTTGCTTCCACTGTGCTGCAGGCATCGGCAAAAGGAGGACGTGGCATCCTGAGCCATAGCATCAATCCACACACATCCGAAGAGTTTCGGTCTTCGGCTCGATCATAAGCAGGAACAATCACGTCGTATGTAAGGTGGCTCCTCCAGCTAGCTGAGGTGCTTCCAACTGCCATGTCTTCGTCCAGTGCGACACGTCCACCGGCTCGGCTGGCAGTATGGGTAACAAGATGTCTCAGTTAGGTATCATCAACCTCGTTTGTGGATTGAGCGCCCCAGCACAGTCTCCCCGCATGTTGATTACTTCAACCCCCCGAGGCATTGGAATGGTTGCTCTGGCGACTGCAGTCGCCTGGCGAGCCTTGGCGCCCAGACAAGTTCGGCACGCAGGGTGAGTGCAGCTCGACTGCCGATGCTTTTAGCAATCGGAAGTCGACATGCAGAAAAAAGTTTGTCAAGACATTGCTGCATGCAGCTGTTTGCTGGTGGCTGCTGAGGTCGTGCGCTATGCAAGGATGGCCTGTTGGCACGCCTAGCAGAGGGCCCAGGCACAGGAAACCAGCGAACAGCTGATGAGAAGCAGTCCCCTCACTTTACACTTTACACGGCCTTCCTGGCAGATGCCTTGCATGCGGAGCTTCCGAAAGGCGTGCTGGTGCCACGGCCTTGGGAACAGAGAGAACCGGGGCCTGCGTTCCTCCCCAAATTTCCTGCCTGGCTCCTCTCAGGAGCCCCTTCCAGGGTGATCTGGAAGCACCACAGGCAGGGCATGCCACGGCATGAGATTGGCGCGTTCCACGCTGCGGCATAGTCTTGTCGTTGCCGCAGTAGCTCAGAGCTCTACAATCCTGGCTTTCAAGGTTTAAAGTTTAGATATAAATGCTGTAGTTCGTTGAGTTGTGGAGCTGCACGGGCCAGCAGCAAGCACAACTATGGCCAGAGACACTGTCGGATTAGCTGGGCACGCTTGCAGTAAGCTGCGAGCAGTGAGGATTAGCCACACAAAATCCGCGAGAGCAGAATATGGACCCTGAGGGCCAAGTTCCCCAACGCACAATAGTAGACCTCGAGCTTTCTTTCGGAAGCTGGCCTTATCCGACATGCACAGGAAATGGAGACCTTGGGAGGTTTGGAGGGTGGCCTCGACAGCTTGGACCCAAGTCGGTCACCATGTGCAGCTGTTACTGTCAGAATAGTCGGTGGTGTTTATCGGTGTGTGTGTGTGTGTACACCCTGATTCTAAGCTACGGGCAAGGGTAAACTTTTCTGATTGCAAAGCAGGGGGGCAATGATTCCTTTGGTGTGCATTGCCCAACGAAGACCACACCATTGGAATGTGATATCGGGAGAGGACGCGACGTACCTGCTATCGACATGGCCACCAGGCTAAGCCAAAAACCTGGCACGCCGAGGGAGTTTGCCTTGCAGTGTTGCTTTGCAGTTTGTCGTCTTGTTTCAGGTTGCTTAGGTACATCTCATCGACATCAAGATCTTCCCAGAAAGTGTGAGTGGTGGTGTCAACCTATACTCAGTGTGTGTGTGTGTGCGTGCGGGTGTGTGTGTGTGTGTGCGTGTGTGTGTGTGTGTCACAAGCTCGCTGTTTCTCAGCCAAAGCAGCACACCGTGCAGAGAACGCTCCTGAGTACTTCAAACTGACTGCCGGGTTCAATCAACGGATGCAGGATTGGGGTGGAAGGAAGGCAGCACGACCGGCCCACCCTGTGTGACCTGCGACACACATGCCGTTTGTCCCGGTCTCATGTCGAAATGCGACATTGTACCAAAGTGCGCCAAGCGTGCGTTCAAGGGCGACCGGCAGTTTTTGAATCCATGGCAAAAGGGGGCTTGTCCACACCCTGGCACCCCGTTCCACGCACATGGCACAGTGACATGGTGCGAAAGATGAGCTGCTAGGACCTAGGATTGTAAAAGCCACAGTGTTCCGGCTGTCACTTCGATCCTGTTCAGCAAACCCTCCAGCCGATGAATAGGTCTGCTAGGCTACAGTAGGATGATGTTGGTTGTGTCGGGCTGTTGGCCATTCAGGTGACCAGTCTCGCGTGATAAGCATCGCCCGCGCGGGTGGCTTGCACGTGGCTCTCTCCTTAGGATGCCGAGGGTCCAAGAGGGTCGATGTTAAGCAGTGTTTGCAGACCTGCCTTGCCCGGGGGCAGATACGGCCGAAAACGGCGAGTCCTTGTTTCAGGTGGAACGACCGCATGCTTTTCACATCGACCTAGCGTGGAAGACCTTCGCCGTAAGAAGTTCGGACGGCGAACATTGATGAATTGGTGCCCCGACTGAGGGCGAGCCCTTCTTCTCGGCTGCGACGGCCCTAATGACACTGCCGATCCAGTGAAAGTAGCGCACGTCGAGCACCGACGCCTATTCACAAGCGCCAGCATTTGAGACCAGAGGTCTGTTGTGTTGATGCCAGCACAATTTGCACCTTGCATGGACATGTTGTTCCGCATCAGGGGGTTGATTTGGACCGGAAGGCGTGGACGCTTGTAGAGTGGCCGCCGGAGTTCTTCAAGACTCCTTCCTTGCAGCCTAAAGAGCACCCCCTGTCCGGGGCTCAGACCTTTGCCCAAAGATTGTGTCCGCTCTAGACAGGGGCCAGCCTGGAACTCTCCTGGGTTCTAGTGAGGCTCAGCCGGCGAGAAGACCTCTCTCGCGCAAGGCAAATTGCCAAGGACGCTTCCTGTTTTTCTCGAGCTGTACGCTTCCCTACGGTCCTCTGTCTCTCAGAGCTTCAAACCCTTGGACTTCCTTGCCCGACTCGACCAGCGAATGTGACACGCTGTCAAGTGTCTCCCTTATGCGCTTTTGACCTTGAGCTTCTATACCTGGGAAGCACTGGAAGCACATTGATCTTTGTTGTTGTGTTTAAATCAGAAGGAGCATGGCCTCTCCGTGTGGCGCGTCGCCTACAAGCCGAGGATTGCGGCCTCACCCTTGGAGCTGGGTTATTCGGGTACTGGTGATCCCGGAAGAGTTCGGGGTTGGCTTGCAGGAGCGATGGGGAACTGGGTTGGAGGTTCTGTGGCCGTGCGAGTTAGGGTAAACATGGGGAGAACAAAATCATCTCGAAGCTTCCCAGGTGCGTGCTGCACCCGACCCGCAGGCACGTGCATGCTAGATCATCTGGGTTGCTGCACGCACGAGGCATGAGACCATGAGGAACTGCAGAGAAAAGATTTTCGCCTGGCCATGCTTAGCTGACTTTGAGGTTTCGTGTCCATTTCGTGACAGCCAGGCTCCTATTGTGGACCTCTTCTACGCAGGAGACGAACTGCTCGCCGCGCATGACCCAGTGCTTGGGCACCTGCTTTTGCGACATGTTTTCTGCCTACATGCATGCGTAGAAGCATATGGGTTGTCTGGGATTCGGGACGCAGGTGCCGTGCGACACGCAAGGCCCCTGGCTTCGGCTTGCGAAGGTGGGGCAGATCTCAGCCGGAAGCCTTGTGCTGGAAGATCTCCTGGATGGAGTGCATGAGAATTGCGATTTAGAACTGGGGATTTGGCTGGGGCGTTGTTTGCAAGCTGAACTCTACCAACAGCACTCAAATCGCCCACAGGCCAGTTGGCCCAACCCGACGGATGCACCGGAGGAGGTGAGAAGCTGTTGACCTGCAGCCGACGATGTATCCGTCTACAGTACTGCCTCGACGGAATACCCTTCTTTGTGAGTGTGTTCCGTTTTCCCGCAACCGCTTTCTGTTTTTGCTTCGGTAAGCGTATAGACGAAAGAGAATGTCAGTGAGCGAGACCGCTTTGGACGTGTTTGTCTTTGGACACAAGATCGAGTGAGTGAGGCGAGGGCCGCACAGAGCAAAACGAAATGCGACCGGGTCGTTTTGTTTGCTTTGCGAACCCGCCCCCAGCCGTCGGCTGAAGTTTTCATTCTGCAGCAAACGTAAGAGATGCCTTCAAGCGCACGTGAAGCAGAAATTCAGCATTCAGGGCCTCGGTCCTCGATGGAAGCTTCGATGTGTCAGGGAGCCAAGGAGATGATTTCAAGTTGGGCTGCCGGGCTCGCGCGCACCGCACAAGGCAGCACATGCCCAACAAAAATGCGCCCTGAACGAAACAGAACATGTAGAGCAAAAAACACATCGAACGAAAAATACACACTTACGCAGCCGTCACCCTGTCTACTTCAATCATTATATGTCCTCTTGGTTTCTGGAATCCTCATCCGTCCGCAGAGGAGGCAGCTGATAAAGCAGACAGGCACTACCGTTGCGTAGAGACTTGAAATCTAAGCTGATTGTTCACTTAACATGAGTGTCTCGGCGGCGCTTTCCGCAAGGATGCCTGGGTACTCCACGATGGGGCGGCAGCCGGGCTTGGCTTGCTCGTGGAGCAGGCAGGGAAGGTCAAAAGTCGCCAGACTCCGCCGCGAAGGAAGAGCCGGCTCATCAGCGTAGCATACAGCAGACTTACGTAGGCATCAGATGCCAGGCGTGGCCATCAAGTTGGGGTAGCCTTTCTCTTGTGCGGGTGCTTGACATGGAAGGTATATGCTCCACCTTGAGGATCACCTTGGAGCTCCATGCGCTGTCCTGAAAAGCAGGGACAACGCATGGATGCAAAAGAGTCTCTCATTCAGCAGCCTGCTCAGATTCAAATCTGGAGCCAAGACGGACCCAAAGACATCGTAGACTCGTAGACTGTCTGGCACGCACAGCACAAGCTGGCCAGCGGGAAGGACAGGACAAAAGGCTCCAACAATTTGCTGTCAGCGGAACTGGCTTAGGGGAGGGAGGCATAGCTTGGGTATGATACGGTGTGAGCTCCTGCTTGCGTGTCCACACCTGAGCGCCCAGACACGTTACTATGTCAGGGGCAGGTGAGCTTTGCTGCCCTCTGCCGTTCTGGATCAGACATCGATGGGGCCCACCTGCGCCAGCGAGTCCGGTGCTCAGATGGTGAGACCACGGTTGGTAACAGCGAGTTGCACGTAGTTTCGAAATTTTCTCCTGCGTTGGAGTTCGGAAGTTCCGGCAGGGAATGGCAGGTATAGCCCTAGAGACGCCTCTGATGAGCATGCTCTCGCATCGTCAGAAGAAGACTCCCAAATGGGCGCAATTATGAGCAACCCGACAGAGCTCAAGGTACTGTGCTTCTACTGTGCAAGCTCTTTCCTCGTCGGTGTTTCAATGCAAGATGTGACAACGCTACATGACAGAAACTGAGCTGTGAATAACAGACCTTTGATTCGATGGCTTCTGTGCTGAGATAAAGTTCTCGCAGTGGTGTTGCGTGAGGGAGATGAGTCCGGCACCAGCAAATATTAGAGCAAACGGGGCGAGACCTGGAAGAGCTCGAGAGATGCAGTAGGTTTGGGGGCTGCCGAGAAGGCTCGCAGATAGAGGCTTGCACGGACCAGCCAGCACCTCCAGATGCACAGCATTGTCACAGCATGGTTTGTCCATACCCTCGCGGCCTGGCAAAAGGTTTCTGCTGGTGCTGTGGAGTTTGATGTCGGGCCCTCATCTTTGCAAGTCGCCAGATATTGAAAGCGCTGTGCTGGTTACAGCTCTCACTTGACCAACAGCGGTGAAGGACCACGTTGTGTTCACTTTGCGCGTGAAGTCCTGCTGCCCAGGGTATATGGAGGAGGAGGAGGAGGCAAGGTTTCAGCCTCGAGCGTGTGACGTGTAACTTCTGATGCACGCGAAAGTTGCACCTGGTGGCTGCTGAGGGATTCATATTGCTTTGCGATGTTGTATATAGCGTTCCTCCCTGTTTCATTCTATCCCACTTTCACCCTATTGTAGCTGCTCTAGCTGCTGCAGTTGTGCGCGTCCTCCGTCCCTCTCTCTCTAGCTCTAGCAGTCTTAGTCCCTGTAGGCCCAAGTCTAAGTGAGGAGACTTGGAGTCTTGAAGCCGCTGCCGCAGAGGCAAACTATGAGGATGATGAGCCAGAGCCGCCTCGGCTGCTTAAGGGCTTCGGATAGGAACTTCGGAACCCGCAGCTTGTCGCAGCTTTCGAGTTTCTGAGTGTCATGCTCTCAGACCTGAAAATGGCGACAACGAAGATGAGAAGCCGCAGGCAACCGGGTTCGGGATGTCTGGAAGGTTGTACGGTGTCGCAGTTAGTAAGGTTGTCGTATCTATGCCGGTATGGCTGGAAATTTGGGTGAGAGAGCTTTTCCGCCGAAAGCCCATCTGAACCACACGGGGCAAAGCCAGCCACGACCCGTCCTGTCACTCCAGGCCGACGTGGCGCTACGCGTTTCATGTCTTGGTAATCGGGTCGGCTATCTTGTGAGTGTACTTGTGGCCTTGCCACTCCTGATCCAATTGACCCTAGCATCGACAATCCTCCGCAACCCCACGTGGTCCAGGGCATCCGGGGATGTGAGGGGTCCAGTGTTTCTGCTGAGCCGTGGATGCGGAAGGTGTGGGGATGAACTTGGAGCTGAAAATCCCCCGAACTCACCGAAACGCACAGGCCCAGCCAAAGGCGGCGGGCGCTGCCAAGAAGCGGCGACGTGGAAAGGGCAAAGCAAAGGCCCAGAGCCCCAAAGAGCAGGCCGTCCGCGACGAAAACATGTGGATTCGTTGTTCCAAAGTCACACTGGGTGTGGGATGGCTGGACGATCTTTTCAGATGTTCTACTGAATAGCTGTTAAGTTCATCTGTAAGTAGTTGCCGATGGCTCATGTGCAGTCGCCCCAATTAGATGTTCTACATGTACACCTTGGGAAGAGTCAGGAAGAGCGCAAGGTGGTTGCGGACACCATTGCCTGTGGCTCAGATTGAGGAATACACCTTGTGGCAGTGCCAGCATTGGGCATCGGGCATGAGGGAGCCAAAAAGCAGGAAAGGAACATGCAGTTCATCGTGTTGGGCCTGGTGGCCAGCGGGGGCGCATTGCGGGTGCAAAATCGTTCGGCCGCAACACAGTTGGATGCAATCGCTGCTTTTCTACACCAGCGGTCGACGGTCGGCATCACTTCGGACAGAGCCCCTGTCACTCGCTTTGCTCACCCTGCTTTCAGAAGGGGGACAGCAACGTAAGAAGCTAGGCAATTGCATCATCACAAGCTGCTCCCAAAGAGCCTTCAGTCTGTAGGTAAGCGCCGCAAGCGACATGTGCATCCAGGGGCGCTCCATCCTGACTGCGAAGATGAAAAAGACAAAAATGTGCGAGTTCCACAAGGAGGGAAGGTCCGGCCACCACACTTTCGTGATGAGATTCTTTCGGGTTCTGATCTTGAAGACATCACCTCTCCGCTTTTAACCGCAGGTGCAAATACGGTGCCGACTGCGCCTTTGCACATACAGAGCCGCCACCCGAGACCGGCGCATCGAGGGTGGGCTTGCATGGGCTTGAATTTGAGCTTGGCTCTGTGCCTCGAAATCCACACAGCAAAGGCCTCGATTCGTTCATGTTCACGGTTGTGAGCAGCAATTTAAGGTCGGAGTTGCAGCAGGCCCCAGACTTGCGAAAAACACGACTTTGCCGCACACTCGGCTGTCACTCTTGCCTCCAGTGCTCTGGAAGACAGCCGGTTCTGCCATGGAATTCTACAGACGAGGAGCCCACCCGATGTGACCAGGATTCTCTCAATGATGTAGAATGACGTAGAGTTGTAAGGCGCCTTGTGGAATCTCACGCTTGAGTCCTGAGAGGCCGAGCATTTTTGCAGGGGACGCCGCCTCAGAGCCTCGCAGAAGAGTGCAGCGCATGGCAGCATCCGATCCTTATCCAGCGACTTCCTAGGAAGTGCGACGATTCCGACTGCAAGTTCGCACATGGCGAGGAGGAGCTGAGAGCCTGGCACCCGGGTGGAAAGCGACGAGTGATACTCACGAGTGCCAGCTACACAGCACTGGTTCACAAATGGTGCAGGTTGCACAAGGCAGCCTTTCACCCTCATGCCCATGTTCCAATGTTCCTTCAAGGTCTCAGTGCTATGTCTGATTGTCGAATGACTGGAAATTGTTTCGTTGTTTTAGTTCGCAACTCGCCGAAAGCCTGTAATGGGACAGCTTTGTCTCTGAAGGCGTCCAACATCTGTTTCAAGACCGTGGGGGCGCCCAGATGTGCCGTGCAAAAAGAGATCTCCGTTTGCAAGGGACCTGCAGGCACGTCAAAAAGCATAGATGCAGACTAGCATCACTGCAGCATGAATCCAAAAGAATACACGCTCTAGGCTGAGACAGCTAGACGGTGAATTCAGAGTTATGCATCTTGTGCCCTGTGTCTCTGCTGCATGTTGATTTCTCGTTCTCTCTCCGCCGCTCTCTCTCTCTCTCTCGCTTTGTGCTTAAGCCGTGCTCCTGGCTGGTGCCGCACGATGGTCCGTGTCATCGGGCTATACTGCATCAGTGTCACGATCCTATTTGTGCTGGCTTTCTTGTACCCGAGTCCCCTTTCAAAGTTTTGCGGAACTCGCTATTCAAGTTTTTGTCAGCCATACCTCAAACTCAGAAGCTACCGATCTTTCTGCATTTTCGACCGATGCTGCAATAAAAGCTGTCAATTCCGGGGTCCAGGCGCTGTGCACTTGGTTCGAGAAGGGCAACTGCCAAAGCGGTGCTCAATGCCGGCACCTCAGAGAAGTCGAAACTCGTCGCTTGCTTTTCTCGAAGACTTCCCCCTCCGTTCTCTCTGCCGTGCGATGCTTGGATAGTGATTGTTCAAGGCACGAGGCTGCAAAGACTTGTCCTTGCAGTGCACACCAAGGCCGTTTTGCGCATGGGGCAAAGGCCTCAGATATCATTTCTTCGACTGTAAGAAATGTGCTTTGCGCTCTCGTCTGCGATGCACCCGGATGAATGATGTGCATGCCCGCAATTGCCCCCAGGGCAAGGGCGGGGGCATTGCAAACGATTCATGCCGCTGAAGGTCGAGGAGCTTCGGGACGATCCGGATGCGAAGGTCCACGAAAGGGCTCGTCCACCTGTTCTGAGTGTTATCTGCTTGAGAGCCGTAGCCACTCGCCGTGGCCATGCGGCGACGACGACCTTGGAGACGCCGAGTACCTACCTTTTGTTTGGATGTGAGCTGTGCCTGAGCATCCATGCGAGTTCCTACAGGCCGCCGTCGAGCTGGCGCCTCAGAGCGGAGAGCTCCCGATTTGCAGAGCCACTCTGGCTCTGAAATCGCATCGGGTTGGAACAGTCTTGCCGAAAGGTGGCAGAGGATCAACAGAAATCACCGGAACACAGGCTCTCGCACCTGGTCCTTCCCAGGAATCGCTCGTCCTCAGCACACGCTGACAATAGCAGAAGGGATCAGTTCAAGCTTGATGGCCCGATCAGGCAAGCACGGAAACGTCTTGCTGCCACGAGCTCAGCCGATTGGACTCGTCAAACCCCCAAACATGAGAGTCGAAAGCATAATGTAGGACCCTGTAAGCGCCTTAATTTTAACGCTACGCCGCCCGCCTCGGCTTGCGGGTCTCCGGTGGCAAAATATGAAACAGCAGAGCGGATGCACCAGAAGTGGGAAGGGGGCAAGGACGGGGAGGGGGCAGGGGGCAGGTGGAGAG
>BGNK01000554.1:66074-97778 GCA_003297005.1 Symbiodinium sp. clade A Y106 | reverse complement strand
GGGGAGGGGAGAAATGAACGCAAAAAGCGGGTGGGTGGGAGGATTAGCTGGAGGTTACCTGAGTTAACCCCCTATACGCCTGGGCCTGCGGCCTCGGCGGATTTATGACCTCTGCAATCGTATCCCCCTCAAATTGCAGATGACACTTTCCATGCTGTCCGACATGCTTGGCTCGAGCCATGAAAGGGTAGGAGGGCGCGAGGCAGCCTAGGGGAGTCCTTCTGGGCCGAAGCGGGTGGAGCTCACTGCATTCAGCCACGTTGTCGGTATTGCACGGGGTCAAACGTTTGGGGCGGGAAGTTTCTGAACACTTCGGACATGGGTGATTGTGCACGGGTCTATTCATGGTTTGGAAGGGGAGCGCTGGCTCAGCCTAGGGTTTGAGCTTGGACATCTGAACGTTATTCTTGGAAGATTGTCGCATTGTGCAAAGTTCCGCTGGCAAGTTGAGAGTTGCAGACACTACTGTAACACCTTTGCTGACTAAAATCGGTTAAATGCCAAAACCGATTAAATCTGATTCTTGTTTCTCGTGGTCACTGGTCAGAACTTTCCGGACAGACGAGTCCCACCTTCCCCGAAGCTTCAAAACCCTGAGCCACGAACTCCCCACTCCAATCATCAGCCGATGACTGCGCAATCCTCGGTACAGCAAGCTGCTCTCAGAGTAGAAAGCCCCCCAAACCGCGGCGAAATTCCCCGCCAAGACCCGAACTCGAACCCCCGACGTCGGGTTGCCCCACAAGAACAAGAACCCAGCTAGCTCTCTTGGCTCTCTTCCATAGATTCCTTTTGTTTGCCTTTTTTGCCTTTGCTTTTTTTGGCGCAGGGATGTCGGAGCCCTCGAGGAAGCGCAAGGCCGAGGCCGAGCCTGCCGAGGCGAAGCCCCCCCCCGCCCCCCGCGACGAGCACAAACCTACTTTTGGCGGAGTTTCAAATTATTTGGGGTCCTTACAATGAGGATCCTACTGCTTAAGGTGCTAGGGTCCCCTATTTTCGGAAACTCCCCACTTGCAAGCGCTAGCCACAGCGACAAGGACTCAGTCAGAAAAGGCAGATAATACTGCCGGTCGTTATGTTTCTCACGCGTGGTAACAGTCACAATACCCATCGCATCAACAGTGCTTTCCGAGTGCAGGGGTGCATCATAACCCTGCTCTCGTCAAAGACCTCTGAGATTGAGATAAGGGCTTTCGGCGGGTCACTGGCAGAAGGAATATGCACCACCAACAGACCCTTACATTCAGGGCCAGAAGCTTTAGAACAAAGAAGATAACATCGTGGACCTTCGGAGCTTCTGGGTGCCGCGCTGGGCATCGCACTGTCAGCGTCAGGAGGGTTATGATGCCATCGACAAAAGGATGGCAAAGCTGCATATTGAGTAAGGGATGCTCCATCACCTTTAAGCATGGTGTCCTACGAAAGCTGCCGAATTGGATCCTTACTCCAAGCAGTCTTATCAAAACCCCTCTTAAAACCGGCAGGGTTCCGAACTGAGGACCTGGGCCTCGGTGGGCTTTATGACTTCCTTCCCCCTCCTGATCCAGAGAAGGACAAGGCCCGTCTTGTTCTTGCTGCTGTATAGTGCTTTCCTCGCAACCATGTCTTTTGGAAACCACTATGCAAGGCGTTGTGCTGCGGCCTGTGTGTCACAACGATAGCACATCTCCAGTTCTTGCCTGGACGGCCAAGGCTACAGCTGCTAAGGCACGCAAAGCCGAGCAGCGACATCCTCGGCAGACCTCAGGTTGTCAGTTTCAGGAGAAAGGGCATTTTGTCTCCAGCCGTTTAGGTTTCTGTACATGCGGAGCGGTTTGGCCGGCAATGCTGTCGAATTCTGATCTTCTTCGGTGGGTCTCCTCGTACCGCGGGTGGCAATTACGAATGAGAGAACCCTCCAAAGCTCGTTCAATTACCGCTCTCAGATGCGCAAGGGGCGTTTGCAGTTATTGGCACAAGAAGAACACGATGAGAGAAAGGAAGGAAAAGACGGGTGATCATGCAGACGGCAAGCCAACTTGATCGAACCGGATGGATCTCCCCAGCCCGGGAAATTTATCCAAGCCCCCAAGAAGGTCCCGGGCCAACAACGGCGTTGGAGCTGTGCTGAAAATCCCAAATTTCGAGGCTGAGCACGCGGCCCAAGCTTCCGCCCGTCGACAGGCCGGGGACACACAAACGATAGAGCATTGCTGAGCGCTGAGCTGCACCCACGACCCAAAACCTGCTGTCTTGCTCAGCAATCTCCGGGTTCAGCCTCGGACGGGCAGGTCAAGAGTAATCTTCCTGGATGTCGACGGTGTCCTTCTCCCAGCTGGCAGCGTCGAAATGTGCGCCCTTGTCGGGGGCAGAGAAAGCGAGCCCTTTGTGCCTTGTGGAAAAGATAGAGAATAACGGAAGCGAGAAAGGGCTGGAAGCTTGCGGTTTCCGATGCGGAATTTTCCTATATATATACCCTTCCTACCTTGGCAAAGTGAGAAAAAGACAGATGTCCATGCTTTGCATAGCCAGAGAATCTTGACATGCTTCGACAAAGAGCTGACGGTGTTGTCACAGCTTATCAGTTCCTGACCTGCAGGATATTCATTGATGGCGTCATGCTGCCTGTGCGAGCGGCAAAGGAAGCGGACTTCAACAGAAACTTGCCCCTAGCGTGTATGCCACGAGATGCAAGCAGAACCTATGCCACATGGCTCTGGCCAAGGAACTGCTCTATCCAACCTGCGGGCGATAGTACAGCAGTCAGGGCCCAAGCTTGCCAAAGCAAACGTTCAGGCTGCACTTTTGAAGACCAGTTAGTGCGGTCACAAGCGACGCGTCCGGTGCAGCGCGTACTTTAAGGACTGGTGCTTCGATTGTTCTGTCCTCCGAGTGGCGACGGAAGGAGGCTCCTGGCCTCGGCAACGCCCCAGAGCAACAGCTTAGAAGCCTGAAACCGGATGAAGAGGCGTGCTTCTACAGTGCGCAAGCATGACATAAAAAGCAGCATCGGCTAGGGTTCAGTTGCTTTGCCCAACTCCGACTGCGATGTCCTACGGACTCAGCCATTCACAAGTGCCGGCGGCCACTGCGAGGAGATGAGGGACAACATCCGAAGAACTCTTCAAACCCAGGCGCACACCCTGGGACGGCCTGATTCTGCTCATTCCAGTTCATGAGACCGCTATCTTTGCAGTGCTTACACATGGCGCCGCAAGTTGATTGAGGGCTTCTGTGTAGCAGCTGTCTTCTGGACAGTGACTGCTAGCGGCGTTACAAGGTCCAGAAATGGGCGAGCCCCATTGACAAGCGCTGTTACCCCACACATCTCAGTTCGATTAAGGATATTCCTGGTATTCAAGATGCTACGCCGATCTTCCAGCCCTCCGCCGAGCTGGTCAAGCAGAGGCTTGATCAGGCCCGTCGATTCAGGATGAGTTCCTTGCGAAGCGAATGCGCAGCAGTTGGGATCGTTTTTGCGGCAGCACCTGGCTATCACAAACACTTTGATTCTCAAGCCTGGCTGGTCGGTGCAGGCGATCATTTGGGCCGAGCGCCGCGCACGAGAGATAGGCAGCTGGCTGAAGCAGCACAAAGATGTCAAGGCCGCCGCCTTCGCAGCAAGTTTTACAAGCCACCGTAGAGAAGCGACGAAGAGCAGCTCCAGGAAGCTTTTGAGCTTGCTTTTAACCCCACTGTGCTGCTGTGAACTGATACGCCCTCCAAGGCTTGGGTGGCCATTGATGATATCGACTTTAGCTGGGCTGACAGCGTAAAGGTGTCGGGAACACCGCTGATGAAGTGCGGGCCCTGGATGACTATGCAGGCTGTGGTATCATGCAGGGCGGCGAAGCCGCTTTTGCAGATTATCGGAGCAACGGAAATCCCCTGGCTCGTAAGTTCTGACAATTGGTGATGATTACTGTCTTTTTGCCGAGCTGTCGGTCTGGCGAGTTGGCCTCGTTGCGGGAGATGCCAGGCATCGCTCAGTCCTGACAAACCCGAAGTACTGCATAACTGAGAAGGACAGGGACATCCACCGCTGCACTTGCATGCCAGGATCAGGATCCATTCGGAGACTCCTCTGTTCCGTTGTGCGCACCGAAAGGATGCCGAAGAGGCGGTTCGCATCCTCCTGAACCCTCCCGTCATCGCTCCAGGTGAGGAGGCAAGGCTTGGGGGCAGCACTTTTGCTTCCATTGTTGCTGCTTGAGAACCCTGCCAGTCATGCTACTCGTAACTTTGTTCACGTGAAGGCCGATGCAATTGCCGCTGCTAGATATCTGACGGAGGAGGCACTAGCGAAATGCGCAGGGGCTGGACTGATGTGAGGCCGGCTTCAAGCAGCAATAGCATAGCCTAGATCTTGCTCGTCATGGACCCTGCAGCAAAAAAGGGGGAGAAATGCATACTTTAGTCGAAGACAGCATGATTCCGATTAGCATTGAGCGAAGTGGCTGTTCCGCGGCCAAGACATCAGTTCGACATCGGGAGCCAAGTCGCAGCTCGAAGTTGTCCGTGCCTAGGCACTGCATTGCACAGCTGCCACTGCCTTTTAGATACAACATGGATGGCAAGTGCAAACCATTTAGCTTGGCTCCATGTACCCCGCGTCCCAAGACCACGATGAGACTCGCGGACATTGTCGGCGTAGTCCGGAAAATCCAGAGTTTCGGATTCGGGACCCCTGCCAGAATCAAAGCCGATGCTGATGCTGCGATGCTTCGGTAGTTACCGTGCCCCCTGAAGCACGACTCGGAGTCACGCGGATGGCGTGGCTGCCAACGCAGTCGTGCGCCTGGCGATTGCAACCCTCAAGCCCGAAAGCTCAGAACGAACGTGGCCAGGGTCCCACTATCGAAACTCTCTCCGCAGTGCCTTGACGGGAGCAAGACTCGACTATCACCGCCGCCAAGGATAAAGTAGAGCGCAGGGTTGTGCTTCAGCCGGCGGCACGTCATTGTGCGGAGGGAAGATTTGCAAGGTGACCTTCGCGTGCTTCTAGTTACTAGTTTGAGGTTTCTGCCGAACAAAGTCCACAACGCACGACGCACGGCGCGGTAGTTTCGGAGTTTGGATCAAAAACGAGAAGCACTTTGGAATTTGAGTTCATTTCCACTAGGGTGCAGCGAATGCCAGGAAGATACCCAAGAAGTGCTGCACGTCCATCTTTCAAAATCCCGCACACCTGTCTCGAAGGGTTACCTGTGGTTGAGACAGCAGAAGTTGCATCGAAGGGAGCTCAGAGGCCGATCACCGAATGTTTGGGCTCACCCTTTGAGGGCTTGGGGCTTTTCGCCATCTTCGCTCGGAAGTCGCGAGCATCCGAGCATTGACAGAGCGGAAGTGTCTGGTTGCGACGTGAAGACGCGCGTCGCACGCAAATTCAGCGCATCTTCGAGCCTGTGGACCAGATGACGGAGATGAGCTTCGCGCACAACCGTAGCTCTTCACGTGCGACAATACACTGAACAAGCATCAACAATTCGAGCCCTATGTTGTTCTACCGTCAGCCCGAGACGTAAATGCTTCTGTCAGCTTCTGTTTATGTGCAACGCATAGCCTGCTAATCAGCTAATCATCCAACACAGAAGCCTTGATATTCTCCAAGGCTTGACAAGCGTAGACAAATCCTCAAAGCTTCCCTTTCGACTCGAAGACTTCGGTTGAGTCTCAACCTCAACCTTCAAACCCTAGCCAATGAAGAACAATCCATTCGGATTCTGCTGCGCTTCAAAGAATAGTTTCTTGGCCATATGTGGGTCCTCGACCCGGCGAATCTGCACTGCTGTGCTAAGGAGAGCTCCCAGGTCCAGAGCTCAGAAAGTGGTGAGAGCCGATAGGCTGCGAGGGTTCCTAGAGTGGCCTTCGGCTTGTTCGAACTCTCAGAGCATTATACATGGTTGCGCCGCATTGGAGGGCGCTATTTGGAACCGTATATTCCTAGACATCTCAAGTATGTTATTGGCTGAAGTAGTCATCGAGCTCCAGACGGACCGGGATTGATTGGTGCTGCAAACGCCACACGCCGCCCAATCGCAGGGATGCACGGAGGGACTCGGTTTGTTTCATGCACCACTTCTCCAAAGCCACTGCGACTTGTAAGATCCGGCAAACGACTCAGCCACTTTGACTGGCAAAGCATGTATTTGCCCTTTCAAGGACGACCGCTCCAATAAACGAGCACGGACTGAGTCCGCCGTTTGCTATCGCAAGGACCCAAGACGAACCTTCCATGTTTGCAAGGTGGCAACTTTTCAAAGTGCAAACATCTGCAAACAGTGCTCGCAGCTGCAGTGTTCGCACAGTCACCATCAGTCAACGCAGAACACTGGGAAAATCCTGCCTGAATGTGGATGCATGACCGAGGCTGCCACTCGACCATTGCGACATCCTTGGGCAACAGCCCCGGCAAGCGTTGTGTTCGCACCATCTTGAACACCGCATGCACCCCAGAACAAGTATGATGGCTGCCTCCTCCCACCAAGTTCCAAAGCGCACTTACAAATCTCGTTTGCCATGCGCTCAGACCGAGGTTACACCATCTGCGCTTTGTGCCGCTGCTGATGTGCGCTAGAAGCAAGTAGTCGTCTCAATGAGGCAGGGACCAAATCGAGAATACGAACTGGAAGCTTCGAGCCGTGCAAATGAATTACCAGCTCTTGACGTCTAGGGCCTGTTGATGCCTGTGCCCTCCACCATGGGTGCAACACGCCACAGGTTGTGACCGCACATTCGGTAGACTGATGCATCGTTTGAAAGACAGTACAACTGTCCAACTGAAGAATGAAGGCTTACCTCTCTTGGGCATCCTTGCCTCATAGCATGTGGAAAGAGTGCAGCTGAGCCAGGCCCGCAGGATTCACACAAAAAACGGCGTCTTTGATTCCACGTAGTGCCTCGGATTATCTGCCCTGGGTTTTGCTCAGCAGATCTCACAATTGTCGCACTGCAGCGGGACAAGATCTTGCAATCTCCAGGGAGCCCATCCCGGTACCGTTGCTGGCCACTACCTGCGTCCCTCGGCTGCGTCGCGCATCACAATGGCTGACTACGCAGAGATCGCGGCCAGGGCGGAAAAGCACATCGCAAAAGGCCACGTTAGCTTGCCGATCAACCTAGGCCAATCCTTCACCTCCCAATACATCTGGTTCAAGCGGAAGTCCGCGAACTATTTTTGGACAGGCTTCGCCTGGTGTGCAACTCATCGTCCTTTTCCTCCCATCTACCGCAGCATACCGCAGCGTTTTAAACTTTAAGATTGGGCTCGACATGTTGAGGCTGAAGACTCCTAAGACAGCGGTCATCTGAGCATGCGACATTTCGGAGGTTGATCCGAGCAATTGCAGGCACGGCAGCAGATGGAAGGCAAAGTCTAATGATCCGAGGTTGTAAAGTCATAACTTGAACTTCGAACCCTCCTTCACTTGCTGAGGGGTAGAAAGATCCGAGCCATCGCCATGCTGGGTACCCCTCGCGAGCATCACGCGAAGACGCTCGGCCGACGAGTGTTAGTCAGCGGCAGAAGAGAAAAGGATGCGTTTTGAATTCGAGCTGGGACGCCAAGGAGCGAGGAATGGCAGGTGCTCGGCGGCAAAGCTGGGGGTGCACATGCCGAGATGATGACCAACACAGACGGTGCGCGGCCTTGCTTTCTTGATGCATTGAGTCGACGAGACAACAGGAAGCAACATCTCACTTCCAGCTCGGCACGGAGTCGTAGTGAAACATGTGCCATTTCGTTCCCTTGCCCCTGCAGGTTCGCGCATATTGAAGCCATTGGATCAAGGGGCGAGGCCGCTGACAGTTACGTTCAGTTGTCCCGAGTGTGCAAGTTTCTCTGTCGGCCATCTGCAGGGTTGCCGGTGGCATAGAGCATTCTTCCAGCTTCACCTTCCACCCCAGAATTCTGGCAGGTGTTCCAGCGAGATTGCAGCTTATCGCAGCCTTGCTTGTTCCTGTGCTGCATACCACCAACAATCCACCAAGTTGCTAGCCAGTGGACGCAGGCACCTTCAAGGACACATGCCGGATTTTGGCATTGCAGCGGTAGAAGCCGGGTCGTAGCGTGTTGCATATCGTGATGTGTTCCTTCTACAAAAGCCTTTCGAGCCAGAGGGCCTTGGCAAGGCAACCTTCCGTTCTGAAGTGAAAGGGTTGAGCTCTCAGCAGTCAGACCACGCCCCACAGCCAAAGGTTCGCCCCTGGCACCGTTTCTCTGCAGCTTCCACGGCACTCGGAATGTCGAAGGTGCAGTTCCCTGGCCCAGAGTCGTAGAATGTTGAAGCTTCTTTGGGCCTTTGAGTGGGATTTGGTGCCGGATCTTCCGCCAAAGTGTCTTTGCAGCATGAGAAGAGCACCGAAGCTTGACATCCCAGGAGTATATGGAGCTGAACAGTGCCTACTTCGGCATGACGGGGCCAACCGCCACACTGGACATCAAGATTGGCAAGAAGACTTGGGAGGATACTTGCAAAGGGCCTTGAGAGTTGAGGCTGTATAAAAAGGGGATTGTTGTAGAAAAATCTAGGATGCCCCTCGTGCGGTTTAGCTTGTAAAACGATAAGAAGTAAGATAGAACAGATAGAACGCTGCCGTTGGAATGTATGTTGCATGAGTACTATGACTAGCGCTGTTACGATTTCTACTACCTACGGTTTACGACTGCTGCTCCTACTGATCTTGCTACTGCTATTGCTCTCGTCAAACTGAGGCTTTAGAGGCTGCCATTGTACAGACTGAGGCTCAAACTGACAAACTGACAGCGGGAAGTAGGGAGGGTCAGAGCCGGGTTGACTTGTGGCGTCTCGGACAGAGTTGCCATCATCACGGTGTGCCTTCCTTCTTGCTCATCTCGAGGCCGATCAGAGGTTCAGCTTTTTTTTGACAGGACCAGGCAGACCCCGCCAAGATTGCGAAGGAGCGGCAACGTTGGAATTGGCAAGTGGAGGGATCTTCGACACAAGTGCGGGATGGGCAACCCCTTTGCCTATCGTCATGTCGAGGTCGAGGCCCTCTCGCCCCAAGCCCGCAGCAGGAGTCGAAGAAGTTTGATGAGATCTACTCCGCAAGCAGTGCCATGGATGGCTTCAGAGTGGCCGGGATGAAGGCGCAGGGATTGCCATGCAAGAGTTGGACAGGGTTAGACAGACTGCAGATACGGATGACGCGGCTGTAGCCTGCATTCTGTCCCAATTAGCTTCTATCCATGTACATTAGCCCAACAGCACATGTAGCTTCTTGCACAGTGACCTTGCTGCGCCCGGTGCAGCGAAATCTGGAGCTGGCACTCGCTGGCATCTATTGAACTTCCTGTAGGCTCCGGCCGCAGATTGAGCAGAGTGACAAGCATTTGCTGGCCACGTTGACATGTGGATTTGTTTCAGTATAAACATCCAGAAGATATGCCACCGTCCACGACCTGAAATGCTTGGTCGGCTTTCCAAACTGCGTTGTCTATCAGTTTGGGAGGCGGGGGACCTGGTGCTAAACTCGACCAACTTGAAGGCCAGGAAATGGGAAGAGAGTTCTGTGAGCAGCAGTCATTGTGAGGGCTGCCAGTCTCTCAAAGTGCTTGCACGTCCGAGTCTTCGCTCATTTATTCGGCTGGCTTCGTCGCGGTGGCGACGTACTACATTTCATGAAAGCTTTGGGGCTCCCAGCATGTCGGATCGCAGCTTCGAGGCCTGTATGCACTTGCTCTTGCATAGCTGCAGGAGAAGCACATCTGATGCGTTGTGAGAATCGAAAGTCTCTCATTCCACGACAGAACCTAACCCAAGCAAGGTATACAAGACATATGTTGGACCTGAAAGATGCTGCGTTTGACGAGGCGCGATTCAGCCTGAAAACTACGGAGTTCGGAGACTGGCTGCTTCCCGCCTTCCTGGCCTCAGCACCCGGCTTCGGATCCTTGGAACATAGTTGAAACGGTACAGAAAGACAGATTAGCATGACCCCTGGGCAGGGATTCAGGATGACCTGCACAAATCGAGAAGTGTACCAACAAGTGCCGAAACATGTAACTCTCGCCCGACATGCCAGTCACCCTTAAGCCTGCAGCTGTTGCCATGAGCTCTAATATCACCGTAGAACTTCGAGCGAACTCTGCAACATCACCCCATAGGCCTATATTGCATCAAAGCTCCCTGCGGTGCAAGGACCTTTACCCGAGGGCATGGCCGGCCAGTGCCGCCCAGACAGCCGAGGCTGTGACCCGGAACTCAAGACTTGGCTTGGAGAAGTCCTGGCAAGCAGTTGTGCTTTGACGTGGTTCTTGTCTCGCACCACGGCATGTCGCATGTCTGCAGGTTGCGAAGTTGACATGAGAGCGGCCGCAGAGATCCTCGGGAAGTTGAAAGCGATCAGCGCGGCGGCAGAGCAGGGCTTCGGCGGAACTCTCAGAGCAGCCAGCCTTCTCCTAACTCGTGAGATGAGACATGGAGGCCGATGGCAGGTCCATCTGATAGATCTCGCACACTTCACAGAGACTGCCGAGAAACGGGACGACAACTTCTGCGATGGTTTGCAGAGTTTGATCCGCACATGGGAAGACTGGTGCGCGACAGATGTTCCACAGTCCTGGTTCACTGTTTGCTGCATTACGCGCAAATGATCAGGGCAAGTTGGTGGCTGTATCTGTCACACTGCCGGTTTTCGTCTCCCATAGTTGTGGAAAGTTTGTGTTTGTTTTTTACATTTTAACTTGCTGAGAGCGATGTGGGGCGCTCGCTTGCTTATGACTTCCGTGATCGGCAATTCCGCGGATAAAGAGAGAAAGAGCTTGCAGCTTCTGCGGAAGTTGATAGACTGAAGATTCCTATCACGGTGGAGGCTTCCTTTTTTGGTACTCTCGTCTTTCGGGCGGTTTTGTGAGACATGAGGTCATCAAGCTATCGACCCCATCAATCCTTTAGTTTGAATCTGTTGGCAGCTGCATCGCGCTCTTGCAGGTGGTTTGGCATGAGAAAGTATGACATCAGATTGCATGACATAGAAATGGGCAGTCACTTGGCTTGAACCCCAAGTTTAAGCTTAGGCGCCCGACCCCTAAACCCTGAGTCCTGCAACTATGTGATACTTGATGAGTATCAGTTCCTCCGTGTACGGTGCAAACACATTCGAAGGCTATCGCCCCGAAGGAGATGTTCAATAGTATGACACAAGTCGAAACCAAAAACCCTCGTCTGGCTGAGTCCGAGTTGCGAGAGCGTGATGTCGAAACCTGGCCCAACACTGCTTGAAGCCCCCAAAGCCTCAAACCACCGACAGCTACCACGCAAAAGTGGTTCTCAGGGCAGGCAGACACAGTGCGTTAGCTTATTGAAATGGTTGCAGTTTCGCAACAGCATGACAGGGCTCTACAATCAGAGCTTTTGTGCGACCGCAGCAGCGATTAACGCAAGCGTTGGCACGCCCTTACATCCCAGATTTTTGTTATGCTTGACAGTATGGGCGGCAGCACAGCCTGACTACTCGTGTCGTTGCCCGGTATGCGCTTGAATCAATTCAGGCATGTGCTCATGTGCTGGCTGCGACATGTCGGCCCAAGCAGAGAACAGGAGGAGTCGAAGTGCATGCCAGCGGTTTTTGGTCTTCCCATTCCAAGTTATGGCGCGCATGCTCAGCGCCCTTGCCACCGGCATGGGCCACTCGGCGGTGCAAGACGCTGTGTAGCGGTTTGTGTCGGCAGCACATGTTTGGCAATGCACGTTTCCCTCCCTTGCCTTGGTGACTCAACGGCTGAGAATCTTGATACATTCTGATCCAGACAGCGACGCCTGCTATTTCTATTTTAGCCCTTTCGTGTTTCTTAGAGCAACTGAGCCATACCAGGCTTGCTCACTGACAAGTATATGCTCGGTGCCACAAATTTTGTTGAGCATTATGCCACTGAATTCCACGCGACAAATGCGCAGAAGGACTGTGGTGCTGGGGTTGTCCATGCACAACACAGAGTTAACAACTCGAGCTTAGTTCTGTGCAGGTTGAGCTTGGAGGACGCTGTCTAGGAGTGGTGAAGTTTCGATGCCCTCCCGACGTAGCATGACGTGGCTTTTTCCGTGGAGAGAACAACTCAGAGGATGGGTTTTGTAAGCAGTCATCGAAAGTCGCCGTGCTGTTTTGGATGCAGGATTTTGTCAAAGCTGCCATGTATGGCGGGGCCATCTTTGGTATGCTCGTCATGGGTGGCATGGGCAAAAATTAGTGCTGGCAGGTGTCAAGCGGATTTACATCTGCTCTTGCCCAGCGCCCCGCTTGTGAAATTTAATCCCCTGCAAGACCCTGGTGAGGTCCAGCTTCTGACTATATCGGTCGCCGCATGGGCCTCATTGTCTGTTCCATTATCACCCTTATTGGAATCTTGGCTCTGACCAGACTCTCATGTCCGGGTAACTGAGCTTGTGTCATGGTGTTGTGTTGCTACCCATATACCCAGGCCTGAAAAGGTAAACAGTGCGCAAGACTTCTTCTGTTGTCATAGGGAATAAGAGGACGAGCAACGGCGACCACTGGCAACAACATCATTATCAGTGGTATTCGTATATCAGGATCAAGAGAAGAACACACGACAGAAGACAACAATACGAGTCACCCGAAGAAACAACACACAAAGACACCGCAGAAGAATAGTGAAGACTGGCAAAATCATTACAGAGCAAGCTTCCCCAGTCCAATTATTTTGGAGTCTAGCCGAGGCGCACTGCTTTCAGCTCTTGCCTGGAGTGAGGACGCCCTTATTGTAGCGCGCCACCCGGCAGGAAACGGCTTTAGGTAGAGCAGCTGAGCTGCGCCACTGGCTGAATGCTGGCTGCGCTACTGAACGTAACTCGCCGCTCTTTTTGTGCGAGCTCTCGAGACGGATGCGTTGCTTGCACTCGTATTCGAGCCCAAACTCACTCTGAGACTTCGACGTGTAAGCTTCAAGACTACAGATCTCGCCATTCAGTCCCCGACGGCAAATCCTGGCCCTGGCCAACACCAAGAGTCCTGCTCATCACCAGGCGGACCCTAGGCCCTAGACTCTCTAGACCCTCCTGACGAGTGCGAAGGGCCAAGAGCAAGTTGACTTCGCTCATCTTGCGATGCAGCGGGTGCACGGTCTTGCTGTTGGGGCAATTGCTTCTCGTGAGGCTTGACCGACAGTTTGACCGATTTACCAGCAGCTGTTGCTTTCAACCCGGCAGATCTGCCGAACTTGCAACACCCAACGACAGCAAGAGCGGCATGAAGCCAGCACAAGTTTGACCTGCCCGGTTGTGCCCAGGCATCATTACTGGCATTGGCATGGGGGGTGAGTACCCACTGGCCTCATCGCATTCTGCTGAGTCCTCGGAGAAGACCAGTGGCCTCTCTGCAAGGAGGAGCTTTCCGTTCTGTTCGCATTGGTCGTCTTGGCAGCATGAGTATGTGCAGTGGGCAGCCCGGTATGTATAAGACAAGCCGCGGCATGTATATAGAGTCGCATCGAAGGCGGCTTTGGGCGAGAGACATTCATTTGACACCAATTTCGTCCAGGAGCATTTGAATCTGACACGGCTCTGGCACCAGTTGGTACCAAACCCTGCCCATCAGGTCGGAAGATAGAGCTAGAGCCTACCAGAAACCTTATAGCAGGCCCGGCTCCTTGTGGGCGCGCGTGGTGGGGAACGTGCCCAGCCGATCCCAACCCCTCATTACCGAGGCGACGGTGCCCGCAATGTGGCCTTGCTTTACCTGTTCGGAAGCGGCTTTGGCCAAGCACTCTGCCCGATGGTGACCTACATAATGGACGCTGCTTGATTGCAGTGCTTGCTTGGCGAGGGCAACAGAATGTCGTGTGCAAACTTGGACTGTGTGAGCGGCAAGCTGCTCTGCAGCCAAGAGCCCATGAGAACACCGCCTCTCCCTGTCAGCTTTTGGAGGGACGTAGACGCTAAGAGGGGCGCGAGCAGAAACCCCGGCCGGACTGAAACAGCGTGGCGTACGTAAGTAAGGAGAAGTCGCTTCCTGAATTTCCTCATTCCTCCCTGGAGGTCGCTGGCGTCCCGCATGAGATATTGTGGCGGTGGATCTTCGGAGCCCAGACTGTAACGTTTCCAGCTGCCTTTGTCACTTTCCCTTGTTTCTTCGTGCGAGAAGTGGAGCTTCAGAGCGCTTGGCTGAAGGGATTCAGAGAGAGAGTGCATTGCAGAGGTCAAGTTACAAGATATCTAGCAAGAACAGAAGTTAAATTCGAGGCTGAGGCACTTGCTTCTTTTTCTGACTGGCTTTTTGTAAGCCTCGGTATGGCTGAAGTCCTGAGCGAATGAGGCTCAAGAAGCATGCAAAGCTCGAGATGCTAGTTGCTCTTGGTGCTCACGTAAATCTGAGCCATCTTACAGGGAGGACCCAGCCGGAAAGCCTCATTAACCGAAGCCTCCCCACGGTCCCAGGAGTGGGTGTTATTCTTTCGGCCTTGGGCTTGGTCTTGCGATACCTGACCATCCAGGAGAGCAACGGGTGTTGCAGTGAGTAAGATTCTTAGCGGGTTGGTTACAGGATAGATCGGGCAGCAGGAGGAGCTACATTTTTCGCATGTGTCTGGGTGAGTGCTGCTTGCGAGGACAGCCTGAAGTTTGTGCGAGGAAAGGAGGCTGCAAACATGCGGCATGGTCGTGGGAGTGGTTTCCGTGCACAGCTAGAGCCAGCGCTAGCTGACCAGTCATCGACTCTGCCGGGGTTTCGAGACTGAGATGAAGCACGCAAACCGCTCGCGTAATATCACTCGAAGGCGGAAGAGAAGCATCACGACACTACCTGGACCATCCTATCACCGTATTGGAGGCCTGCCGCCGTCGTCTTTGGATTCTGACATGGGTAAAATCACGGCCTGCCAGGGCGATCGTGGGAACTGCCGGATGCTGGTTCCTCTTTGACACAGTGGAGTACGGCTGCCTGGGCTCATGCTAGTACTGTTTGTGTCCACTCCAGTCCAGCTCTATGATGCTTGCCAACGCACTTCTCCACCGTTTGTGTGAGATCCGCTTGACCAGCTGTTGAATGCGCACCAGGTCTGAAGCAGAACGACGCAGCGATTTTCAACTCGGACGGCAGTGGCCCCTACTCGGATGGTATCCTCGAGGTGCCCAGGCTTCTGTTTGGCCGCTGGTCAGGTGTGGTACCAGGAGGTCATGGCGCGATGAGGCTTGCACCAGCCCGGCTGAAAATGAAGAGGGTCATGTAAAGCGCGCACGTACCTCGAAGCGGCTAGCCCCTAGCAGAAGACCCGATGAATGTACGTAAGTCGCAATCGTGCGTTCCCCTTCGCTCTCTTGTTGCGACATGTTTGTTGGCTTTCACAGAGCAAGCTTCTTGAAGAGCAAGGTGTTGTGGAGTCGCCTTCTCGTGATCCCCTCGCGACTCGGACGAGCAAGCAGTACTGTAGGTGTTGCAGTCAACACCCTCAACAACGAATGATCAGCTGAGGTTGATATTTGCCCCGTGGTTTCTGACGAAGGCATCTGTTGCAAGAATTCTCGACCCTCCGTGTGTTTACTGGCAGATTTGCTGGAGTCCATTCTCTAAAACCATGAACCGAAGGCATATCAAAGCAAGATTGGTGCAATTTCCAGTCGAGACCTTGATTTGTTTACATCTGCATAGACCCCCTTCAGCCAGTACGTCCCCAAGATCACTGCTCGCAAACGGACCCTTTGCAGCCTCCCTGCTCAGACCTCCAGCAAGCGTGTCCAATTTCTTGGTTTCCTTGGATGTGCGATTGCCAACCTCATTTTGGCAGCAGCTCGGCAGTTGACTCGGCCCGAGGCAGGATCTGGTTCTTGTCGTGGAAGCTGAACATAACGCGCATGTGCCATGGGGAGGTCACATAGAACTTTGCATGTTTCAGGGATCTGTGCCGCTGTCGCTTGTTCTTCGGCCCCGTTCCCTTCGATTGGAGAGGCGAAGTGGTGTCGTGTCGGGAGGGCAAATCGCCGCTTCTTCCTCTCCTCCCTCCCTCCCTCCCTCCCCTCTCTCTCTCTCTCTCTCTCCCTCTCTCTCTCTCTCGCTCTCTCTGCACAATGTCTCCAACTCAAGCGGGTAGGCACGTACTGCAGATGGCAGCGGTCATGTCCCCCTGACGGCGAGATCCCTCAGTCCTTGATAAGTCCCGAAGCTACCACTTCTTCGAGGTAGCCTACAAACAGTTGCGAGAGATGTCCGCTCTGTTCTTCACGTTCTACATCGTGCAGCTCTCCTTCCAGAGCTTGCCTGGGGCATCCTGGCTTGAATTCACTCTCATCACCTCCACCTTGATTGCTTTGTGTTAATTCCCTCAGCGTGGGGAGATGCACGTGTTCAATTTTGCGTACATTGACATGGTGCCAAACCGTAAATGTAAACGTTCCTCAACATCCCAAACCCGGAGTTTGAGTATCGTAGGCACCGCGATTTCCAGTAGGGCCAGAAAGGTCACGACCATGGCGATCTCGGCAGAGCCTCTCGGCCAGCACGCCTGCTTGCTTGCACGTGCAATCCTCAGGCATCGGCCAACGAACCTACATTGAATTTAGAATTCCACTGCTGTTCCTTTCATGTGCCGAGACACCAGAAACTGCACCATTAAGGATCTATCCTAGCATGGTCCGCGGCACTGGCGCCGGCATTAGCGCAGCCTTCGGAAAGCTTGGTGCCACCGTTGGCTCCTACTTCTTCTCGGCGCCTGGGCCAGCAAAGCTTTCAGGCTTCGGCTCCGAAGCGGCAGCTGTGGCATAAGACATGTTAAGGGTCATGTTCCTCTCTGCGGAGTCTAGTCTAGACTGTTCGTTTACAGGCGGTGACACGGTCGACATTCCTTCTGGCATACAAGCTCCTGTATCTGTAATCTCAGTAACCCATAACCCTCGCCTGACTTGCTGGAGCGCGAGTGCCAAAAAATCTGTGCCCGGAGAAAGTCTTAAGAAAGGGGTTGAATGCGGACGATGCCCTTCCAGGAGCTCAAGAACTTGGGGAACATCAGTGGGATTTTTTGGTGTCTTGGCTTTATGTTTATTGGCAACGAGCAGTTGGCATGATCATGCGCCGCGTGCATTTTCCGTCCAGTCCAGAGTCCAGAGTGGTCTCTAAATTCCGGCTTGTATGTTCTGCATCTCTGGTCCGTTGATCAAGCCGTGGTTCAATGCAGCGCAGCGTGCAGCACGATGAAGTCGGCAGCATCTGTTCAGTTGTGTTGCTGGTTGGCCAGTGGCCCATCCTTCCGCGCTGCTTTGCAGTCCATGTCAATAGTTGCTAAGGGTAGTCTTTGCCTGGTATAGCGTAAATAAGTGTATATCGCAGGACTGTGTTTGCGGCTTCCTCCTTGGCCATGCTCCTCACCGCCATAGGCCCGTGTGTGGCAGACAACTCCCCACGCTTCGGGATCGGGTCGTGATTGCCTTCCATCTAAAGAACCAGTTTTGACGGTGGCAGTGGGTAATGTACCTCAGCGGCTGTTTGCTGGGCATAGTCACTGCTTGCATGTACTTCTAGCTTCAATAGCTTGGCCGCCGGTCGTTATTGTTGGGTGATGATGCCACTGTAACGAGCGGGAAGCGGTTCACATCTCACAAAACGCATGAGGCATTCCGTACTACAACGGCAACACCCTCGATGAAGCTGACGCGCTGCTCGGCTGACACATGTTTGCCAGTGCTCAAGGCAGGTTCGCCCTTTGTCCCGTCACTGCTGCTGCTACTACTACTACTACGACTATACTAGTACCTGTGTGTGACAACAAGAAGTAATTACTACTACGCGTACTACTTCTTTTTTGCTACTCCTGCAAATATTGCCGCTAATACTACTGCTACTACCACTACTACTACTACTACTACTACTACTACTACTACTACTACTACTATCACTACTATCACTACTATCACGGCTACTACTACTACTACTACTGCTGCTGCTGCTATTACTACTTCTACAACCACTACTACTACAACTACTACTACTGCTGCTATTGCTACGACTACGGTTGCCACTCCAGTGCCACTGCCACCACCACCACCACTACTACTACAGCTACTGGTACTACTACTATCACTCCTACTTTCACTACTACCACTACTACTGCCACTACTACTACTACGACGACGACGATGACTACTACTACTACTACTACGACTACTACTACGACTACTACTGCTACTACCACCACTACTACTACTACTACCACAAACACCAGCTGTACGACTACTACGTCGTCTTCTTCTACTACTACCGCTACTTCTACTGCTACTGCTACATTTCTACTACTACTACCACTACTACTACTACTACTACCACTACTACTACTACTACTACTTCTGCTACTCCTGCTACTCCGACAGCTACTTCTACTGCCAGTGCCAGTGCCACTGTGACTACTGCTGCTGCAGCGGGCTGCTGCTACGACGACGACTATCACTACCACTACCACTACCACTTGCAGGTTCCACTACTACTACTCCTACTCCGACGGAAACAACGACGCTCAACCGCCATCTCCCAAGGGGGTCATATAAGAGATGTAAGCAACCGCCATGGCCTGATGAGGAGGCAATCCCGAAATGTGATCAATCGCTATCGCTTAAACAGCTAGGACCTGTGTTCTCAATGCAGGGCGAGTTTAAGGAATGTACACAAACGCCATCCCCTAATGACCTTGCGGTTTGAAGACATGTTATCAACCGCCGTCGCTTAATCAACGGCCGTGTTTAGGAAATATGACCAACCTTCATGGCTTTGGCGAGGGTGCGGAGTCAAGAAATGTGACCACACGCCTAATGAGGTTAAGGCTCTATGAAACACTGTTGAACCGCTGTCGCTTAATGAGGAGGCGCTTAAGAACCGTGATCAATCGCCATCGCATAATGGGGGGCCGGGTATAAGAAATGTGAACAACCGACATCACCTAAAATATTATCAAACTAACTAACGCCATCGCCGAACGTGAAGAAGCGTGATCAAGCAAAATCGCATGATCAAGCGCCAGTGTTGAATTGGGGGGGACGTGAGGGGTCGGATTTACGAAATGCGATCAACCGGCACAGGGTTGCTGCAAAAACGTTCCCATGAAATGGCGAGTTATGTACACAGCACACGCTGCCAATGCTCCCTGCGCCCAACCATGGAACAGTCTTGTCAAGCCATCTGAACAGCATGAGAAGCTCTTGGCCTTATGGCTTGTCCCCGTTCCTTGACCGGTGCTAGATTCTAGATGCTGAAGTCGGAAGTCCTTGTGCACTCTTCTCAACGGCCTCAGTGGAGACACTGCATGTCGTCGAGGTAATGATCAGAAGATCTCCATGCTTGTACCAAGGCTTGCTCGAGACGGGAACCCAAAGCAAGCCGCAGCTGAGCTCTGCAGTGAGTAATGTTCCGGTGGGTGTGCATCAGCACGTAGGGACAGATGCCAGCTTTAAGTTTAGATCTTGATAAACAACTATAACAACTCCACGTGTTGTGGGCCCGCATCAGACCACATGCTTAAAATTAATGTAGGCTCCGGTGCTGTATCGGCGAGCATGGTGCATTGTGTGTGTGTGTGCGTGTCTCTGCTACTACATCAGAAAGCTTGTAATCGTAATCGAAGCTCTATACATCTAGTGGATTTCAGGACACTGGCGCTGCTTGCTGATCTCATTCATCATTTTGCGAAGTTCTCAAGACCGAAGCCACTTCTAGCAATGGACGAGGTGAAAGTCCTTTTCAGTGGCCCGCTGAAGCATGACGGGACGAAGTCAGCTGGATACGACGCCTGTTTGCATTGTTTTTTTGCGGTCGGCCCGTGTAGATGTTGTGGCCATGAGGGTCGGAAAACTAGTAACAACGAACTTCCGGTTCGGTTGAGTTCATTCTGGTTCCAAAGAATCGGTGTGAACCGGAGATGCGGTTCGATGCAGTTCCACAACATCCCCGACTGCGTGGTCATAACAAACAGGGTGTGATTTTTTCCGGTGTTTGGGTTACGGCCTCGCTCTGTCTGATGCTCATGATGCTCGCTTGATGGCCGCCCTGCCTCCGGGTGCTGATTAGTGCTGAAGGCAACTTCGGTGGGCGAATTCCCAGAAACGGAATCCTGCAGCTCATGCGGGGCCATTGAGTTCTTTTAGAAGGAGTAAGATGAGCCTTGAAGCCACGGCGTGTTGAGGGGTTTAGGCTGCCTTTGGTTTCAGATAGATTTGGGATCCTTAGATCGGTTGTGGCGGCTCGCTGGGGCAGGATTCAGTTACAATTGGAAAGCTTCCGGTAGCGATCTAGCTTCAACAGCCCGAGATACAATCGTACAAACAATCGCCTGAGTGCCTAAAGACCCTGACCACCAAGCTTGTAATGCACACCTCATGTAGCCATGAGGACTCGGATGACTGGACCGACTCAGAGGAAAGCAGCTGAGATGTTCTTCGCTCACCCAGCACGCAAGGACAGACCATTTTTGTGTTTTTCTCGCTACGGCAATTGGTGGGTTTCTGTAGATGCGGTGGGCGTGCCCATCGGTTCCGCAGGAGTTTTACACGGCCGCCAGTCCTACTTGTGCACGAGCCCGCGATGTCAATCGCTGCAAGAGATTGCCGGCTGCCGAACTCTTATACCTTACAGGTGGCGCGATCTGATCAAGAGCCACACAATTTTAATCTTCTCTTGGAGATGTGGTGCTGTGAAGCACAGTGTCACGCCGCATGTTTCACCATAGTTGGAAAGTGTTGTCGTTTCACTTCGGGCAGAAGATCGGCCTCGCAGCAGTGGAGTAGTAGCACTTTCCTCACGCCGCAAGGCCATTTTGCGGTTTGCGTGCGGCGATGCGCGCTTGCCTGCTTCCTTCGCACAAGCCCATAGAAATTGGATAGCGAAGTTGCCGTGCTGCCTGTGACGATGCTGGCACAGGCTTTTGCCAAGATTTTGGGTGCTGCAACTCGAACGGGCAATATCTAGGTGGATTGCAAATCGAATATGCGTTGAGATGGTACGGTATTGCAGCACGCAAATTTCTTTCAAAGTGGAGCTGTACACGGCAGCACACCAAAAAGACTACACATTTAAAGAATCACTCGGCAGAATTTTGAACCTTGCTTCAATAACTGCTAAAAGCAATATTCTTCGATTCTCTTCCACCAACTGAGGTTCCGTTCTGCAAATCAATTTAGAATTTTTACAATCACTATAATAGCAAAAATATATACTATTACAACATCTAGTGAGAATCATAGAGATATTGGCAGGAACTCGGGTGCTCGATATGATGATGAAAGTTCTATTGATAATTGATTGTATATTTTCATTTTGAGAAATTGAATTGATTGTCTAAATCGAAATTGTCATGTACTGCGCCATAATGGTAATCTCATGGGAAGAAATCTATAAACAAAATCCTGTCGGAAGTATAGGATTTTTGGATTTTGAGAAGAATTGGTCCGTGAAAGAGCTATAAATAAATCGAAATTTTTGAATTATCTTTCTGATGGTTCGTCTCTGGGTTTAAGAGTCAGGGGATTTGGGGGGTTTCTTAGTGTAGGGTTTCTGGGTTGGGGGCTTCTGGTTTTAAGGTTGCTGAGTTTTGAAGGTTCTGGGTTTAACGCTTCTGGGTTTAAGGTTTCTGGTTTTCAGGATTTCTGGGTTTAGTATTTCTGGGTCTTATTGGATCAGGGTTTTTGGTTTCAGGGGCTCTGGATTTAGAGTTGCTGAGCCTAGGGTTTGGGGGTACGATAATTCTGGGTTTGAAGGTTTATTTTTAAATGCTTTGGCCTGGTAGGGTGTTTTGTTTCGGAAAGTAGTAATTCGAAAGTCTAGTAAGGTCTATAGATTTGAAATTCGAAACTCTAAACTCGTAGATCTTAAAGTATAAATTTTAAGTTCGAAACTCTAAATTCTAAATTCATAGTTTATTGGGAGAAAGCATAGTCACTAATTGAAAAACTGATATAATTGGAATGGGGAAGGGAAGGAGGGGGTCGGGGCGGAGCAATTGGGGGGGGAGGAAGAAGCACTGACAGAGATTAAGAAAAAAGGAATGAAGGGAATCCGGGAAAAGAATCTCTGATTATTTCAGTCGGGTCCGAGGTAAAGAATAGGATTTCTGGTTTTACGGGATTTGAGGTTTTTGGATTTCTGGGTTTCGGAATTTAGGTGATTCAGATTCTGGATTTAGAGTCGTATCGTTTTTTTCTAAGATATTGGTGATTATATAGAGCTATCAAAATTCGTATTTTAAAATTATCGGTTTATATGATAGATTATATCTCTTAATTATTAATTCTATTTTATATATTTTCTATTATTTTTTGTAATATCTTCTCTGCTTCATAAATCTTTCATTCTAGAATATTTATCTCGATTCATTCTCTTCTATTATTTTGCGAAAGTCTTCTCTAAATAAGTCTCTACATTTAAGATATTCATATTTCTATTGATTATATTATTCTGCTTTCTTGAAGGGTTAGGTCGGATGGAATAAAACGTAGTTGAATGTGTTTTGGTAGATAAGAAGAAAGAATGAAATATTATAAAATAAGGGAATAAGATTGATTATTGGTTCGGTATTTTGTCTCGCTATTGTTAGTCATTATTGGTGAGATAAGATAGATAGGGTAGGGGTAGGTAGAATAAGGGTAGATAGGGGAGGATAGGGCGATAGGAGAAGGGAAGGTAGGAGGAGGGAAAGGAGATATCGAATTCTAGTAGTCGTAGACCTAAATTCTGTGTAGAGCCTATAGATTTCGTATTTCGTAGACTTATAAGTTTTTTTCATAGGTTCTCGAAAGAAATATAGATGATCGTGATATATGAAACAATAAGGAGTATTGGTAGAAGTCGTAGGGTATTGAAAGAAATATAAATTATTTAAGATACTATATTATAACAAAGAAATTCGAAATAGAAAAGAGTATAGAATTAGTAAAATCTATTTATATTGGATAATCTATAAATATAAAAATAATATTATAATTATAATTAATAATAATTTTATCTTTCTCTATATCGTTCTATTTTATTTTGGCTTAATTTATAAATTATATAGATCCTATTTACTTTCTCTCTCTTATTTATTTTTTGTTTAATATATATAGAATAGAAGATATGTTAGGGGGTCTTTCACGAGGATTTTTTCTCTGGCGTCTTCTAATTCTTTTAATTTTTGAATCTTTGAATTGATATTTTCGTCTTGTCGGTATATAGATGGAGTCCGTATTTTGGTAATTTTCTCCGAGTTGGTATAGTATTATTTATATATGGCTCCGGTTCATGGAGCAAATATAGTTGTCGTCTATGTGGTTGGCTCCGGCGGGGATCTATCCCATCGATTTGGAAGGTTTGATTAAGAACCTCTTATCTAATTTCGTTGCTTTATATCACGGGGACGTTCAGCTATAAATACTACTACAAAAAGCCATAAACGAAACTACTTTCCATACAACGCTAAGCTTGAGTCGCCCAGACTCGACTTTTTGCCAGGAAATCACTTCTTATACGATCTAGGGGACGTCTTGGCCCTGCGTCTTGCGGACCTCCCAATTCTCCGTGGCGCCTCCCGGGCCGCAGACGACCCGCCGGACAAGTGCGACGAAGGGCTCGAAAAAGGAGTGAATTTCTCCTGCCGGAGTGCGAGGAGGATCTCCAGTGCGTTTGCAATGGATAGCCCCCCCCCCGACGTTCTAGCTAAAGACGTGCAACTTTCCCAGAAGGCTGGATTTTTGTTTCCCCCTCTGTGTCGGACTCGACCAAGTTCCCAAGGTGCATCCATCCTATCTCCTCAATTTTAGCACCTTCTAGGGCCCAGGTGACCCCCGAGGCAATTTTAATTTAATTATTTTATAAATTAGCCGCGCCGAATTCTATTTCGATCTTATTTTATTAGCCGCCCTTTTCGATAATCAAACGTTTAATTTTACTTACTAATTGAGCTCGCCTACATCTTAGGGCTTTAATTCATTTTAGTATAAAAGAGACCCATATCCGCCTCGAAACTCGCCCCCGTATTTAAGAACTCATTTCCTCTTTCGTATCCTTCAGTACTATTCACTCAGATACACATACACGGAAATACACACTCTCCCACCCAACCCCCCAGACCCCCCCCCTACCCCCCACTCCACGACACCCCTCACCCTTATCCACCACCCCACGAAATTCCCATCAAACACCTCTACGATATAACAAACACGAATAAAATATATTTCGACCTAATGAATAGATGAATTTTCTATACTTTTCCCACCTTCATATAATAATAGAATAATTTTTTTTTAAACCGCGTTCGTACAACTAAAATTTCCATTTTTTAATTATACGAGACAACCAAACCAGTCAAAAGGTTTTCACGAAGAAACACCTAAATGAACCGAGTTACAAAGAGACAAGAGCGCGTACAGAATCGCAGACGCAAGAAACACAACACCCTTGAATTAGAGAATATAAAAAGACATAATAACTCAAGATAAATAATATATAAAATAAATAGAAATATTAGTAAATACCAATAATTATTGTTACAAAACCAAACTCTAATATCCAAAAATATTATATTTAATTTCGAACAATCTTAAAAAGAATAATAACAAATCAATTAAACTTCGAATCATAACCCTAAATAGAAAGACGTATGAATATATGGTCAGGCATCTGGCGTTCCCCGGCATCTGGCGTTCCCTCCCCCCCCATGGTATGGTCTGGTACGGGGTGGGGGGGGGGGGGGTGGGGGGCGTTTGGACCTGCGGCGGGAAAACCGGCCAGCCGTCACAGACAAGCCCAGCAGAGTCCGCAACCCCTACGCAAGCCATAAATCCTATAACGTAGCGCAGTAGCGCCTGCTCCTGCTTTTTAACCTGAACCTAAACNCCCCATGGTATGGTCTGGTACGGGGTGGGGGGGGGGGTGGGGCTGGCGTGTGCGGAGAGGGGTGGAGGCCGTTGGAGCTGCAGCTGGAGAAACGGCCAGGCGTCACAGACAAGGCCAGCAGAGTACGCAAGCCCTACGCAAGCCATAAATCCTATAACGTAGCGCAGTAGCGCCTGCTCCTGCTTTTTAACCTGAACCTAAACTTCAAACCCTACACCCAACCCTAAACCCCGCCTAACTGCAGGCTCTAAGCCTAAACCAGACACAAAACGTCAACCCTAACGAACCTACAACCCAAACCCTCCCTAAGCCCTTGTCGACTTGAAGCCTTATACCTTGTAACCCAAAACCGTCCGAGTGTGAGCGCCGAAACCCTAAAAAACGCCTAAGCTAGACCCAAAACCCCAAAACCCCCACAATCACCCCACAGGGGGAAGAGGGAACCCACACTCCATCCCACAGGAAGGGGGGCATCCTGGACCATAGACCATGGGGGGGGGGGATGGGGGGGCCGCGGAGCGCGTGACCATGTATAATATTCGATCTATCTCGTTGTGCCAGTATCTAGGGCCATTAAGTAGATTACTTGATCCTTACATTAAAACTAAATCCCGAATGAATATGTTTATTTGATTTGAAACGTGCACTCGAAGCTTGTGCAAAGCAACAGTCACGAATATAATACCTTTGAAGATCTGGACCCTTTTGCACCTGCTTGGCTGCTACAAGACATCCAAATCTCAAAAGCTACTTCGTCTGGACATGCATGCACGACAAGAGACGAATCCGTCGTCACATCCCACCATCCATGACGACTACCCCTATCAAAAAGACCATGTGGCAACGAGCGTGTCGGTGTCAGGGATCATAAAGATGATAGCGAATAAATAGAAACAAATTCCACGAGGCAAGCACTTGTGCACGAAAAGTGCGCGTTGATTCTGCCTAACAAAACTTCCACTGTACGATTGTCTCACACATGTCTGACGAAGTCATGTCGCTACTAATTATCGCAGTACTAAACCACCCAGCAAAGACGAGCCCAAGGCCCCGGCGAGATAGAGAGATGCAAGATTCGCAATGTTAGAGAGAGAACATAGAGGAATAGAGAGAGAAATGGAAAAGGAAGTAGGTCGTCGTCCGCAAGGTCTACACAAGTATATACAAAGAAGAGATTAAGATAGACAGAGAGAGACAGAGAAAACGAGAGACATAACTAGTTGGAGATCGAGAACCGATCGTATCATTCTGCGCCCGTTTTGTTCCACCTGCCTCAAGCGTAAGGCGGCTCAGTGGAAGCAGCTCATGCACCGATCTGGAGACGAGTCGTGCAAGAAAAGAGGCTTCTTATGCTGTGAATGTTCGCAAGCATGGTCATAGATGAGTGGCATGGAGTGTTCCCCCGAAGCGCCAAGCCGCCTGATAACCCTTGATTTCTGACTGCTGCTCTGTCGCATGGACTTCCGAGTCAGGTGGCAGGGAAGAGGTCTTTGGGCTGAAATGGGGCGTGGGGCCAACAGCATCCCTCCCGACCGATCAAGGCAACCAGCCGTTGGCTACGACAGACCCTGAGCTGAGCCGCGTGCCCGGAAGGAGTAGGTGCAGGACTGGCCACAGGTGGTCAACAAGGTAGGGCTTCCCATTAAGAGTTGCAGAACGCTGAGGAGCACTCTTAATTTCACCCCCTTCCAGAGGCAAGCCCGCCTGGGCAAGAAATTCCTGTCTCACGATCTTTTGATGCAAGTGCTGCAGAGTGGTCACAGGATTTTCAAACTCACAGTACCCGGCGTGCGACTCCCGCTCGTTGTCAGATGTGCCCAGATTCCCTTCGTTGCTGTTGCGATCGGCCTGATTTTATCCAAGAGCTGAGGTGAATGCCAACAATTAGGTGCACTTGACGGTACCGTTTGTCGTTGACGCCATCACAGGTACAGCTGAATAAAGTAAAATGACTGTGTTTTCAAAAAGTGGCATGCTACTAGTACTATCTGTGCCGGTTCCGTGTCTGCTGGACCCGAATCGAATTTCGTGGCAGCCATGCTCATCAACGGATATATTTTGCGAGGGATCCGACTTCAGCTCGAAACAAGAACTCACGCGCCAGCCAGGGAGAAGTTGAAAGGATCTCTCGAGTCTCATTCATGCCGCAAGACCCAGACTAAGTTTGCAGATCCGGACTGGACCTCGTGCCGGAAAACAAGCCAGAGCTGCCTTCTCGCACGCAAATGCGATAGCGTCCTTCTGACGGGACGTGATGGAGGCTCATCTCTGGAAAGGCTTGCCGACAGCAGATCTCAGATCTCTGATGCTTGCTTGCAACATTTGAAAACTGCATATGGCATGGTCTCAAAACCTCCACTTTCCCATCTTGGCTCATGCAGGAGACTCTGAAATGCTCGAGAATCTTACCCACTGTGCTGCATCATGCGGCTCACGTAGCTCAGCACCCAGGTTCGAACAGCAAATTATTGGCTTCGTGAGTTGCAGCTCCTTCTTCTCCATGTGGTAGCACTCAATGATGTCCATCGGGCACTTCGTGGCACCCCGCCTTCAATTGATGGGAAGCGGCCGCTCGGATCACGCTTTGCCGGTTTGCAAAGTGCCCCACTCCAGCTGACAGCTACGATCGCTCTCAGTCGCGCTATGTGGAACGGAAACACCCGTGTGGCAAGTGACGGAGAAGTGGCAACGACAGGCCTGACAGCATCGAAGGTGAATGGCCTCAGACAGCACTGTCCAAGCAGGATGCAAGTTCTGAGTCCTGGTTGGTACGCAGATGGGGGTCATTCAGTCTGGATCGTCTTGGGGCTGGCGGAATAAAGGGGGTGAACCTGGATTTGGGACGGTCTCCTAGCAAGTGCAGATTCAGCAAACCTCTTCAACGTCTCACTTAGGCAAGTACAGCAGCGAAGCGGAGTCCGTCTTCGCCACAAACTCGAGATTGCCGTTTGGCCTCACTTCTCATCAGTGTCTGAGGTTTGCTTGCTTGACGGCTGCTGCCACTGATTGTCAGTGGCAGTTTCCCCAAGGCGAACTCAAAAACATGAAGAGTTTGCCAGGAATCAGACATTTGGGCAAGTTGTTGTAAATGAGTGTTAAAGCCGCACCGACGATTCCAGAAGCTCTGAGCAACACGAAGCACAGCAATGAGCAACAGGCTCACTCTTGTCCAGGACGGGGATCCTCCAACAGACCTCGCCGCGAAACTATGTTCGATGTCCTACAGCCAAATGCGGACATCCAGTTCAGCTCACCGAAACAAAGGCTTCTATGAACAGCCTGAACTAGCATGATTCTGCAAAGAGTCTTCGATACTCATTTGTACTGCAACCACCTGATGTCAGCCTTAACACGTCTTCCACGATTCGATTCAAGTATGGAATCTCACCAGTAGAAGGGGGCCGACGGAACCAGTCGGGCGAAGAATAGGTGGCATCTAGCATGCACCATGACGGCTGACAGCGTGAGCCTACTACTACACAGTCCCTGAGTTTTCTGGTGCTCTGAAAACAGTCACTTCCGTGTGTGCGTGTGGCACGCCCTAGCGTGACAGTGCTTCCATTGTCGGCTGCATGGGCCCTGGGCCCAGTCTATGCATCGAGTCAGCTCCTGCCTACTCGACCTGCTGACTTTCTCCTAAAGCTCAAAGCCGCAAATCGGGAAGTTTAAGAACACTCTCCTGAGGTCCCACAGCTCAAGGTCCACACAGAAAACTTTATATCGGATGACGAGCTGGGCCTGGCCTCGCTCTGACCGTCGTAGCTCGCCTCACCCGGCTCGGCGCTGGAAACCTGCGGCCTCACGCCAGGACATGGGCAGCGGTCACGCGGGTAGAAAAGCTGGGAACGTTTACGGGGCACGACAGCAACAACACACAAGGCACTGGCCATCATCGAACCGGCCCGACTGCTTGCGGTCAACTCCAGCTCCAGGCTCTGTTGGCGAAGGAAGAGATTGCCATCGTGCAATGCTCTGCCCGGTCGCATGTTTTGATGTCACCGTGAGCTATTCAGGTTCCTGCACACACTTCCGTCGATGTCATCCCATCCGGACCGCCGCCGGGTCAATCAAAGGTCTGTCGATCTGGTGCAGCATGGAACTTAGCATGCTGCTTCGGAAACCAACTCGTCCTGTGCCGGAATCCTCTCAAAGCCAGGACAAGCTTACTCCGGCCAGTAACTGCGCAAGCCGGGTGAGGCTCGGCCGGAAGGACACGATAACAGAATCCACGCTTCAGGGCTGCAAGCGTGGCAAAGCTCCGCTTCAGACACAAGGGTGGTTCTGCTTCAGATCTCACTTCTCAGATGAGAATTAGGGTTTCCTTGGTCGTCATCAGTAGAGGGCCATGCCACATGCCAACCAACCAATGCACGCCGGCAGCTACATCAGCCACCGATCAAGCCTTAAGGGATGTCGGGGCAGCAAATCCTGCAACATGCCAACATTCAGCTGGAAACGACAGGAAAGCGGACATCTGCTTCAGGCACAGGACAAGTCTCTGCACATCCGTGGGATCAGATGAGAATTAGGGTTGCCTCGAGGTTCATCATTCTGCAGCGCTCTCCAAGCGTGACAAGGTCATGCTCAAGATAAATCGTTGTCGAAGCTATTCAGGAGCAGCGGCTCGCTGCGAGCTCGGGGAACAAGCGCGGTCCGTGCAAACCTCCCGCCTGTCATCTAAAAGCCTTTCGAAAGAGATCTCCTGCCTAGAGGATGCGGCGGCTGGGAATCTGATCTGGACGTCCTGGATTTCAGAAAGAACCGAAGGCGAGAGAATGCGATACAGGTGTCAGGCTTCGAGATCAACCCGGCTAAAGATGCAAAAGAGCCATCTTTTCAACTAGGTCTGTGTCACCGCTGAAAGCCTCGTGGTCCATCAAGCGATGCCCAAGTGCCACCTATCTCTGCACGGCTCTATACAAGCAGAGGCAGGATACTGACGGGCCAACTGAAGACACTCAGGAGGCTTCCAAAACTGTGCCAATACTCTGTAAAGACTAGCTGGGTTCATCGAACCTTCGGCATGTGAGGCTTTCGTTTCATGCAAGCCTCACATGGACACAGGGTTCAAATCCGCATGACACAGACAGCACCAATACAGTTGAGGTAAGCTCTAAGAATGGCTCATGCCGTTTTAACCCTGGTCGAAACGTGCACTGTCAAACACAGGTAGAAGCCGATCTTCCATGCCGGCAGTCACATCGGAACCTCAGAGGTGTTGAACACGGCCAGCTTCGCGTACCTGCAATTTGCAGCTCTCGATCCCGACTGTTTCCACATGACAAAGCCAAGAACCAAGGCGCTCCCGCATCTGCTGCATGTTTTGCAGGAGGCGCTCCTGCCTGCTGGGAGCTGCCTCGCACATGGGCCAGGCGCAGCTGCATCTTAAATAGCAGTGCCGCCATCGTGGGCCTCCAGTTTTACCTTCTCCTGCTTCAGCTCTTCCAGAACTTGTGGGAAATAGGATGCCTGAGCAGAAGATAAATGCACGGTGCGGATGACAGTAAACCTGGTCTCCAGGACTAGCTGAACATGACTCGCAGTCGAGTCTTGCCTCGATTCTGTTGCGTATGACATAGTCGATCTCGCCGGGTTTCTTTGCAGCCAAAGCGGCATCGGTGCCTTGCATGAAGCCTGCAATGCTCTACTCGTAGCCGGCGCTCGCCACTTACAACTATCGAGTTCGGGCGACAACTATAGCTAGAACTTAGAACCAGTGGTTCCAGAAGGACTGCCGCAGGAAATTTTGGCACAAACCTCACCTGTGAAATATGCAACAGCATGCATCAGCCCTGCCTGGTCGAACCACCTGGAAGTCTGGTCTCGCCCCACCCGTGCGAGCCAAGCTGCTGGCCGGCACGGCCACTCCCACGATGAGACCAGCCAGAACTGACATGAACACCGTGCCTGCATCGCTCGAAATCATTGGCTCAGCCCTGTCGATCTTGTTGATGTGGCTGGGCGCCGAGGATGCGTGTGGCGAAGATGGCACGACGAAGGCATCGGCCAATGCAAGCACCGCTGCAGCTAGGAGCATGCAGCAGCAGGGCATGACGAATCTGGAGCGCGACATGCCGCACGAGCGATGCTGGGCGGGACAGTTCTGCATGCAAGCCGCAAATGCTCCCAAGCAAGACTGGATCTGATTCGGCCGAGGGCAACCATATGTGACTTCCGTGAGACATGGAGTGATCACCTGGCATCCGCACCTGGGCAAGCACTTCGTCCAGATATGCTTGCCAAGAATGCTTTTGGGTCGCAAAGCCTGGCATGCGCACGTATACACGTTCCTTTTTCAACGAAGTAGCTTCATTCTGCTTCATGTCACTACTGCTGAAAAGTTCGGTGGACTGTCAAGCGATGCCTGAGTACCACCCGTAATGTTGGATGAAGCTGTGTCCAAAAATAATGCTCACACGCCAGTGCTGTCGTAGTCTGCCTTCTTTGCATACCTGCCATGAAGTTAGGTCAGTCAAACATGTGCTCGTGAACCAGTGGTCGTCGGATGCTGTCTGAGCGAACAGAAACTCTAACTCCAAAACCTGTCACCGAAAGAAATCGACTTCTAAAGGCAAGCAAGGCACTCCAGCAGCTGCTGCTGGCTCGCTTTCAGGCGGTCCGCCTTGCTGGGCGCTGCCTCTCGNTAACTAACAGTTCCGCGGCCGGACGCGGAACCATGACCATCCCGGGCCTGCAGCTTGTCTGCCACCTTCTTCATCTCTGCGTAGGTTGCCTCGTACACAAAACAACATGTGCTCTTCTCGTCGTTGCTTTACAACTCTCATGTAGCATACGAGCTAAAAAGTGAAAGGCAGCCCGAGCGCCCCTGCCTCCTTCCTGCTCTGCGGGGTGCTCGCAGCTTTCTCGGTGCTCGCAGCTTTCTCGGTGCCTGTGGTCAAGCTTGCCCAA
>BGNK01000554.1:50488-64698 GCA_003297005.1 Symbiodinium sp. clade A Y106 | reverse complement strand
CGCAGCAGTCCCGTGCCGAGCGGATCCACTCACCAACTGATGACGCGAGACCATTGAAATTCAGCGACCACTTGAAGTCTTACCAATCGCAAGCCTACAATCGTGCAAGGTCCCAGCCTTCCGACTCCGCGGCAAAGCTGCTGGCCGGCACGGCCACTCCCACGATGAGACCAGCCAGAACTGACATGAACACAGTGCCTGCATCGCTCGAAATCATTGGCTCAGCCCTGTCGATCTTGTTGATGCGGCTGGGCGCCGAGGATGCGTGTGGAGAAGATGGGACGACGAAGGCATCGGCCAATGCAAGCACCGCTGCAACTAGGAGCATGCAGCAGCACGGCATGACGAATCTGGTGCGCGACATGCCGCACGATGGATGCTGCGTGGGACAGTTCTGCATGCAAGCCGCAACTGCTGCCAAACAAGCGTTAACCTGGTTCTGGCGGAAACAGCTTATGACCCTCTAACTTGCCCACATATAATTATGTAAGATGTCAAGTCTCCCTGAGTCCNTCTGCATGCAAGCCGCAACTGCTGCCAAACAAGCGTTAACCTGGTTCTGGCGGAAACAGCTTATGACCCTCTAACTTGCCCACATATAATTATGTAAGATGTCAAGTCTCCCTGAGTCCTCAAGGCACTTGTCTTGGCCCTGACCGTGCAAAGGCATCCCAACGGTAGAGGTTGTGGAGCCGCGGGGGTGGGAGGATGCAAATGCGTTTCTTTTTCAGCGAATAGCTTCAAGTCGTTGCTGGTGAAAGGTCCGGTGGTCTGTCAAACGCCCCGGCGTCACCTGTATTCTGCAGGAAGCTGTGTGTAAAAACTGGCCTCCCACATTTCGCTAAAGATCTATGGCAAGAAAACATGGACAGCTCACACGCCAGTGCTGTCGTAGTCGGCCTTCTTCGCATACCTGCCACGAAGCGGTCGTCGGATGTTGTTTGAGTGAACAGAAACTCTAACTCCACAACCTGTCACCGAAAGAAATCGACTTCTAAAGGCAAGCAAGGCACTCCAGCAGCTGCTGCTGGCTCGCTTTCAGGCGGTCCGCCTTGCTGGGCGCTGCCTCTCGTAGGCAGATCTGCGTGTGCTCGGCAGGTGCAGTCTAACTAACAGTTCCGCGGCCGGACGCGGAACCATGACCATCCCGGGCCTGCAGCTTCTCTGCCACCTTCTTCATTTCTGCGTAGGTTGCCTCGTACACAAAACAACATGTGCTCTTCTCGTCGTTGCTTTACAACTCTCATGTAGCATAAGAGCTAAAAAGTGAAAGGCAGCCCGAGCGCCCCTGCCTCCTTCCTGCTCTGCGGGGTGCTCGCAGCTTTCTCGGTGCTCGCAGCTTTCTCGGTGCCTGTGGTCAAGCTTGCCCAAAAAANATACGAGCTAAAAAGTGAAAGGCAGCCCGAGCGCCCCTGCCTCCTTCCTGCTCTGCGGGGTGCTCGCAGCTTTCTCGGTGCTCGCAGCTTTCTCGGTGCCTGTGGTCAAGCTTGCCCAATAAAGCAACAAACAAATCAGAGTTGCTTCCGGAAGCGAACCCGACTGAAAGCCCAAAGAAAAGTCGCAGCAGTCCCGTGCCGAGCGGATCCACTCACCAACTGATGACGCGAGACCATTGNTCTGCATGCAAGCCGCAACTGCTGCCAAACAAGCGTTAACCTGGTTCTGGCGGAAACAGCTTATGACCCTCTAACTTGCCCACATATAATTATGTAAGATGTCAAGTCTCCCTGAGTCCCCAAGGCACTTGTCTTGGCCCTGACCGTGCAAAGGCATCCCAACGGTAGAGGTTGTGGAGCCGCGGGGGTGGGAGGATGCAAATGCGTTCTTTTTCAGCGAATAGCTTCAAGTCGTTGCTGGTGAAAGGTCCGGTGGTCTGTCAAGCGACGCCCCAGTATCACCTGCATCGCTGAAGCGATCGGTTTGTAAAAATGCTGCTCACACACCAGTGCTGTCGTAGTCGGCCTTTTTTGCGTACCTGCCGCTGTGTGAGCCACTGGCTAGGTCACCTATTTCTCGGTTGGGAGTCCTGGACGCTACTTAGCTCCAGCGGATATCGTCTTGTTCACCACTAGCAAATTTGTAAATCAGCTACAAGTTATCATGTCTAGGCGGGGGCTGAGGGCGCGTGAATCAATCGTCCTTGCAGGCACCGGGGAAAGGGTGGGCCTCCCTCCACGCATGTCTGCTTCTCAACAGGCTGTGGTAGCGTATGTTCAGCGCAAGTTAGTACACTGACAGCTCGAGCCAAGTTTCTCGAGGCCACTTGAACTCTGGCAGGTGCAACTTCGGAGCAACAGTCATCGAAACCCTCCAGACAGTCGTCGACATGCGCATGTCGATCCATTCCGGGGGTTCCCCCCCTCTTGGGAGGAGTGGCGAATGGAAACCCTGCAAGACTTCCGGTTTAATACAAGCAAGGCACTCCAGCAGCTGCTGCTGGCTCGCTTTCAGGCGGTCCGCCTTTGTGGGCGCTGCCTCTCGTAGGCAGATCTGCGTGTGCTCGGCAGGTGCAGTCTAACTAACAGTTCCGCGGCAGGACGCGGAACCATGACTATCCCGGGCCTGCAGCTTGTCTGCCACCTTCTTCATCTCTGCGTAGGTTGCCTCGTACACAAAACAACATGTGCTCTTCTCGTCGTTGCTTTACAACTCTCATGTAGCATAAGAGCTAAAAAGTGAAAGGCCGCCCGAGCGCCCCTGCCTCCTTCCTGCTCTGCGGGGTGCTCGCAGCTTTCTCGGTGCCTGTGGTCAAGCTTGCCCAAAAAAGCAACAAACAAATCAGAGTTGCTTCCGGAAGCGAACCCNCCTGCCTCCTTCCTGCTCTGCGGGGTGCTCGCAGCTTTCTCGGTGCCTGTGGTCAAGCTTGCCCAAAAAAGCAACAAACAAATCAGAGTTGCTTCCGGAAGCGAACCCGACTGAAAGCCGAAAGAAAAGTCGCAGCAGTCCCGTGCCGAGCGGATCCACTCACCAACTGATGATGCGAGACCCTTGAAATTCAGCGACCACTTGAAGTCTTACCAATCGCAAGCCTACAATCGTGCAAGGTCCCAGCCTGCCGACTCCGCGGCAAAGCTGCTGGCCGGCACGGCCACTCCCACGATGAGACCNTTGAAATTCAGCGACCACTTGAAGTCTTACCAATCGCAAGCCTACAATCGTGCAAGGTCCCAGCCTGCCGACTCCGCGGCAAAGCTGCTGGCCGGCACGGCCACTCCCACGATGAGACCAGCTAGAACTGACATGAACACAGTGCCTGCATCGCTCGAAATCATTGGCTCAGCCCTGTCGATCTTGTTGATGCGGCTGGGCGCCGAGGATACGTGTGGAGAAGATGGCACGACGAAGGCATCGGCCAATGCAAGCACCGCTGCAACTAGGAGTATGCAGCAGCAGGGCATGACGAATCTGGAGCGCGACATGCCGCACAGCGAGATCGTTCAAAGGTCCCGGACAGCTCTGCAAGCCAATGCTGCCAAGTCGGACTGAGTCTCACTGCATTCCAGACACCCTCCTACCTACACTGCTTTCCAAAGACCTCAAGGGACTCAGGAATGCCTGTGCTTCTCCGGTGTGACATGTCATGCACCCGAATTTCCGTCCCTGCCGGTAGCCTTATAACAACATCTTTCAGCCATGTTGAAGTATCTGGGGAGCAAAGGGCAGGAATCCTTGCGGGCGCATGAGCACAAGACAGCCCAAGAATCCCCCGATGAGCAGAACTCTCCTCGAGCGTAACGCTCGTGTCGGTCAGCTCCAACTCTACGACGATCTGCGTGCCATCCTTTGTGCTCGGAGCTCGGCTCTTGGGTTAGGAGCTCCCCGAGCCTTCCGACGCCCTCGGCCGAGCTGCGGGCTGGTCCGTGGGGCACCGAACATCTCCGAACCGAACCCAGGGCCCGATGAGGCTGGCACTGCTGTAGTGGATGGCCAGCAGCTGATCTGCCTCAAATCAAGAAACTATGGAGCCAACTGGGAACCGCTTGACCAGAACTGTGCATGCGGGTAGCCAGTCTGAGATCAGCACACAGGCAAAAACTCTTCGTTGCTGCTCTTGTACCTCTGGCGAGGTCAGACGATGCTTCCATTCAGAGCCTGGCTGGCTCCTCACTCTACCGGTCAGGCGTCACATGCGGAATCCTTCGGTGTCTTCACTACGCACATGCTTTGACTACACAATGCTTGGTCTCTTCCTTTGCTTGGCTTACCATCTGGGTGCCTAGGATGTGTTTATAATCCAGTCAACTGGGCTCCAGGCTGCCACTTTACGAGTGGAACCGGCGCATTCGCCCTGTAGGCCCGGGAAGCCTCTCGAACCTCCAAGACGTTGTTTGCATGCGACCTCGGCCGACCATGTCAATGAGGTAAAAAGTCGTCAAAGCAGCTTTGCCTGACTTCTTGGACCGTTGTGCCCAAGAGATTACGCAATGGTACGAGTAAGTGCCTCGGCGAAATGTTGCAAGGACTGTTCGATGTGATGCACCGCAATGTCCATCAAGGACAGCCGACAAGAATAAAGGAAGTTTTCATAAGTTTTCATTGGTGCTAGCGAACTGCGGCTTCAGCGCAAGCATTCTGTTGGGTTCCAGCAGAGGACATCTGAGTCTCTGCCGTCTCCTGACCCTGTACACCTGACTGAGGCCAAGTGACACTTAACTCCTGAGGCAAAGGCGTCTTGTTCAGGTTCGGGTGAATCTGCCAGTACGAGGCGTGCCGTTCAAGTTTTCATGACTCAGAATGTTTCCGCACTCAACTTTTCCCCAAGAGACACTAGGTGTCTGGGGGACTATTGAAAAGAAATGTTTTGGGAGCAGGGAAGCCCTGCAAATGCTTCGCAAGCTCCCAGCCAAGCGAAGGATGCGCAGTAGAAGCAACGAAACACATGCGAAAAGCCCTTGTTAAGGCGCTCTGCCGAACATTGCAAAGCTTGCCAGCCTTGTACCTGAACTCCTGGTTCTGCGGGGCCAACCTCGCAGAAGTGGAGTTCACCAGGATGCACTAGTCCGAACTTGCGGGAAGCAAGACACGCGACCAGCACTCCAGTGTCCGCCAACCACGTGTGCAGGCAATCCACGCCAGGCACCGGATTCAACTTGCTGTCTGGTATCAGCTCTACTGCCCGAAGGTCCCAAGGACTTGGAACAGAATGCATAGCAGGATCGCCTGAAGGCAGCGAGGTCTGCCTTGGAGGCGTCAAGCACCGTCACCTGCCACCGGGTGGGACTACCAAGGGAACACAAGAGCCGCTTTCGACCGCTGAAAGCTCGGCACGCCTGGAACTGGCCAGTGCAGACGGCTTCGCCTTCCAACCTGGGTGTCTAGGTTGACAGAGTCTGACTTTCGTCTCTGCTGCTCTGTTGCGCTTGCTTTCGCAGGAAGTAGCAATCCGAATCAACCCACATGCAAGGTCTTTATTGCAGTAGCAATCGGAATCAACCTGCATGCAAGGTCTTTATTGCGGAAGGCGCGCCCGCCCTCCACTTGTAGGTCCGCAGTAATCTTCTCCTGCAGCAGTGGAGGGTTGACGCAAACACCTCAACCGAGAATGGAGCGGTAACTGAAGTGGAGTGCAGACCTCCATTGAAGTGTGCTCAACATCGGCCCTCCCCAGTCCCACGATGCCTCGATGTCCACTCTAACTGGATCCATCCTCAAACACGAGATGTTTCAGGTCTTCAAGGACGCTCGCAATCGGTGTCAGAAGAAAATTCTAAAAACGCCGACAGAGGGGGAGGAGTCGTGGGTGCGGGACTCGTGGCAGCCCCTGGCCCTCGCCTCTCCTCCGAAACAGAAACCTGTTTTGTTAGGGCTGCGGCAAAGGATTGTACGCCGGAGCAGCCTGAAATGCCACGCTTCGATGATCAGGGTCTGCTTGGCTTGGCAGCAATAGCAGTGGCTGAAATTCTTTGATGGGCTGCTCCGCAACGAGCCGAGCATCCGCGAGCATCCGCGAGCATCCTGCAAGACCCTGAAGGGCTGAGTTCGCAGCTGCGGGCTCCTCAGCCACGGCCTGGCCAAAGCCGTGGGCCCCCTCTGATGCCCTCAGACTCGCACCCGACCGGCAGCCCGGCAGCCTCCGGAGACGGCGTGGGCTCAGGAAGGCCCATGCCTCGGCTTCGGCTTCGGGAAAACAAGAGCGGCAAAGAGCGTCCGAGCCGCGGAAGCAGGGCCCGGGCTGCCGAGCACGTCCGCGTTCTTCTTCTTGCCCAGCGCCTGAGCGCGAACTGTGCTGTGCAGCCAATGGTCAGCTGCTCACATAAGACGGTTTAGACCTCTTCTGTGACACCAGCTCAACGGCTCAAATCTTCGTTTCTGTGGTAGACTCTGCCTAGAGAGACTCAGAGTCTCCTAAGCTTCGGGCCATACCCTTTTTCGGTGCACCAGGCTTCAACGGCGCAGGCCCTGTGTCCTGAGCAGGAAAAACCCGGCCAGTCTCGGAGCCTCCCCTGGCGAATGAAGACCTGGAGGACGAACTTTCAAGATCTTTCAAGCCTCATCTTTACACCTTCCAATCTACTTACAGACACTCAGGTTTGAGCATTGCTGCGGAGCAAGACGGGCCCAAGCTCCCTTCAGTCTTGTCCTCGACCATGGAGCTCGTCCAGGGCGCGGTGCTGTCGTTGCCGAAGGAGGCACCTGCCCAGCAGTATCGTCTCCAAGCCCCCTTCGTGCACCTTTAGCGACAAAACAGACGGGATATGCGAAAAAACAGCTACTGCCCTCGTATAGGCTTTATAGCTACGGCCCTTGCGGGCTTTTGCGAAAGCACAGTAAACACAGTGACAATACCCGCAGCAATAGGGATAGTAGATACAATGATACTCGTAATCGTACTCGTAGTTGTCTTCGTCGTTGTGGTCGTCGTCGTTGTCGTCGTCGTGGCCGTCGTCGTGGCCGTCGTCGTGGTCGTTGTCGTGGTCGCTGTCGTCGTAGTCGTCGTCGAGGTCGTCGTCGCGGTCGTGGTCGCGGTCGTCGTCCTGGTGGTCGTGGTGGTGGTCGTGGTGGTGGTCGTTGTGGTGGGCGTGGTGGTGGCCGTGGTGGTGATGGTGGCGGTGGTGGTGGTGNGTGGTGGTGGTGTCACAGCTATTCCTTCCTCCTCCTCCTCCTCCTCCTCCTCGCCTCCCACTTTCTTCCGGCTACTCCCATTACCACCTCCACTACCACTACCACCTGCTACAACTACGGATAAGTATTACTGCTACTGCTACCGCCACTGCGACTGCCACCTAAACAAAAACGAGGCGGATCTCACCTCCTCCCATCGACGGCATCGTGTCCTGGAAGGAGCCGCCTCCTGCGCGCATGATCTTGTCGCAGCTGCCCACTTCCGATCTAGAGGCAACGGCCGTCGTCGCCGAATCACCCAATGATAAAGTGATTGCTGCAGACCAGTGACCCATGCTGCTGGGACCGATGCCAGGCAACGAGTCGCCTTGGGGAAAAGCAAACCAAGAAGACTTTGTCAGGAAGTCGCTCTCGTCATTGGCTAAAAGCAAACCCCTGTATAACAGGAAGACCATTGTCTGATCGGAAAACCCTAGCTGTCAGAAGACCCTACCAAACAGTAAGACCCCATCTAACGGTCTAACGACAAGACTCTTACTAGAAAGCCCCAGCAATGCTTACTAGCACTACTAGTAGAGTAGCACAGGCAAGAGTAGCACTAGTAGGAGGAGGAGGAGGGGAGGCGGGGAGCAGGAGGAACCAGCACTAAAGCCACAGGAGGACGGGCTGCCGCAAAGGAAATCATGTGAACTTTCACAACCCGAAGGGGTCACGTGAGCAAGCTGGCGCCTACTACTGCTACTACTATTACTACTGCTACTACTGCGACTACTGCTACTACTGCCTCTTCTACTGCGAATCTACTACTATGGCTGCCACCAACTCTACGTACGCTGCTGCTGCCGTTGCCGCTACCAGTACCGGTACATACCAGTACTATGGTATTTGCACCACTACAACTACTGGCACCACCACGTGTAGAAGATATTAGAAGCATGCAGGAGCAAGCAATGGTAAACGCTTCCGAGGCGTCGGCTGCCGAAGCCGGGCCCTGCGGCGTCCTTCGGCTGGAGGGCGCGCTGCTTGGCCTCGAAGCTCGGTCGCTCAAGCTCTGGAGCCTGGTGCCTTTGGGTGGCCAAAACCTGCTACAATCATCTTCCTCGTCGTCACCAAAATCATCGCTGCCAATCCTATGCTATGTACATGGCGCTAGCGAAAACCATGATTGCAACGATGATGATGATGATGAGGAGGAGGAGGAGGATGATGCGGATAAGGAGTTTGAGGAGGATAACGATGATTATGGAGACCTTCTCACAGCCGACACCCCTCTGCACTCAGAATCTTGCAAGCTCCATCTGCTTCTTCTTGGCCATTTCTCTGGCCTGAGGGCCCGAACGAAGCCAACCCCAGTGCTCCGTTCATGTCGAGAACAAGTCCATCAAACTTGGTCTGCCTGGCATTTTGCCAGTCAACCTCTTGGCAGCTCGGCCTCGTTTATCTTGCTCTGTTCCACCATCATGTGCCTGGGTACTGGCACGTAGTCAAAAATTGACGATCTGCGATAGTTCTAAAGCAGGCGCTTGCCATTCTCATGCTGAGTCGAGGCGCAACCTCTCTTCGTGGCTATCCATCTCCGTGTAGGTCTTAATCTGGGAGAGTGTGACCTCAGAGCGAGACAGCTGCACCAACTTGTGTCTGGGCCTTGTCATAACAAGTGAAGGCATGGGGAGACGTCGAGAAGAGCCACATTGCCCAACAGCAGGTGTACCAGCATAGTACGGATCGAAGACGGATACAATCTCAGCCATTGGCACTTTCGCGGTAGCCGAAGGAGATAACCTGGCAATTCCCACAAACTGCGACAACTACTGACTGGCGTGGATCAACGTTTGCGGTCTAAGGTTTGGAGGAAGGCACCCTCCCGCGACCCTGCACCGCAACTCCCAACGTCGCAACGAGCTTCAGCCGGGACCCTGACTTCGGAAAGTAATTTTACTCCGGCTTCGTCCAAGCCATATACATATGGTTGTGAGCTGTGCTTCCTGCCCCCCGAAGGTATGCCCCACCCCAAATTCAAACAAACAAGGGCCTGGAACTGCACAAGTGGGGGAACTGAACAGCTCAAGGGCCAAGCCGTTCCGCGGCAGGCCGAAACCACCCAGCCATTCCACTGGGAGGGGGGAACTAAACTCCGAAGCTTAACACTGATATATCGCCATATTTGGTACCTCGGAACTACTGCACACGACATGGGAGAACCGACGGTGGTGAAACCTGAACTACCAGACAGGAGAGCGGAGAATCCGTTACACAAGGGGGTGCTGGGGAAGCAAATGGCAGTGGCAAACATATACCCCCAAAAATTGTGTGGTGCATATGGACCATTGGAGGCAAGCGGGGGGGCCCTGCCGGGGCGAAACTTCCGATACCTTCAGCAGTCTTCCGTCCTCTGCAGCTTAACTACGATCTAGAACAAGTGTTCTTGAAGAAAGTAATTTACTACACATCTCCATTATATGTCGTACGTCTGCGATGAGCACCGTTTCTACAATCGCCTCATCGAAGGCGAAAACTATGTCAAAGGCGTGTTTCAGCACCTGAGCAAAGAGCTGGCACTGGCAATGCCTGTGATCTCTTACCCGCATACAAGTCACGAACTCCAAACGATTCTCCGATCTCGCTCTGCTCCTCTCCACTCATCCGCTTCGCTCAGCCGAGTGGTTCCACGTTCTCCTCGGAGACCTGGATCTCGCAGCAGTCCTGCACCACCTGAAGGATTCGCGCCGTGCATTGCAAATGTCCGTGCCAGTACTTGCAGCAGTTCGGGGTGGTAACTACGAGCTGCCGCACGAAGCCCAGACCCTAACCTCGACGCGCGAGCCTGAACCTGCTTTGAACTGTAAGCCCTGATTTTGGCATCAAACGCCTTGGCCAGCAGCCGCAAAGTTTCCAAGTCCTCAAGTACATCTGACATCTGGCTCGCGACATGTGCCGAGCACGTATCAACAACGACGTGCGACAAGTCCAATCTGCTGCGCATTGCTGCATTGCTGCGCTCCTCCAGGATGTTGCTCGCCTTGTTGGTAATGACAACGAGGTTCAAGGCCTCCATGGGTTGGTAGACGTAACGGACGGACCTTATCACCGCGCGTTTGCCCAGAAGGGCTTCTCCACCGTCCCGCTCAAGCAAAGCATGCGGTTTCGCTTCGCTGCCCCTTACCATGGTAACTGTCTGCTTCGACTGGTCAGGACTGGTCAGGAGCATGTCCGAAGCTCAGCCGCCTACTCCGTCTCGACCTGGCCACGTGTTCAGCGCAGGGAAAGGCTTGCGGCATCCGAGGGCCAAGGACCGTGGGCTTTGGCAGCCAGGGCCCGGGCGAAGGTGTGGTCCTTGCCGCTGTCGACCAGCTTTGTGAAAGCTCCCAGCAGGCCCTGGCTGCACATAGACTGCTCCCACAGAGCCCTTTCACTTCGTCCCTGCCTCGATCCGGAGCCGAGTCATCTCCACAAACTGCCCTGGCATTGCATATGACTCACACGACTGCGCATGGCAAGCAGAGGTTGGCTCGAATCGCACTGCGTGCCCAACATGGCTGGGCTCACGTGCTACCAACGTCTTGTCCTTCTTCACGATGGCAGCTGATAGCACCACCATGATCCCTGCAACGGCAGGACTCGCAAGCTAGACATGCAAACACCAAGCAACATCGCATGCTGGCTTTCCCGTCTCAGAATTCAGTAACTGCTCAGTGCAACAGCGGCAGGCGGCAGCGGAAGCAGCTGCCCGCCTACGAGGCACCGGAGCCTGGCACACAGGCAAAGCGTGCATGGGTTGACAAAAGCACGAACATCTCAGCGACCCAGACTCTTAGACTGAAACCATCTCCGATTATCGGGACCTTCAATGTCCGAACCCCTGGAATGATCTTACATGCCATCAACAGCACCCCATCAATCCATCACCATTCAAGAACATGCAAGCAGTCATTCCCTGAAGGTTGACTCTTGGAGGATTCGGACGCTTGGAATCCAAAGCGGTCATGCCTGCGCCTGCAGCGCAGCAGACCCCTGTGCCCAACCGAAAAGATGCCCCTAAGGGACTTGAAGCCAGCGCAGCGAGGAAAGCATCCCGTCGTGCCATATCGTGCCCATGACAGGTCTTCAGCTTCAACTACGATTAGAGGCAACTACAGCGGCGTAGCAGTGATTAATTTACACCCCAAGGCAGGACTGACCGAGTTCCTGAACCGGCCAGCTCGGCCTTTTTCCGGAGCTTCAAGCTTTGTCAAAGCATCCAGGGTGGCACTTTGTCCACAAAAAGTTTGGGAAAGAGTGGCTGCACCTTCCGGCGCCTTCAACTTGCACAGGCATGGGGTGTACGAAGAGGGCAGGCCCAGCCAGCTTTTCCCAGAAATCATTAGCCCATTAGCCACATCTCACCAAGACTCAACAAGAGCACACAGCGTCTAGCGATAGCCAAGGCGACGTTCGAGCTCGGCCACCTGACCGCAAAATAGCAGCATAACATAAAGGAACGGAGACCAAGAGGTAACTCTCGAGACAACGGACCAGCGAGTGGATTTCACACAGCGCTGTCCGACCTCGGCCTCCAGTGCTGTCGTCTCGACACGCAGACCTGGCAGCATGCGGTGCGAGCCGACCGAGGCCACAACATGCTAGGAAATGCATGGAAAGGCAAGATGTCAATGCGAGTTTCATCCCGGTGCAGAGCTCTGCCTTCGCTGGGGCCAACCCCTGCGGCTGCAGAAAACACTGCCTGGCTTGGACAGCTTGTAGCGGGGTCCGGAGTTCTGTTGCCGCCTTCTCCCCAGGATCTTAGCATTACCAAAGCGAAATTGGATTCCATTCCTACTCCGTACTTGTTGCGGAAACTGAGCAACATGCAACTCCTCCTCTTTGAACCGTTACACGGGAGTACGCCTCTTCTACAAGGGCGATTCCTGCTTGTGAGCTTTGGAAACACTTGAGACCCGCACCGCCGCGCGCTGCGGCGAGGTGTGCAGATAACCTGCCCAAGAGGCTTGAGAAGTGTGGCCCACGGGGCACCTGTGAACGACTGCAGCGTAGCACTGCTCCCTTGTTTGCCTGGGGGAATGGCTTGAACATCAACCGGTGTCAAGGCCGAGCACGCCTTGGCATGAGAGCTGAAAAAACAAAAAAACAGTGAAATATCATATGAAGCCAGTGCAGCTTGGAATCCAAACAACTTGCCGAGGCGTCGACGATTTTGCCGCCCGGGTACTCCACGAACGGTCCCTGCAAACGTGTCACTTCGACTAACGTGGTCTCTGCTTGGTTGGCTTGGGGCATTCGTGCCTCGCATCGGCAGCGCAAGAGAAGCCGTGGGGCAAAGAACAAGCCCCCTCGTCGCCTACAGAAACAGGCGAGTGGCACATGTTCATGTCTGCGAGCATTTTGACCGTAGCTTGCAAAGGTTGACGACTAGGGCATCTTTGCTCTTTCATTGGGCCACGTGTAATGGAGCTTATGGTAAGAACTTGATCCCTACTATCTTCACCCTGACCATCATTAACCACTGCTCCGAAAAAGAGAGCGGAACAACCAGTCAGTGTTGTGCCTGAGACAACACGAGAGTCACTAGACGCCGTTCCGGGCTTGGGGCTTGGACTTAAACCACAAAGATGCTACGAAGATGGCGCTCTAGCAACGAAACCTAGCATGATGTTTCCCCGAAACCGTGATTTTTGATTGAAGGGAGCCCAGTGGCACGGGCACTCGATGCCGGAGTGCGGCTGCCTGGGTGCGGCAGACGTACCTCGAAACTAAAACGACCGACTCAGGCGATTCCTGACTCTGACGAAGTCTGGCTCATGGGTCCTTTCCGTGCCAGATACGCCCACGAATGCTACAAAACAGCACAGATGGGCACAAGCCGCCAGAGTGGTTCGGCCCGGCTTCGTCCCTGCGGCAGGGGCAGGGCTTCAAAGTCAGAGTTCGGAACCGTGCGTTTACTTCACATGGCAAACCTTCAGTCATCATGGGCTGGTACCGATGGCTGCGAATGCTACTGTTTGGTGGGGGGGGCAGGGCTGCTTTACTGTTTGATATACCGCTGGAGCTTGCTTACTCTCTCGATTCCTGCAAGGACCCAATGTGCCAAACATAGTGAACTCAACCGGATGTCTGAAAATCAGAGTGAGCAGAGAAAATGACTCGATAAAACGACAGCCTCCGCCTAAGCCAACTCTGTTGATTGGGGAGCGACTCAAAAGAACTCGAAAAGCAGAGAGAGAGAGCGAGAGAGAGAGAGAGAGAGAGAAAGAGAGAGAGAGGGATTCCACGATACAATCCAAACAATCCAGAGCAACCTAGAGATCAATCCCTTTCCCCAGTCACACAACACTCAAGCTTCCTTTGTGCATCAAGCAGTCGTCCAGTCTTGAGCCAATGCCATTCGGCATNGAGATCAATCCCTTTCCCCAGTCACACAACACTCAAGCTTCCTTTGTGCATCAAGCAGTCGTCCAGTCTTGAGCCAATGCCATTCGGCATTGTTGCATTCACAAATGCATCGTGAACATTACGGTCACATTGGGCTAATGTCATTTAACACAGTGCCTTGATCTTGACTTCAGTCGAAGATCACTAAATCACGAAACAATAAAACAATCAAAGCATCATTCGCCAGCAGTTGAACGAAAACAAACTCAGAAGCATTGCTCTCATTCGTGGACTTTTGCTCGAACAGAAAGACATCATTCGAGTCAATCGCAAAAGTGGGAGGCACATTGCACTGTACAGTCGATGTGCGCACAGTCGGGCAATGCTCTGTACAACATTGAATCCGAGAACTTCATTCTCTGCAATCCGCGGAAGAAATCCATTCAACATTTCAACATAGACTTCACATTTCCAAAATGTAGCATTCGANCGACTCAGTGCTGCTGCTCACTTTGCCTTCGCATTCATTCGAAGGACGACCTCAGCTCCCGGGATCAAGGCATTCGCGACATCCGAGAGAACAGTCGCTGAGCTTGAGGATGCCATTGTTTTCGCCTTCTTGGATGGCATTGGGGCACTCGAGGAGGTAGGGCCATTCCAAGCATTCACCAGCTCGCCGTCATCGTCTTCATACAACTCGTCCCAGGTCGAGCAGTCGTGATGCAGTCCGGAGGCATTGGCCTGGACCAAGGGGACCATTGTGTGTCCCATCAGTCGCCACT
>BGNK01000554.1:0-46965 GCA_003297005.1 Symbiodinium sp. clade A Y106 | reverse complement strand
ATTCGGGTAGAACTCCTTTGGTGGCCAAACGTACACTTCGCCAGACATTGCTGCATGCAAGAAGGCAGTGCTCACATCTCCCAGGGTTATTCCCCAGTTTCGAGACATTGCCATGCACATCGGTACAGTCTTTGACAAGCACCTCATCATACACGTCAAAGTCCTTCATTGAGTTCATCTCTTTCATCATTCCTTTCTTCTCAGCCTCAGGGGGGAACTCACTTTCCCAGAGCAGTGGCTCTGCAAGCTTCAGTTCCTGCTGATTTTCTCCTTCCTCGGCATTAACCTCGACATCAATCTTGGTGCCATCCTTTCCAACGACCTCTTCAACTCCAACAATCGACGCAAGCCATTTGCACGATTGGATCACTCCAGCAATGACATGATGCACTGCTGAGATCCTCATTTGCTTGTTCACAGGCTCAGTCGCAGGAGCATCTGGATCAATCCTTGTGCATTCTCTCCAAGATCTGGAGGTTCATGAACAGTCTCTGCAGGCACACGGTCAGAGCCGTCATTCTGTAAGAGCGCAGTCGAATCAACTCCATCACCTTTGGGCTGCCACGGCACTGATAACATTTTGCTGACTCCAACCGCATTCCATTGCTGAGAATGCGGTTTCCTCTTGACAGTGCAGACCTTGACGACTCCATTCGCATTCCCGAGGATGACTTCATCTGCCTCAGTGTCCTTTCCTAGGTACACTCCGGAGAACCATTGTGATCCTCCTTTAGGAATCTTCACTTTATTGCTGATAGGCAGTTTTGCGTCAATCCACTCACCAAACATGCACAGTGATCCATTGTACTCACGAGACCACCTCCGGCTGTAGGCAGTCTTTCGGTCAGATCCAACCAGGTATCTATTGATCAGCCATTGTGCATGTTTCACACACCAAGTGAACATTGGAGATTCCGATCGACTCTTGCACTTGCGAGAACAGTGTCCTTAGTTGACCGTACAAGGTCCTTTGCACATTTTCTTGACTCTGGGAGTGTCCAGCCGGTGCTGCTCGCAGCGACAATCCTCCAATCGTCTTGCAAAGCTCCTTGGCAATCACCTTCAATGAGTTCTCCTTGTCATCTTGAACAATCCCAGACGTCCTACCAATCTCAAACACAACTCGAGGCAGTTCGGCTACAGCATATTTCTCAATGCTGCCTGTCGCAGGCAACACAATCGCTATTGCATAGCCAGTCTGCACGTCAGTCGCATTCAAGATCGTCCGTTTCGGAAGATCATTCTCCGTAGACAGAAAGGAGAAATCAAACTGAATCACTGGTTGCCGATCATTCTTCTTCACGGCATGACTCTGTCGTCCCTTCGACTTGACACAGTGCTCACACCAGTCACGGTAAGGAGATGAGTCAATTCATGCAATCTCCTTTCACTCTCCGAAGGTTCACCTGGAATCTTCAACATCTTCGGCTTCAAGGCACTCTTGTCATCAGTCTGCTGCTCGGCATTCTTGTCAGCAGTCGGCCGATCAAGCGGAACAAACAATGAATATCCAATCCACTTGTGACCAGTGGGACCCCTTGGNTTCAAGGCACTCTTGTCATCAGTCTGCTGCTCGGCATTCTTGTCAGCAGTCGGCCGATCAAGCGGAACAAACAATGAATATCCAATCCACTTGTGACCAGTGGGACCCCTTGGGTCCTCTCATAGTGCCATCAGGCATCTCAATGTCAGCCCATTCATTTTGATGGCCAGTGTCAATCTGCGACGGATCACTCGAATCGAAGAACATTGTATATCGATCACCCCACAAGCAGTCACTCAACANAATGTCAGCCCATTCATTTTGATGGCCAGTGTCAATCTGCGACGGATCACTCGAATCGAAGAACATTGTATATCGATCACCCCACAAGCAGTCACTCAACAATCCATCAACAGGAGAAGGAGCATCATCTGGATGGAAATTCGTACCCAATAACGAGGAAGCAGTATCCACCGGTCAGCAGTCCGGGGTGCTGCAGTCTCTGGGTCCTCGAGATTGAACACTTGCAAACAACAACTCCTTCATTCTGCTGCCATGTTGTGGCAGTGACCGAAGAGCATTCTCCAACTCATGTTCCTCAACACTCCGACTCACTCTCATTTGACGATCAAGCACTTGAGGCTCCTTATTGGCTCTTTCAGCAACCTCCATTGGGTCATCAGCCTTGCGGAATTCGACAATCTCATCATTCACAACTTTGGACTTATCACGTCCGATCATTGGCTCATGTGGACACAGCGCAGTCGTCTGCACCTGCCTCAGTTGTGGTTTGTGTTTCAATCCGAATTCCACTCGTCCTCGCCATTCCTTGGGGTCTTTCGACCTCGTCCGGCTCAATTCCAGGAAATTTTCATCCCTGACAGTAACAGTCGAGCCGTCCTTGTATTGCTTGAACGTCACTCGTTCGCCAGTCAATCTTGACCATTTGCCAGTGATGGGCACCGGCGACTTGTTCGCCAGTTTGATCCTTGGATCCAACATTTCATTGCGCCACACTCGAACATGCCNCACTTCCCACATGTCCCAGCGATAGCCTTCCTTGGCTTTCACTTCTTGAGCTGCTGCAATCAGCGCTCCAATCTGGAACAAGTGGTCAATCGAACCGTCATTCATGTCCGTCACTCCACACAACTCAACAGATCCCAGCTCATTCTCAATCCCATCCATCACTTCTGGAAGACGGCTCGCTGCCATTCTCGCCGCATCTGCCACGGCATATGGTATGACAGTCGGGCACAAGTAAATCAGTGTTCCTTGACGAACAATCGGAACGGGATTTCCGACCGGATCAATCAAAGCAACATAGTCCTTGGCCATTACTGTCCAAAAGTCCTGTAGCAACAGTCGGGCGACACTCACCAGTGGGAACGGTATCCCAGTGCACACGTAGAACTGCACACTCAACGAGTGGCCACTGCCACAGACAATCTTACGACCTTGCACGTCCAGTGCCTTTCCAGACAACCGCAGCGAAGGGGCACTCTCATTCAAAGGCAAAACAGGGTAGTCCGGAGCAAACCATTCCGGACAGCAGTTCGCACAAGCTCCACTGTCGAACAGTATCCACGACTTATCCACACCAGTCCTGCTTGCAAGTGAAACTCGACCAGTCTGTCGTCACAACCCAGTTGATCATTCTCAGGTACATTCCGGCTGGGTACCGGAGGCACTCCAGCACTCAACGCACCAATCAGCAAGCAAGCTCCAACAAACAGATTCGTCATCGTTCCAGGTTTCGCGCCTCGAACAGTCCTGGAAGGTCTTGCTGCATTCTGATCCTGGGTCTCGACAGTCATAGCCGAAACATTCTGCGATGGCTCACTCTTGGTGGGATCCTGCGGGACATTCGCAATGCTTTGCGAACCTGACGATGCAATCGCATTCGGCTGCTCAGCACTCCACCAGTCCTGAGAACCCCAAGACCAGTCATCGGACCAGTAACTCCAGTCATCTTCAAACCAAGACCAGTCACCAGACCAATCATCAAGAGAACCAATCCAATCCTGACTCCAGTCATAGTCATCCCATTCATCACCATACCATTCAGCATCTTGGCTCCATCCCTCTTGATTTCCTTCCTGTTGTCCTTCTTCCTCAGTCAAAGCTGACATTCTTCCTTTACCTTTAGGGCATTCCTTGCTCCAATGGTTCGGGCGCCAAGTCTTCAAGCTGTTCATTCTCCTCTTCTTCTTCTTCGACGCGTGACAATCCTGGAGGAGGCTTCACTCTACCTTTCACTCCAAGATCAGGCGGCAAAACGAACGCAGTCGAATCCACTCCATCACCTTTGGGCTGCCACGGCACTGATAACATTTTGCTCACTCCAACAGCATTCCATTGCTGAGACGGCGGTTTCCTCTTGACAGTGCGAACCTTGAAGACTCCATTCGCATTACCGAGGATGACTTCATCTGCCTCAGTGTCCTTTCCCAGGTACACTCCGGAGAACCATTGTGATCCTCCTTCTGGGATCTTCACTTTGATGCTGATAGGCAGTTTTGCATCAATCCATTCACCAAACATGCACAGTGATCCATTGTACTCACGAGACCACCTCCGGCTGTAGGCAGTCTTTCGGTCAGATCCAACCAGGTATCGGTTGATCAGCCATTGCGCATGTTTCACACACCACGCGAACATTGGAGATTCCGATGTCAACTTCAAGCCAGTCGACTCTTGCACTTGCGAGAACAGTGTCCTTAGTTGACCGTACAAGGTCCTTTGCACATTTTCTTGACTCTGGGAGTGTCCAGTCGGTGCTGCTCGCAGCGACAATCCTCCAATCGTCTTGCAAAGCTCCTTGGCAATCACCTTCAGTGAATTCTCAAACACAAATCGACGCAGTTCGGCTACAGCATACTTCTCAATGCTACGTTTCGCAGGCAACACAATCGCCATTGCATAGCCAGTCTGCACGTCAGTTGCATTCAAGATCGTGCGTTTTGGAAGATCGTTCTCCGTCGACAGAAAGGAGAAGTCAATCTGGATCACTGGTTGCCGATCATTCTTCTTCACGGCATGACTCTGTCTTCCCTTCGACTTGACACAGTATTCACACCAGTCTCGATAAGGGAGATGAGTCAATTCACGCAATCTGCTTTCACTCTCCGATGGTTCCGCTGGAATCTTCAACATTTTCGGCTTCAAGACATTCTTGTCATCAGTCTGCTGTTCTGCATTCTTGCCAGCAGTCGTCCGATCAAGCGGAACAAACAATGAATATCCAATCCACTTGTGACCAGTGGGACCCCTTGGGTCCTCGCATAGTGCCATCAGGCATCTCAATGTCAGCCCATTCATTTTGATGGCCAGTGTCAATCTGCGACGGATCACTCGAATCGAAGAACATTGTATATCGATCACCCCACAAGCGGTCACTCAACAATCCATCAACAGGAGAAGGAGCATCATCTGGATGGAAAGTCGTATCCAATAACGAGGAAGCAGTATCCACCGGTCAGCAGTCCGGGGTGCTGCAGTCTCTGGGTCCTCGAGATTGAACACTTGCAAACAACAACTCCTTCATTCTGCTGTCATGTTGTGGCAGTGACCGAAGAGCATTCTCCAACTCATGTTCCTCAACACTCCGACTCACTCTCATTTGACGATCAAGCACTTCAGGCTCCTTATTGGCTCTTTCAGCAACCTCCATTGGGTCATCAGCCTTGCGGAATTCGACAATCTCATCATTCACAACCTTGGGCTTATCACATCCGATCATTGGATCATATGGACGCGGTGCAGTCTTGTGCACATGCCTCAGTTGCGGTTTGTGTCTCAATCCGAATTCCACTCGTCCTCGCCATTCCTTGGGGTCTTTCGACCTAGTCCGACTCAACTCAAGGAAATTCTCATCCCCGACAGTGACAGTCGAACCATCCTTGTACTGCTTGAACGTCGCTCGCTCACCAGTCAATCTTGACCATTTGCCAGTGATGGGCACCGGCGCCTTGTTCGCCAGCTTGATCCTTGGATCAAGCACCTCATTGCGCCACACTCGGACATGTCTGGTCAACTTCTTCAAGCTCGATTCATTCACTTCCCACATGGGCGATCGATAGCCTTCCTTGGCTTTCATTTCTTGAGCCGCTGCAATCAGCGCTCCAATCTGGAACAAGTGGTCAATCGAACCATCATTCATGTCCGTCACTCCACGCAACTCAACAGATCCANGCTTTCATTTCTTGAGCCGCTGCAATCAGCGCTCCAATCTGGAACAAGTGGTCAATCGAACCATCATTCATGTCCGTCACTCCACGCAACTCAACAGATCCAAGCTCATTCTCAATCCCCATCCATCACTTCTGGAAGACAGCTCGCTGCCATTCTCGCCGCATCTGCCACGGCATATGGTACGACAGTCGGGCAGAGGTAAATCAGTGTTCCTTGACATACAATCGGAACGGGATTTCCAACTGGATCAATCTCAAGGCCAGATAATCCTGTGCCATTACTGTCCAAAGTCCTGTAGCAGCAGTCGGGCGACACTCACCAGTGGGAACGGTATCCCAGTGCACACGTAGAACTGCACACTCAACGAGTGGCCATTGCCACAGTCAAGCTGCACAATCTTTCGACCTTGCACATCCAGTGTCTNGACACTCACCAGTGGGAACGGTATCCCAGTGCACACGTAGAACTGCACACTCAACGAGTGGCCATTGCCACAGTCAAGCTGCACAATCTTTCGACCTTGCACATCCAGTGTCTTTCCAGGCAAACTCCGCAGTGAGGGGGCACTCTCATTCAAAAGGCAAACAGGATAGTCCGCAGCAAACCATTCCGGACAGCAGTTCGCACAAGCTCCACTGTCGAACAGTATCCACTACTTATCCACCAGTCCTGCTTGCAAGTGAAACTCGACCAGTCTGTCGTCACAACTCAGTTGATCTTTCTCAGGCACATTCCGGCCGGGTACCGGAGGCACTCCAGCACTCAACGCACCAATCAGCAAGCAAGCTCCAACAAACAGATTCGTCATCATTTCAGGTTTCGCGCCTCGAAGAGTCCTGGAAGGTCTTGCTGCATTCTGATCCTGAGTCTCGACAGTCACGGCCGCAACATTCTGCGATGGCTCACTCTTGGTGGGATCCTGCGGGACATTCGCAGTACTTTGCGAACCTGAAGATGCACTCGCACTCGGCTGCTCAGCCTCCACCAGTCCTGAGAACCCCAAGACCAGTCATCGGACCAGTAACTCCAGTCATCTTCAGACCAAGACCAGTCACCAGACCAATCATCAAGAGAACCAATCCAATCCTGACTCCAATCATACTCATCCCATTCATCACCATACCATTCAGCATCTTGGCTCCANATCAAGAGAACCAATCCAATCCTGACTCCAATCATACTCATCCCATTCATCACCATACCATTCAGCATCTTGGCTCCATTCCTCTTGATTTCCTTCCTGTTGTCCTTCTTCCTCAGTCAAAGTTGATATCCTTCCTTTACCTTTAGGGCATTCCTTGCTCCAGTGGTTCGGGTCACCACATATTAAAACATCCTTGTCCTTTTCCTTTTCCTTTCATTCCTTTTCCTTTCTTTCCTTTGAAACCTTTGCTCGTTCCTTTTCCTTTTCCTTTGAACATTCCTTTGCCCTTGTATCCTTTTCCTTCGCCTTTGTACATTCCTCCTTTTCCTTTGCCTTTTCCTTTGCCATATCCTTTCCTTCCTTTCAGTGCTCCAATATCCATGTCGACTGGACCGTCATTCCTGCTTGGCACTACAAGGTGTCNTTCCTCCTTTTCCTTTGCCTTTTCCTTTGCCATATCCTTTCCTTCCTTTCAGTGCTCCAATATCCATGTCGACTGGACCGTCATTCCTGCTTGGCACTACAAGGTGTCTACTCTTGATACAACTATACACAATCTCCAGTGCTTCAGTGAACGTCGAGATGTTCCTGACATTCAACCTCAGGTGCTGTTGCAATGGACCAGTAGTCTTCTGCGTTATCAACGTGATCAGCACATCATTGTCCAACGGCACTCGAGTGGTCTTCTCATGTCAGTTCTTGAGAATTATGAAGTCACTCAGATCACTCTCTTGTCGCAATCGAAAGGCAATGATCTCATTCAAGAGATTCGTAGCACGAGCTCTAGTAGGCAGTGAGAACTGGTTGAACAGTCGACGGCAAATCTCAAAGCCATTCTCTGTGTCTTCATTCCTAACAATCGCTCTCGCAGCTCCATCAGTGATCTGTGCCAGCATGTATGCCACTTACCTAGCAAACAGTGACAGTTGGTTGTTCTGAGTTTGTGTTTGTTGAATGTCATATGCTTCACACAATCCATCAGTGACAATCTTCGTTGGATTTGTCTCAATCTCGTCCATCAGCGTCTTGGCCAGTGGCTTGTACAGTCCTACATATCGCTTCAGCTGCCACGACCAATCATCCCACTTGTCCAATTCACCATGTACAGTGGCGGTGGAAACAGTTTGATCTCACCACCAACTGCTCTCGCTCCAAAGTCCATTCTTTCTCACTTCTTCCCTGGTTCCAGAGCCGAAGCTCCGCTACCATGCAAAATTCCACTATACAATCCAAACAATCCAGAGCAACCTAACAAGATCAATCACTTTCCCCAGTCACACAACAGTCTGCTTCCTTTGTGCTGCAAGCAGTCGTCCAGTCTTGAGCCAATGCCATTCGGCATTGTTGCATTCACAAATGCATCGTGAACATTAGGTAGGGGCTCATTGGGATAGTGTCATTTAACACAGAGAGAGAGAGAGAGCGAGGGAGGGAGGGAGGGAGGCACATACACTCAGATCCACGTGTCTGTGAAGTTGAATTTGTTGGATGCCGGTACCCGGTACTTCTCTCGCCTGATTGTCGAACCCAGCGAGTACTCCGTGCGATCTCCGGCCCAGATGCTCAGGAGACGGTTGCCCACCTGCTCAAAGCTGCAGGGGATTACGCAAGCGCAGGCAAGTCTCTCGGGAAGGCATTGCCTCGGGGATGTGGGAGGCTTCAAAATCACCACCCCTGTTCCATGCGAGACGTTTCATATTGAAGACGATCTTTGGTCTGACAGTTGCAAGCTAGTAGGAGTAGGACTATGCTGCTACCGAGCAAAAGCAATGCGGCATCTAAGCCCGGGAAGGCACAGCAGGGCAAAACAGGGTAGCCCTCTGTAGGAAGGGGTTTCACCCAAGCCGCCCTCCTGCCCCTGTTCCCCCCACTTCCTCCTCCTCCTCCTCCTACTACTACTACTACCACTACTACTGACACTCAGGGTGTATCTACTCAACCATGGACAAACGTCCTTTCCTCTAACTCCTGCGGGGTCGGCGGCTTGAGCCGGAGGCAGCAATGGGGGAGCAGTCGCAGCAAACAGCGGCCAGGTTCCTCCTCGGTTTCCGCGTGCTTAGTTGTTTCCTGCTAGCAGGGTGTATCCGCAAAGGGGCAGGGTCGGAGGACTCCCTGCTGCTAGATGCCTTTAAGTCCCGATTTAGGTCTTGCCCTAGACTGTCCTTTCTTACGACAACTCTCGCAAGCTGCTGAAGAGCTAGCTTCCGCGATCAGCAGTACTAGAATCACTAGACTGTCACTGGTACAGCTTTGTGATCCAAGGAAGCAGCGCGCCCGAGTCCACCTTGGCCACCACTTTGTACCCAATGCCGTTGAAGTCGCGAAGCCTGGGCTCACTCGCGCAAGGCTGGTGGAAAGTCTGCAAGGGAGCTGTCGGCTGGAGATGTCTCGGCTAGAATACAATGTGCAAACTAAGTTCACCATGAGGTCCCAGAGGAACGCTTCTGCCGAAACCTTACTAGCTATCCATAGCTGAGGCCGCAAGCGAATCTCTCAGCCGGGCAGGGTTGACCCGGAAGTCCTGGGACCAGGAGTCAAAGGGCGGCTCTGGTTCATGCCTTGCTTCCTGGGCTTCATCCCTGCTGCGATCCGGCTCTTCGTCGAGTCCTCTTTGACAAAGCGATCCCCCAAATGGGTCCTCCACATTGATAGACCAGGCAAGCAGAAGTTGCTCTGCGCCATCCATTGGGAGAAAGCGGTGAGAGCGTTGAGGAACGGAAGCCGTCTCGCTGTTTTTGGAGCAAGGTGTGCCGGATGCCAGACAAGTAGCTGGGAGCTCTCCCCATTCTATTCTTCGCGCGAAAGGAAGTTGGAACTGCCGCAACTGTTTGCACAGTGCTCTGTAACAGGAAAACACCCTCAGCCGACAGACTCGGACGGACTGGCCGCGACTGACAAGCCCAGGGCTGCATCCAAAAAATACCGCAAGTTCGCCAACTGACGACTGACGCTCACAAACTGTGTAGATACTTAGAGGTGTGCCTGCAGAATTCCAGAGCAAACTGAAGTCGACATACTCGAGCTCGTCTAAACGTGCTGGAGACGTCTGCTCGTTCTACCATGCATCGAGAACTTCAATAACCACCTCATCCGGTAATAACTAAACTTCACGACCAAGAACAAAATGCACTGCATCGTTGCAGCTGCCCACGTGCCCTGTCACCCACTGCAAAACCGGTTATGTTAATCCGCCGCAGGCACGGTACGTTCCTCTCAAGAGCTTTTCCAGGCCCTAGAAAACCCTCTGTACAGATTTGATACATCAAGGCGTGAAGCTTCAGAACTTGAGAAAAATGCTCCACGAGGTTCGCAGAAACGTAGAGGAGAAATCACCTGGCACTGGCAAAAGAAGGGATCCTCCACACGGCAGCACGGCATTGTGCCAGAGGTTGTGCGAAGCTCAGCTTGGCCCTCGTCTCAGGCTCTTCTTGACGCTTCGTGGCTCGAGTTGTCTCTGTCTCTGGGCCAGAAGGCCCCCAAACCTCCCAGACCTCCCCGAGGCCCCTTCTTTAGAGTCTCCGAGCGGCTTCGCGTACTTGTTCTTGGCCAGGGAGTAGATCAGAGTGCCTCCGCCGCTCCGCTCTGCCACCAGTGCACCCCAAGGGCATCCCTAAGGGGCATCCCTTAGGCCCTAGGCCGCCTAGGCCCTTCCCTGTCCGGCCCTGTCCCTTGCCAGGCCTAGGATGGCAATGCTGCTGCCCAGCACGCCAAGGCCCGTCACCGGATTCCGAAAGACGAAGATGGCAGTGATGATGATCACCACCTGAGATGCGGATATGTGCAGATACGCCTGGATGCCCGGCCCGTCCGCATCTCCTCTCCGTGCTCTGCAGTTCTAGCTCAGCACCCTCAATAGAGCGATAGGGCGCGGATGGGGTAGGAAACTGTTACTTTTTGTGGGAAGCCGACCATGAGCTGACCAACTGGGTCCACCCCAGCACAAGTGACCACATACACCCAACCTACTTCTTCCTTCCACCTGCTTTCCGCTTTGCGGCCCTAGGCCCTAGACAGAGCACAGGTGACGCATCCCCCTTGACCTAACTTCCCTGAGGCTTCCGGCTCGCTTCATGGTGTTGCACACGGCGTGGGACCTGGGGAGCTGTCCCGGAGTGAGAGAGTCTCGTGCAGAGGGAAAGAGGCTCAGCAGAGAAGAATCTACTAGCATCCGACGAAGCCCAAAATCCTCCAAATCGAAAGCCTCTGAGAGTTAATTGAGCCCGGTCACACTGGGTCCAGCTTGCCCAACGCGAGGAACGCTACCTCGTTGTACATATAGTAGTAGAAGCCACCTTGGCAAGGACGGGCCGTGGCTTCATCTGCCGAAACCATGACTTCGGCATCAGAAAACGGGCGTCGCTGAGTTCATCTGCTCTGCCTTGCCAAGCCAAGCCGCTAAGGATCATCCTGGGAGCAAGGACGCTTGGATCCGCACTGGCACACAGCTTCTTCTACGCCAAAGACCCTGCGTGAAACCATGTTCTCGTGGTGTGCGCTGTGGCCTTCTGTCTTCCACTCACTGTAGGGTCAGCTTCTCGAAACAGCTTCAAGTCTGAATAGTGCAAGTCAGTCGAATGTATGCAAAATTGCTGTCAGGCTTCTGCCACATGAAGGACATGCCTCCTGCGGAGTAAGCAATCTTGAAGCCCTTCAGCATGGCCTGAGGTTGCTGCACTTAGCAAGGCCACACATGGCATTCTTGCAGCAAAAACGCAGTGGGCCGAGTGGAACTAAGCAGGTCCCAATGACCAACAAAGAGTGAAAAGAGTGAAGGCTGCACGTTCCAAGGAGCGCTTGGCCCCTCAATGAGGAGGGAAATTGGGATCAGCATGAAGGTCGCCATGATGGTCAGAACCTCAGGTTGCGATGGAGTTTACAGCACTCGCCCTCTGAGTCATCATCAAAGAGCCAACACGCTGTCGGCTATCTCTACAAGGTCATCTGGCTACGAGGCACATTGGTCCACACGATCTCTGGATCAACGCGTACAACGGCAACAGTAGCCCTGATCCAGCAAGTTCCTATAGCCTCTTGGTCAGCCCATGTAGGAACTGCAACTGCAAGAGCACCAGGAGATTTGCGCAGTGTGCTGCATCACTTCATCTGGGTACTCGGCTGCGTAGACATTCGCTGAGTCCATGTTCTCACCTCGTGGCTGTAATGACTTCTGCATTCGAAAACGGCACTCAGCGGCTCAGCCCACGTCTGACCAGCCATTGAGCCCTTTGCCAATGTCGCCCCCGCTCATGACCTGCCGCTACGAAGCGTACGGCTGACATCACGAGTTCGCAGCCGCTTTTCGCACCTTCTTGCTGTAGACTGCACGGGATGCAGATCCCAAGTTCGAGCCCATAGCGGCCCCGAAGCACAGCCTCAGATGCTAAGGTCTCGAGGTTCCTCGCCCAGTCTGGGAGGGCTTCCATCAGCGGAAGACCGAACCCTCCTGCCTCTAACACCTGACCCCGACATCAAAGCACACCAATCTGGAGGAGGCAATCGAAGCAAGTTCCTGGCGTCTTGCTGCGCAAGCTGCCAATTGAAGGACAGCTCCGAAGCGCTTGCCAGGCCAACACCACCGATAATGGGAAGCCTAGGCCGTAGGAATTCAGCATGGTCTCTGTGTGTCTTTCCTTTATCTTTCTCGGTCTGGTGGCATCTCTGCCGACACATCTCTGGCCCTGTATGAGAATGACCACCACGGAAAGCTGGGTGCAGTCAAACCGCAAACCGTGCAGGCCCTAAATACGACAGTCACTGATATTCAATTCGCTAGCCCTCAACCCGACCCTAATCCCTAAATAGCCAAAGTATATTGAGTTGCAACTTTTCGAACCGACATGTCACGCCCACAACCCCGAACCCTGGCAAAGTCCGATAACCTGCTAAGTGATATCGTAGCATCTGAGTTGGTTGGTTCCGTCGCCTCCTACGGAAACGTCCGTGCCAACATGCCCGAGTGCGTGGGTAAAGAGGGCATGGCCTTATGGGATGAAGACACTACGAAGCTTTGCAAACGTGTAAGACGATCCGCAAGTATGAGTACGAACATTAACAATCACTCTTGTTTGCCGTTCTCGGTCCGACTTCCAGCCTTCACGTTCCCATAGCTTGGCACTGCTGGCCAAACGACGAGAAGTTGGCAGGTGCATTTCAGTAGCCAGGACTTGACGGATCGTCGCTCCAGGCGCCAGCAATCCGATTTTTGTTATGTACGAGTAGGGTTTTGCCAGCGGCCAACGACTGGAAGTTTAAATTTCAAGCTTTAAGTTATGAACACTGGGCACTTTAGCAGCGAATGGATAAGTTCATCATTTTTGCTTGTTTGCAAGGCTAACTCGAAGTATACTTATTTGCTTCAATTTAATGCAAAAAAACTGACAATCACACAGCTGTGAGTATGATTGTACTAGGCATTGCCCCAAAACGACCCACAAGGGCAAAAGGCGACTTGCCCAAGTAGGCGCCCTTGAAAGCACAAGGCAACCCATCCATCTAAAATACGAACCACGAAAAACCAATCCCCGAGGTGACACTCCTGCCAGCCGTTTTTGCAACATACAGGGCGAGCGCCCTGTGTCACCCCAACCCCCGCCAAAATCATCCCACTGCAACGCGACGCGTCGATCGCCGAAAGGCACCCGAGACCCACGAAAGGCACCCCAGGCAAAATGAATCCCCCGGTGACGCGTCTGCGGCGTCGAAATGTGAGCATCGTGCAAGGCATTGCTGCAAAAGCCTTTCTGTTGAAGCATCAAACAAGTCTGAAGTACCAAGTAAGTAGACTCCTCGATTTCGCCAACCACAAACCACAACAAGAAAGAGGCATTCCCCACGCATTGTCAAGCGGCGCAGTCGTTGCATTTGCTTGGTTTTGTGCTTTCCACGAAGGTGACACATGCCAAGACCGGGTCGCGGCAAAGTTTTTGCATTTGCTCCGCTCTGCACGTAGACGACATATTCCAGACAGCCTATTCGTCAGTTCCGCAAGTAGACGCCGCCGCAAAAAGTGTTAAAAGGCGCATAGCGCAGGCAGGCGATTCGTCCATTCCGTAAGTAGACGCCGCCGCCAAGATGGTTACAAAACACATCTATTTCAGGCAGCTTACTCGTCAGTTCCGGAAGTAGACGTCGGCGCCGAAAGTGTTATACAAAGCTCATAGCACAGGTGCGCGATTTGTCCGCTCCGCAATTGTCCGTTCCGCAAGTGCCGGTGACGCCGAAGTGGTTACAAAAGACCTACTCTAGATTGATTTTTCGTCAGTTTCGCAAGTAGACGCCGTCACCGGCAGTGTCACAAACACGAAAGTTTACGACCCCCAAGGGTTCAAACCTTATATTTCTCTATAACCCAGTATCTTCTTAGAAAACCTATTCCACTCTGTATTTCTCTTAAATGCAATCTTGCATTTTTTCTACTAAACTTACTCAACTCTATACTTATGTAAAAGCTTCTTTCAACCGTGTATTTCCCTAGAAACCCACTCGACTCTGCATTTTTCAAAAAACCTATTAAAACCTGCATTTCGCTAAACACCTAGAAGCAACTCTGTATTTCTATTTTTCCTCAAAACCTGCTCCATTCTGTGCTTCTTTATGACCGAATCAACTTTGTATTTGCCACAAAAAGTTATTCAACATTACTCAACTCTATATCGTTGTGGAAAAACCTATTCACAACCCGATTGAAGCCCAAACCCGCGTGCCGACTGTTGACTTTCGAGAGCAACTGCATTATTGGGCCTATTTTGCTCTCGCATCACCTCGTTTAATCACATTATAAACCCCATGCACAGACGGCCCGGAGGTGGGTTTTAACACATGCAACGAAATGAGCAAGGATGTCCGCGTATCTTGGCACTCGGGCCCCGTGTGCACATTCCACAAGCACCCGCTCGAGACTTAGGGCCCGCCCCCGATACCATTGGGATCGCAAACAGCTGCTGCACACCGGCTGAAAGTGCTCGTCCAGGGCTTAAGGCTTAGAACTTGAGATGTCCAGTTGAGAGGCTGACCATTTCGTCGGTGAAACACAAATTCATATCAGTAATATGTCACTGCTAAAAGGATTCTATGTTGCTTATTATCTATCGGATGGCGTGGCCGGAAAACGCAGCGGACGGATCAGCCGCGCCGAGTGAATTCAACACTCAACTTGAACTGACAGTACCAGGAATCGTGCCAAAAACTTGCCAAGATAACACAGCAGAAGCCGCAGCTTCCACTGTGTGGTACCGCACATATCTCTGGATCTCGTCCGTGCTGCAAAGCGTCCATTGGCTAGCTGCACGTAAGAGTCGAGTCGCACTGCAGAAACTTTCATCAAACAGACCTGCATGTATGTTCTTCAAATGCAGACAGAGCATGTTCATATCCAAATTTTTGCACATTCAGCACAATGAGATAGCAGCCTGACCCGTGGTGCTCGTGTACACCACGTCTTTGCACAGCAGAGCTCCCGGAGCCGGCGTGCCACAGTTCAGGGCTGACCCCGACAAGTACTAGCACGCCCTGGGTGGTCTCGAGTCAAAAAACTGCGACGTTCCAAGAAAAGTTAACAAAATCGCTTTGATGCGTCAACCTACTTGCAAGGCTGGTTGTCGATGGAGTCCGGCGCCGGCGGTGCCTATCGAGCTCTCTCGCGACGATCTCGGGTTCTTTCCCTAAAGCGGTTCAAAACAATCTCTAAGCTCAGAAATCCTGATCTGCAGCGCCAACCGAAAGCATCGATTCCTTAGTACAGACTTTCAACAAAAACAGCGCTCAGACGAATCCGGAAAGGCTACCCCCGACGAGACCGCCGGGTCGTAATGATGCAGGGGCGGTAGCATTACGGGGGTGAATTAGTGGCGGAGCAAGCTGGCGAAGCCGTTGTTGAAAGTGCTGTTCAAGTAGCTGCGAAGCCGCTACCTTTGTGGCAGTGCCGTATAAAACTAATGGCGGCGCCGTTACAATCTAGCGGAGGCATTACAATCTGGCGGAACCGTTGATCTGGCGGAGTCATTGCAATCTGGCGGAGCCGTTGTTGGAAGTGCCGTTCGACTAGTGGCGGAGCCGTTACCGTTGTGGCGGTGCCGTAAAACTAGTGGCAGCGCCCTTACAATTTAGCGGAGGCGTTACAAACTATCAGAGGCGCCGTAAAACTAGTGGCGGCGCCGTAAAATTAGTGGCGGAGGCGTTACAATCTGGCGGAGCCGTTGATCTGGCGGAGTCATTGCAATCTGGCGGAGCCATTGGGGTGCCGGTACCTTTGTTGCGGTGCCGTAAAACTAGTGGCGGTGCCGCTACAATCTGGCGGAGGCGTTACAATCCAGCAAAAAGCCGTTGTTGGCGGTGCCGTAAAACTAGTGGCGGAGCCGTTACAATCTAGCGGGGGCGTTACAATCTGGCGGGGTCGTTGATCTGGCGTAGTCATTGCAATCTGCTGGAGCCGTTGTTGGAGGTGCGAGGTGCCGTTCAACAAGTGGAGCCGTTACCGTTGTGGCGGTGCATCTAGTGGAGGCGTTACAATCTGGCGGAGCCGTTGATCAAGGCGGAGTCATTGCAATCTGGCGGAGCCGTTGTTGGAAGTGCCGTTCAACTCCTGGCGGAGCCGCTACCTTTGTGGCGGTGCCGTATAAAACTAGTGGCGGCGCCGTTACAATCTAGCGAAGGCGTTACAATCTAGCAAAAAGCCGTTGTTGATGGCGGTGCCGTAAACTAGTAGCGGAGCCGTTACAACAATCTGGCGGGGCCTTTGATCTGGCGTACTCATTGCGATCTGGCGGAGCCGTTGTTGGAGGTGCCGTTCAACTAGTGGCGGAACCGTTACCCTTGTGGCGGTGCCGTAAAACTAGTGGTGGCGCCGTTACATTCTAGCGGAGGCGTTACAATCTGGCAAAGAGCCGTTGTTGGCGGTGCCATAAAACTAGTGGTGGAGCCGTTACAGTCTAGCGGAGGGAGGTGTACAATCTGGCGGAGCCGTTAACGGTGCCATAAAATAATGCCGGAGCCGTTACAATGTGGCGGGGCTGTTAATGCCGGCGCCGGCTATCTTAACTGCGGAGCCGTTACAATCTGGCAGTGCCGTTCCTCTGTAGCAATGCCGTACGACTAGTGGCGGAACCATGACAATTAATCGCCTGGCGGGGCCGTTCCGATTTCGCGGACTAATCTGGCAGAGCCCATAATTTCTGGCGGCACCGAGCAAGTAATGGCGGAGCCGTTACGGCCAAGCCGATATTCTACGGCGGTGCCGTTGTTGGCGGTGCGGGAAAACTAGTGGCGGAGCCGTTGCAATCTGGCAGAGCCGTTCTTTTGTGGCGATGCCGTGAAACTAGTGGCGAGGCCGTTATAATTAAGCTCTTAAACCTGGCTGGCCGGCCGTCTGGGCTGGGATTTGTCGTGCGACCACGATTTCGGAGATCAGATTGGCGAAGTGAGAAATGAGACAGGACAGAGCAGATTGGAAATTAGATTTCCGAGGTTGGTTTTTTTAGATTCTCTCTGCCGGAGGAAATCAGCCGCAGCCAGGAAAGTAAGATATACGAGGTCACAAATCAGATGGGGCAAGGTCAACAAGAAGCCTGGAAAAGTGGCGAGGGTAAAATTTAGATAAGGATGTTAGAGAAAAGACACGATGTTTAAAAAAAGACTGCGAGGTTAAAGAAAAAAAGATATGCCCAATCAATATTTCCGACGACCAGCAATTTCAGACCACTGAAGACATTCTCGTGCGAGGCATAAACTTGACTGATAAATCCTGCTTTGAGGTATTCTTCTGAGTTTGTCGGCGATGTCGAGTAAATCAGTGCTGGAGGTGGCGCTCATGGACCCAGCCCCAGCCCAACGAGCTCATTCGCCGGGCAGCAGGGAAGCGTACACTTGCCAAGGCATCACCTTGGACACGTCTCAAGGCAAATGCCAGCAGCACGTCTGAACACAGGGGTCTACACCCGGGCGTGGGCATCGAGCTTCAATTGACAACGGGCCCACAAACGATATTACGCTGAAAGCTGATGAGAGAGTGTGCAGTGTCGTTTTGACGCATTGGGGCTTAGCCCGCAGGATGTTCGAGTGCCGCCCACGACGGTGCTATCACGGCAAAAGATGCCCAACACTTCGCCGACAACGAGCCAAAGGAACAACACCTCAAAAGGCTTACTTGCGGTGCATTTGAACTACTAGTGACACTCCATGGCAGCAATAACGACCGCTCCGACATGGAGCTTTCCAGCCAAGCCCTCGATGGTTCGATGCCCTAAAAAAGCCCGCGCGTCTCGCCTCGCCCAGGAAGGCGAAGTTCAGGAAGGAGGAGACCACCGGCTCGGAGGCCTCCGGACTCTGGGCTTTCATGAGCCGGGCGCCAGGTTCTGTATGCGATGTCTGCCCCCTACGTGGCGAAAAATCATCGTACTTAATGGCAAAAAAATGCCCGGAACCTGAAGGAGATCACGCTGAAGTGGCCGATTGGCGAAGTATCAATCCAGACACGCGCCTTCACGATGTGGCCAAAGGAGACCGCCCCAGCAAAGAAGGCGATAACCTGAGACCCGGGCTGGTTTAGGGACCTGCTTCGATGATAAGCCTTGGGCTCCTGGCTGCACCGACGTGCGTCGCCAAGTGGCCCAGCCTTTGAGTTGCGGTGTTTGGTGCTTTTTCTGTCACTCTGTGATGGCCTCCTTTCTGGGCACCGCACGCGGAGGGCGCCAGCGTCACGGCTTGGGAGACGGTGAGCTTCGGAGTCTGCAAGGCATGAGCCAGCAACGGGCAGTAAAGCTGGAGACAAATGCGATCTGAGGCCTTGCGGATGCGCAGGATCCTTAGGTGGTGGGAATCCAGGGGATGGTGGGAGAATCAGCGTAGGCCAACAGGCTGGGGCAAGCCTGGTCTCAGCTGAGGCTCCAAAGAGGCACAAAGATCAGCCATCCGAAGGACATCTGCCAAAGTGCGCACGCCCAGGGGTAGGGGTACGAAATCCTTGGTCACCAGAACATCGGACAACTCCCACTGGCCCCAGCTCGCATCAGCTCACATTTCGCCAGAGCTCAATGCTTTCTTGTTGTAGATGTTGTAGCCTAGGGCAAGCGAGGCGGCGAGGCAGAGCGCAAACTGGATAAATGCTGCCCACTTCTCATGCAGCCACAGCCGGGTACGGCATGAAAAAAGCTTCTTGGCTCTGTGCAACGCGCAAGAGGCTACCTTCCGACATGGTCATGACTCATCTGAGGCCGAGGCCAATGTTGAAGGCATACCACAACACGATGTAGATAATCACACCGAACTTGTCCTTACACGGGCACGAGACTGGACGTTGCGGTCAACGCCCACGGGCTCATGGGCTGCAGCTGTACACAGGGCCACAAGACCAGGAAGCCCTTCACAGTCGGCCGTACACGTCCAAGGCACCATGAAGCTCTTCTCCTTCTTGCTCTCTGTCGGCTCCTCTGATACGATTGAGGACATCGACAGACAGGAGCTCACTCCGAAGACATACTGCGATCACAGCTAGGACTTCTGCTCTCACTTGCAGTCTCCACCACCATCGTCACTTTCGTCCTTCTCCAACCCCCTGCTGCTGCCCTTCTACTACTCCTACTACCAGAACTGTCAACTACTACGACGGCGACCACTACGATTGCTGCCACTACCGTCGACGGTTTGCTTGTACGACGAAACTCTGCACGCAGGGCACCTCCGCTGCCGCCTCCGACGCCTCGGAGGCTGCTCGCATGGCGACCTGTGCAATGCCCGCGCGATGTTATACTGGGAGACGGCATGGCAGTATAATTTACACTGTTCGTGTTACCAACGGGAATGAAGAAGCTTGATACGGGTAGCAGCTTGATACTGACTGTGTTAACTGCTAACTCTCGGCCAGTGCTAGCTAAGCTCAGTATGGACATGTCAACCACAATGTCAAAACAAACAATAGCAGAATTCGGACATACTTTCGTGAGCATGAGTACCATGCTCTTGTCCTCTGCGCTACCAACAAAGAAGATGATGATGAGAATGAGGATGATGATGATGATGCTGATGTGATGATATGATGATGATCATGATCGTGATGGTGGTGATGATGGTGATGGTGATGGTCATGGTCATGGTGATGGTGGTCATTGACTGTAACGTGGACGACGGGACGCGAAGACCCAAAACAACAGCCGGAGCACTGCGCAGCCCGCCGCTGCCAAGGCCAAGGAGACCTGAGGTTCACCGGATCACCGCTATGTGCAAAGCACACACACTTCCGTTGTGGCACGGCAGCCGCAAGGACTACACCTAGAGAGGTGTTCCAAAAAAGACGGGCGGAGAACACGGCAGAACATGGATTGGGCTGATTTATCGTTAGCCTTTGGGGCTTCATGCTCCAGACAGCTGAAACTCTCAGCTTTCAGCTTTTCCGCGTGCCTCTCATAACTCAACATTTCCTTGTTGTAGCACAGCACCAGGCACTCCCAGCTCAGCTCATTACTGCATCTGTTGCACGCGCATCATCTGGCACTTTGTCCTCACGACTTCCGACGCAAGCACTCAGCATGTGGGGAACACGGAGAACTCTGCTTATTCCGAGCTGCAACTGCTACATTCAACATTCTGAAGAGCATAGACTGGCAGAGAGAAGAGAGAGAGAGAGAGAGAGATCTTGCACTGTTTTTCCGAAGCGAAGACTTCGGAATCTTGCCCTGATGACAAAGCCTCTGTGGGTGGAGGCTTTTCCCGGAGGACAAGCCGTCGCGTCTGCCAGCTAACGCATGCCAGGCCTGCGGTCGAGAAGACTGGAAGCTTCTGCCGGCGAAGTTTCCGAACCTCGGGTGAATGCGATGAAACTAAGTATGGGAGGACATGCATTTCGACCTGGGCCTTCGATTCAGTCATAGTAATCAGGGACAAAAACCATAGAAAGCCCGGTCTATGGATGCCAAGCGACGAGGAGGTCGGAAGAGGCTCTGCGACGCCCTCATGGGCAAGCGGAAAGAGGATTTCGTGAGGATGTTGGAAGAGTGGGGCCTGACCTTCGAACCACCAGAACTAGCTTCCGGAACTACCCTCCTCGGCTCAAAGTTTGCAGGCTTGGAAACGGTAAATTTCGACGACTCCAGGTTCGGCCCCTGCATCCCACTGACAAGCACGCTGCACAGCCTCGATGCCGGCCGTTGTCCGCGTTCGCGTGGTCGGCGGCACGGCGAAGCTTTGCTCGCCAAGCAAAACGCTTAAGGCGATGGTGAGGAGGAGGATCGTCGTGCCTTTCCAGGTGGCAAATGCGCACAGTCACGGTTTTTTTGATGCGCAGACATGGCTTCTGAACATGTTCAAGGGCTCTTAAAGATGATGCGATAACACTGCGATGACACGGGAGGAAGCTCGTTCATCCGCATGTGTTCCTCGTGTTTGCGGCCGAGCGTCCGCGAAGTGGCCTCAACCTGGGTGAGAAAAGGCAGCAAGAGGAAAAGGACACCGCGCTTCGGCTTCCAGTCAGCCATAATCAGACAGGCTGCATTCTCGGCGCAGCCATGGCCTGCAGCCGCTTTTGGGAAGAGCCTGGAGGGTGAATTTCGGGGCAGATCCACATCGTCCCATGCACTGAAGCTGACTTGCAAGCAGCGTGCGCCTCAAAATCTGGCCCTGCGAAGTGAAACTTTGACAAAAATGCGCTTTTGAGCCAATGGCATGAACGACCCGCGTATGCTTCATGCAGCCCACTGAGCTCAGTAATAACTCAATCGTCATCTGTGTCTCCGGCACAACCCGAGCTGAAGCCCATACCGCAACGTGAATCGAGACCTGCCTGCTGCTAGACAGCCTACGAAATCCTCCAACAAGGCTCCACAGCTTTCCAAAGATGTTTTGCGCCAAGACGCACCATGGGGCCACCTAGTGGCCTAGTGGCCTTGTCTGGAAAGCTTCAAGCTCTGAACGCGACTTGTCACCAGCACCCTGCCGTCAACTACCCTACCTGGTCTCGCAAGTCAGTGCCCGGCAATCCGAGAAACAGCCCTGTAGCCCTGCAATGCCCTGCACACGGTGCAAAGCTTGTTGCCCCACGCATGTTCGGCACGCTTCCTTGGGAGGGGGTCTGGCCAGGATGCGGCGGCGAGCAATTCGGCCATACGCCGTCATCCCAAACCACCAGGGAAGGGCTGCAGGGCAGGGACACAGGGCAGGGATTAGGGAGTGGCAGGGGTTGAAGGGGTGAAGGGCAAAGGGCAGAGAGTCTGCCCCGGGACTAGGTCCCAGGTGAGGCTTCGGGCTCAGGCGCTGCTCACCGGAGGTCTAAGGCAGCACATTTTTCGTGCCTGGAAAGATCGGCTCCAGGTTGCAGCTCCGGGTCTCGAATCTCATTGGGCGTCGGCCCGTAGCTTTGAGAGACTGCAATCTGTGGCCACATGAGACATGAACCAAAATCTGGAGATCAGTGCACCGCGAGGGGAGCAGCCCAAGTTCGTCGAAGTTGCGATGCAAATGACGTTATGAGGCCATCAACCCTGAGATTAAGCATGTCCGAAACTAGAAGACCGGCTGAAGAACACCAGAAGCATCAACGTGAAGCTCACCTGACGCCTCCGGCACGGCAAAACTGGCCGCTCACCACCGCCTCGGGCTTCCTGTGCGCTGCGGCAGCGATACTTCGTCATTTCTTGAGTTCCGCAAAGATGTGCTCGCAGGTGAATCTTTTCTCCTCTGTTCCACCTGTGTCCTGTTATGCTTGCTTTGTGTTCGCTGGCCTTGCGTCCCCCTCGCTGCCTGCTTGTATGAACCGTCCGTGTATCCATCCCATGAAGGCGAACGCAAACACAACGGATGTGTGTGTCTGTGTGACCGTGTTTGTTTGCATCTGTTTGAGATATACACATGCGTGACATCAGCGGGAACCTGTTCAGGTCAGATGTCGACATGGCCTCAAGTGTCTAATGAATAATAGTACAGGTCGGACAGAACTCAGATACATGGAAAAGTTGCTTTTCATGTTCTGGAAACCAGAATCGCCATAAACAAGACCTGACAAAGCATGGCAGGAGCACGGCTGCGCCCTCGGCTGCCGCCCCCCTCGGCTCACTGCCAACAGCACTTGCAACAAACTTCGACGCTGCTCTGCCTGACACATAACAGCTGTCACCGAAGCAGGCCTAGGACAGTCTCTGTCTGCTGGGTCCTGGACGTAGCTGCCCCAGCCGCCTCCCGGTGATGGAACATTTTTAACAAGTCGTAGCATTGTAGCAAGTATGCGCCATGGCCAGCCTCCGCCACCACCACCACCACCGCCTTTCCAGCTGTCACCTCCCCGGCGAACGCATGGCTTGGCAACATGGACTGTTCATCATGTCGACCCGAGCCACAAGTCCAGCGAATGCAGCAGGCCACTGCCGCAGTCCTTGCCCGTCCGAGCCTCCACGGCCACCGCCGCCGCCGCCGCCACGTCCTCCTCAGTGACACAGCTTGACACAGGATCCTCAACTGCAACAGATTGTCAGCTATCCCTGGCCACTTGCCGAGAGAGCTTGATCTGCTATCCGCTGCTTGCTGCGACGCGAATTAAGCTTGACAGTGCATGAAGCGCCTCGGACGCTGCACAACCCTTCAGCATGCAAGAGAAATTCGCTTCATGGTCCTGACCTAAATTGTGCTCTGTAAACCCCTGCTGAGTTCGCAGATCTCGGAAATTCAGTCGTAGACCCCAGCGCCCGCCGCGCTCTTCTCGCGCAGAGCCAGCCTCAGAAAGCTACATGATTGCAGCTGAGCCCGTGGACAGGGCAAGAACTTGACAACCTGGGCCGGGCACCATGTCTCGCAGGTCGGCGGGCACGGGCTGATTGGTGCGCTGCATGACCTGGCAGAGTGACGCTGCTGTCACAGGTTGCGGTATTGGGTCGTGGCCGTGGCCACCTCCATGATGCCTTTCGCTTTGCCGGCATCTGCTCTTCTATCCAGGAAAGTGACCTGAGTTCGCAAGGTTGGAAGGCTCCGATGTGGCACATCATGATATCAGCCTACCAAAACGAACTTGGATAGCAACTGAAACACCACATCGGTCTAAGAGCCCGACGGCAAAGCCTTTGCAGCCAGCACGGCCAGTGCGGCCAATCCGGTGCACGTAGTCCTGCAGGGCGCGACGACACACTAACGCTGACGGCAAGCCACCTGGGCTTCTACTGTAAACGAGGTCTTCTAAACGAGTCCTCTGTGTTGTTTGCGGCATCATAATTGACCACTAGGCCAACCTCAACGGACGCGGCTTGGTGCACGGTCTTCTACTTTCCGCCTGCAGGCTCTGCCCGGCAGACCCTTTCTCCCTCTCTCCTATGCAAGAGTGGGTGCAGCTCTCCTGACGTCCTTGGTCCTCTCAGACTAAACGTAAATATTAAAGGCACGGGCATTTTCAGAATGCTTGTCATTCTCACCATACAATCGCAGAGTCGTAAGTTTAGTTACAGTACTTCTACTGTAAGGGCATTTTGAGAGCCAGGCCCCCTTGATGTCAAGCCCTCTCGCTGCCACGTCAGTCGCCACGAGGACCTTGTGCAGCTGGAGGGATAAGCCCTGAACGTCTCGAGATCCTTTGAAAGCTGCACCAGAGATGTGATCAAGGTTGATTTGCTGAGCTGAGAACAGCTCTGCAACTACGCAATCAGGAGTCTGTGCACATCCCCAGACAGGCAGGTCTTTTTGCCGGACGTGAAAACAAAAACTTTCGCCTTTTCCAAAAGACCGAAGGCAGGGCAGGCAGGGACCTTCAGTTTTCCGGATTTCAAGCCGTTCAACGCTTCGTCTCGCTGGCGTTGATCCTGCGCGTTCTCATACGAATCACCAGTCTAGGGGATGGTTTGGGCGGTTTGGGGTTTCAAGAGCGCGGCCAGGCCATGGCTGGAAAGAAATCTAATGACGGATGCGGACTTGTCACGACTTTCTTCGCCTCTAAGTTGCCCCCCTCTATTCCACAACAAGCCGCATCAAGCCCAAAATGCAAACTTTGTACCATCTGCAGCCAATTGATCGTCACATGACGACATGCAAGACTCATGATCCACCCATTCTCACCACGAAGCTCCTTGTCGCCGTGGATCGAGGAACACCTGGCACCCGGTCCCAGTGGGGTGAGGGACTGGCAGTGAGATGTGCATCGGCTCCTCATGGTGACTTTTGATGAGTTATGACCACTCCCGATCTCGCCACCGCCATCTGCGCAAGTGGTTGCTAGCCGAATGTCTTGACAACTTCGCTGCCCAGTGGCAGAACAATGCTCGAGGACATGCAGATTTTAAACCTGCACTTCAGCTGAGAAAGAAGGCCGGGCGAACGGGACTCCCGCTCTGTAGAGGCTGTTGGAGAGCCTGGGCCGGCGCGAAGCTCTCCGCGTGCAGAGCTCCCAACAAGCCCGAGCCGGAGGCCGCTCGCACTCGCGCTTCGTGCCGGCAAAGACCAAGGCCTGGCCGCTCTCCGCTCTCCGCGCTGGGGCTCAGGGGCTCAGAGTCAGAGGGGGGAAGAGGAAGGCCGGGTTCATGAGCTCCCCTTGACTTCTGCTTCGTGAAGCTGATGGGTGCAATGAAGGAGCTGGCCTTCCCCTGGCCATACCGGTCCATGAGCCCGGCCTGTTGCGAGACACTCGCACTCTTTTGCGCCTATGTGCCCTTCTGTGTCCTTGGGTACCTGGTGAGCCTGGGTCTTATTAGTTCCGATAGACCCTGCAGGTACTACCCTAGCCCAACTTGAACTCTTATTCGTAGAAGCATTACCTCGAAACCTGTGGCAGGCATTGTTCATTCAAGACATGAATGACACGAGTGCACCAGGCCAGCACAGCCAATCACCTCAAAACCTGTTCAGCCTACACGCCTCGTTGAGGAGGTCTACGATCGCTCTCTCCTCAAGCGAAAGGCACGTGCCGTTTGTACACACACAGAAAACAGAGCGTCCTGACACTCGTCGGAAAGAACTGGACAACTGTTCACTTGGGATGACATGTAACTTTCATGCAACGTCTGCTGCAATCTGCCGCAGGTGTGGACGAAAACACTGTGGCAAGCAAGCTGCCTTGCTGTATCCATCGACGACCTTGACCTGCTGGATGATGTCCTCCGAAACATATTCCAAAAGAGCAGAGTCGATGCGAACAGTTTATGCACGTGCACTGTGTCAGTGATTGATTCGCAGCGACTTCAAACGGGGCAAAAGGCTCCAAAATCACGGAAGTGTCAACATTTGCGAACACATGCGCAAACATGACGAGACAGAGCAGGCAATTTTGGCAAGAAAGAGTGAGCAAAGAAGTAGACAAGAAGATCGTGAAGTAGCTAAGCAGTTAATATAAGAAAATGCGCTGGTTCACGCGAAACAACGTCACTGCAAGTGACGTCTCTTTCAGAGGTGACATGGCGTTTTGATTGGCAGAATAATGCGCAGTAAACAGCAAAAGGCCTCTGCACGCGAGGGCAAGCATCTCTGCCAGTTCCAACGACTTGGGAACATGTTAAGTTCCATACTTCCTGCCTTCATGCGCCTGGAATGCGGCCTGCTTGTTGTTTCTTCCAGCCTTACATACTCTGTTCCCAGCATCTGAATTGTTTGTACATTCGAGTAACATGCAGGAACATTGCAAAAGTAATGAGGATACTCGCGCAGAAGTAGCAACTAGTGCCCTACCCGCAAAAGTGGTGAGGATACCCGCGCAGAAGTAGCAACTAGTGCCCTACACATTGACATGTTGGATGAGGTCTCCCGCAAGTTCAAGCTCCTACAGGCCGTGGAAACATTCCATCATTGTCGTGAGAGTCGTGAGTCGGCAAGGGTATTCACTCGAAGTGGCAGGAATGCCAGAAAGGACTTTGTGCGCATACAGTACCATCGTATTGCCTTGTTCCAGACCTGGATGACTGAAATCAAGTTTGCAAGGTTCATCCTGCACCAGCGGACGATCTCCAAGCTCCCTGACGAGAAGAGTGCAATCTTGAAGACACACGTTGTTGACTCGACTTGGAGCAGCGCCGTCAAGAAGATCCCATGTGCTGGTAACCCTGTTCAACACAGCTTTCAAAGACGATGACAAAGACGATGACGAGGTCCTGATTGCCCTTCAGTTCATCACGATTCCCGATCATGACCTGCAACGCTGCGCGTCTGTCTCCCGACAGGAGCGTGCTGGAGAGCCAGCCTTGTAGGGGTTGTACAGGATGTCTGCAGCCAGATTTCTAACCTGACAAGGCGTGGCGAGGAAAGTGGTCTGTGCTGGTCTCTGCCACGTGCCCGGAAGTGTCAGCAGCCCTGCCGTGCCCCTTCGGCGCCTCTCTTGGCCAGGTTGCCGTGAAGAACATGGTGTGGCGATTCCGCGGAATCCTTTCAGATTCACGAATCGAATCTTTCAAAGAGAGCTGAGCTCCCACCGCACAACGGATCACCTACACCAAGAGCGCTGACTGCTGTCCTCGCCAGGATCTTCCTAATCTGAGGTTCGAAACCTCAGAGGATCAGGGAAAGCAAATCTTACTCGCCACAAAGTGTCTGCGTCGTTGAAAACTGGACCCAGTAACGTTCTAAAGAGAATCACTGCAAGCTTCAACCCACCGGCGTGAAGCCTTTTCGCCCTCAGCCTGCGATGACCAACTGCCATGTCTGTTTGAACCTACTAGCACATACTTGGTAGCACCTCCTCCAACTCAACCCACAGGGCTGCGGCCCATGTCCAGCATTCGGTCCGCTTCGTCAAGAACGAGGCACATGACCTCGCTGTGCCCAGTCATGTCGCCCCGGGGCGTGTCGAGACAAGAAAAGAATACGACCCACACTCCGAAAGCGCGCATGCCACAAGCTCCTGGCGCCGTCCAGTCGAACCTGGCCGCCCTCCAGGAAGTCGTTGAGCCGACCCGGACACCTTGTTCCGTATTCTTTTTCAGGCTGGGCTTCACAGAAGAATGGCCTCGAAGTCGAAAGCCCGATAACTACCGTCAACCATCGCTTGTCACGGAGCCGTGTTGGCAAACTCGGATCTTTCACATGTCGCAAGTTCGGCACCTGCTTGGCATGGGCTTGTATGCATGTGCAAGGAGATGTCGCAAAAACCATGACATGGATTCGGATCTCAATGCATTGGCTGGTGTTTTCGTGATCAACGTGGCGAGCATCTGAACCAAGCAGTATCATTCTGTCATCGTAGCCCTTTAGGTGCCTCTGACATCCCTTTCTCCCAGCTTCTCCGTTGCCATCCCAAACCGTGCAGGTGGCCGAAACTCGCTCTCAGGACAGAGCGCGACGATGGTGTGGACTCCATAGCGGTATCTGAGTTTCGAGGTTTGCACGAGGTTGGCAGGGCGTGCTGTCGAACTGTCATAGGACCAGACATGGCAATGTTCAGCAGAGCTCGAAGGACATGCTTTCAACGGGTTGGTCTGTCTGAGTCAGAAGCTTTCTGATCTGGTCCTGCTTTGGCGAGCCACCATACATGGCTACCTCGGATTCATTGCCGTGTCTGCGGTAGTCGCAAGAAGCCGCAAACTGTCGATCAACCCCTCGTCCAATCCCTCGTCCGGGCTCCAAGCGACGTTGAAGTTGATGCACTTGCCAAAGCGATCGGCCTAGCCGCGTGGTGGGAACTCGGACTAGCAGCCTAGCATGCCCAAGCTCCATGCCGCGGAAAACTGCGAGGCCCTCAAGCGGCCTCCTGCTCGGTCTGCTGCGCCAGCTCACGCGTCGGCGACCTCGGCTGAAGCCCCGAAACCTTCCGACACCTCCAAGCTTGGAGCCACAGGTGACGGTCCTCCGCTGAGGCAGTGGCATGACCAGCAAACCCGGCCCGTATCTGTCCGGATTGTGTCCTGTCCAATGTCGGATGCCGACAGCACTCGTACAGGCGGTGATACGGGAGCTGTGTTTACAATGTGCCAGTCCTACATTCCCAGCGTGGAGTATGCTTTGGATGACTTCAGGATTAAGTGGCAAAGGGCATGTAAGTGATTTGCAGGAGAGCTGTCCTCTTCTAATCCTTGGGTGCTTGCAAGCAGCACGAAACCATGGTGCGCACCCGCAGATCTCCGCACTTGCATCTAAAATTAACACCCGACTCACTAGGCTTTTCTGCTTTGCCCTGACGGCATCATGCTGGAGGCAACCCATCAATTAATCCAGATCTGTGACTGGATGTCAGGTTTGGCAGCGCTGCGCGCCTTCCAGATAGTTTCTAGCCTTTCCCCGTGTTGTGATAGGTCTGCTGGATGGCTGCACAGACTGTATTGAAAACCTTGCCCGCGAACTGGCTGCTGCATCAACGTGTAGATGCATCCAAGCTTCATCTCGCAGATTGCTGGCAAAAGGAACGCCAACGTTTTGCCGCTACCTGTCAAAAGGGTGCTCAGAGATTGGGGCAGCTGCTCTTTGATTTGTCTTTGCCCCAATGCCTAGTGACTTTGGCGTTTCATAAGAAGCTTCCAAGCGGCCTGTGGCTGCAATGCCAATAACGTCCTGCAAGATTTCTGCAAGCTGATGGAAGATCCCGGACCCTCCTACCGCAGCCGCTCCTTGCCCTCCAAAGCCAGTGGCCAGGTGTAGGCCTGGCCAGGGTGCCAGGGTGCTGCCCGTAGCAACTTGTCGGTGGGACTCTGTCAGCCGAGGCCTGGATTTGCGAAGGCGAGGGAAAGCCGGCTCGCCTGCACGCTAAGCCGCTAGGCATCGAATTGGCCTTACTAGCCTGCAAGCACTGCAAGCTTTCAACCCGCTCTGTGGAACCATTTGCACGCACTGCACGCTAGGCATCGAATTGGCCGTATACTAGCCTGCAAGCTTTCAACCCGCTCTGTGGATTTGCTCCGTGTATCTCTTGCAGGAGTGCCCTTGCCATGAAACGACCAGTCCCGAGCTTGCCTGAACTCCTGCTGGATCTCGCGAGGGAACCTGCTAGGAATAAAATTCAGAAGCGCAGGATGCGCATCTCGGAGCGTACGACTCGAAAAAGTGCCTGCTGGTCCACTGCAAACCCCTGTTCGGTGTAAGAGCATGCTGTATGCTAGCTGGACGAGCTCTGAATACAGACCTTGCACAACGCTTCGACCATCTTGGAACCCGTACTCAACCCCTCGAAGACATTCAAGGTACTCCAGCGTGACAACCCAGACCCCCGCAACCGCGCAAGTCGCTCGCTCCCCCCTGCGACTGGGCTTCCCGGCTCTCGCACCTCCTCGAAGGACTGAACCTTCACGGGAGGCACAGACCGGTCGTCCTGAGAAAGCAGGAACCTTTGACACGCCGCCGCGAGAAAAAAAAAAAAGTTTTTATAGGTAGCATAGGAACATGAACATGTGGAGCATTCGAGGAAGGCTGCATCATCAGGCGTGCAAACGTCGGAGGTGTTGTCTGAAAGATGCACTCGATTCCTGTTTCAGATTCGCATTGCCTGAGAACTGTGGCACTGTAGGATCCCCCACCGGACCACGGACAGAGATCTCGCTGTCGTCCACGCAGTGACCGCTGCCGTCACCCCGGCCTGTGGGCCAGGAACGACTTCCCAAAATCTTTAAGGGAGGCACGTCCAGTGCTTTGGCGGGACAGCCTACTATTCTGACTATCTTGTGCACTCCTAAGTCAAATCATTGACAGAGTTGGCCCGATTTAACTTTCCGCTCGCAGAGCACCTGCAGCCTCACAGGCTTCTCGTATGGTCAATCCGTTGTGGCCGTAGCCGTTGCTGGACCTGCATTTCTTAGCAGCACATCTCATTCGTTTTTGACTCTGCACCAGGCGAACACCAGCAGAAACCCTGAAAATCGCGGCTCTTCAGGTCCCAGAGCTGCGAAGAGAAAGGCACAGAGCCGGGAAGCCGAGACCCGCACGCGTACGGCAGAGCCTTCGACAAGCGAAAACTCAACTCTGCAGACCCCTGCGGCCCATGATCTGTCAGACCTGGTACCTGGATTCATAGCTGCCGACTGTCGCATAGGATCGCACGGAAGCTGCTAAAGAACGGATGATCCCCATGAACATCGGCCAAGGCCAAGGCTGCGGAAGCGTATGCGCCGCCGCCGTAGGAGTTGCCTTAGACGCAAATCGGGCGGAGTTGATCAAGATGGCCGACATTGGCCGACAGCATGCGGCGCGAAATCCCACCTCTGAAGTCTTTCCGCAGCGTCTGTAATCTTCTGCACTCTTCCAAGCACACAAAGCATCTTCCTCAGGCATGCGCTCCAACTCCCCATCTTGCCACAGCGGCGCAAACGCACACCTCCAGGTGTTAAGCAGGTAGCAACAGGCGTACAGCTTCTGGAGAAAAGCCCCCTACACTCTTTCGCCTGAACTCACCATAATGATAAATTAACATCATCATCATCATCATCCTCGTCGTCGTCATTTTTCGTGATCATCATCGACACCTCCGCCACTACCACAGGAACAGGAACGGTCGGATACAGTCAACCTTGAGTTCTTGGTTGAGGGTGCAGAGTCACACTGCGCAGCACCTTGCGACCCGCAGCCACGTCTGAGTCGCCTCAGAGAACCGAAGGCTTTTGCTAGTCGCAGAAATTTGAAGGAGGCGTTCGCTTTCTGCCATCTCAGAATGCCAAGGCGAGGTGCCCGTCAGTTGCCGTGCCAAACTCTGCAGGGGCTCTGGACTCAACTACGCTAGTTTGAGCCAGACGTCCCGGCACGTTACAGAGCTCGGCACTTTAGGAATGTAATCAAAACCCTTTGGATTTGCGCCGGTTCGTTCGCGGTGCGATTGGATGGCAGCTCCGTGTTCTAGCAGACAGGATATGAGGAGTGGAGGTAAGCAATCGGAGCGCGAGATGCGGGTTCCAACATGCTGCGAGAAAGATTTTAGTTCGACGATCCGCACTGTATCTTCTCACCTGAGCGGACTGACGGCACAGCTCCAGCAGAACGGCTTATACATCTCCGATTTAGGCTGAAACACACTCACCGCAGCGCAACTCAACTCATGTTTTCGCAAAGCACGACGCAGGTTGCTCTCAGCCAGCCCGACGCTTGGCCCTCACAATCCTGGCACTGGGCGATTTTTGGCTGCAATGAGCTCCCAGCTGATGTACAGTGAGTTGAAAAGTGCTCATGCTAGCGCCATGGGTGGCACCTACCACAACTTTTCTCCACAGCTCAGCAGAGAAGTCCTTCGGACGTTCGCGCCACGAGAGAGAGAGAGAGGGAGCTTCACAGCGGCTGCAGTATGCAGATGCGATCAAGACGAAGCGAGCGACCAAGTGCCTTGATAGGGTTTCCCAGAGAGGCGGATTTGACAAGGAATCTCTGTGCGGGGTATTGTTGGAAGGTTGCCAGTGGAAGATGATGTCCTGCACCATTCCACTGAGCCTGGACCGAAACTGAGCACGCCAGCCGAGTGGATCGTGGAGTGCACGTGGGGGCCGATATGTGAAACTACTTGCAGTACAACTTCTTGAAGAAAGGCTGATGAATGAAACAAAGCCTCCAAGACCCAGGAAAGTATGATTTATCCAAGTGCCCCCATTTCCGGCACGGCACTCACGGGGTCACCGTCAACCCTTTCTTGAGCGCCGCGATAGTCGCGGGCCCCGTTCGGCAGCAGCCCCCGATACCTGGACACAGAAAGTTTCCAGATGGCTGAAACCAGGCAGGCGTCGGGAAGCGACGAGGACCGGCAGGTGCTTCCACTAGATGCCAGCTGTACATTCCACTGCTTTCTTTTCCCTAGATGCCAGCTGTAGGGGCGAACGAGCTGCAATTGGCGCCAAGCTTGAGCCACTTGCGCGCCAGCTCCACATACCTGCCGACTTCGGACACAGGTCGACTGCAAGGATGGCCCGAATCCGTCAAGGGACTGTTCGTCAGCTGTGGCTGAGCCCGTCTCCCAGGCATGAGTTGTACCATTCCTCGGATGTCTGGAAATAGTGTTCGTGCCTTGGGGATGAGGGCAAAATGGACTTGGACCAGAAATAATCTTACCAACTGACAAAAGCCAAGTTCTTCAAAAAGACAGAGACATCGCAGATGCTGCTATTCTACAGCCCCACGCCCACCTCGCACAGAATTCCTGTAGATGCATCCTACTAATTACTACAGTGCCTACAGACTGGCTTCTCTACTGTCTCCAACGTTGGCACATGGGTTCCCCATCTGGACTGAAGTCAAAGGCTCCAAACCTCGCCGGCATTGGGGTACACGACCACACCTGTCATTAGCAGTCTTCATGCTTCCGGCAAGGATCGTATCAGTGCAATGTCGGCCAGCACAAACTTTTGTCCTACCGAGCATCAATCCCTGATGGGAATGCGAAGCTTCTGACAATAAGAGTTCCTGTGTAAGCTATACACATAACATCTGGAAAGCCGGCGGCCGCTGCAAGGCAAGCCATGAACAACAAAAGTGGGAGAACATCCTGCAGACAGTGATGGAAATCAGATCCTGCACCAATCGTTTGTTACAGGTGCGAGAAGGTATCAGACACGTACACATCTCCCTAGAGTTGACCCGCCCCGAACAGCTCGAACAGCTCCACGCGAGCTTGATCCGTGGAAATAACACTCTTTACTCCATCTCTGCCGAAAGCTTCGCATCCTCTAATTGCCATGGGAGCTGCTCTTTTCGGCGGGCAACGATTGCCGGCAGATTTGGACGAGACCGGCGACGAAGTCGGGATGCGAGCAGTTCACGCCTGCTCCTGGATTTTCAGGGCAGCTGCTTCTGCGTCATTACCAGACCCAGTTGCTACGGCAGGAAACCCACCGGCTTCTGCAACATATCGAAGCCTGAGACATTAATTCTCCAAGGCTCCAACCACCCAGTCGCATTTGGCCACCGCAGCGATGCAGTCTGCGAAGGCATCGCCCGAGCAAACTTCAATGTCGGATTTGCAGGAGAAGGTGACCCAACCAGGATGCTCCAACTCCTTACGAGCCGGGAGCCGGGAGTAGAAGTTGGAAGAAACGAGCTGCCAGCTCAATCTTTAGTTCGCAGGGGCAGGCCGGGACATGCACGAGTGCTGCAGCTACGCCTCGAGGAAAGCAAGGGAGACGAAGAATGCCTCCAAGTCGCGTTTAGCAGGCGAACGAGAGCTCGGGCTTCCAAAAGGCTGGGCCTTGGCTTTGGCAAGCACCCTCACGGATTACAAGACGTGGATGCCCTGGATTGTTAATGCTCGTCACCAGCTCCCTGTGTTAGGATTCGCCTTGGGTTGGCATTGGTGGGCAGCCTTTCGGGGCCATGCGAGGCTTGTATTGAATCAGCCGGGAATTAGGAATGGTGGAATTCAAGCGCTCGGGCGCGGGCTTGCAAAGCCTTCAAAGGTTGTCGGGACCTGGACTGCAACCATCCATTCATTCAACAAAGACTTCACCAGAGGACCCGAAGATAGCCTTCTGCCTCTTCGGATGTGATTCCATCTGGTAAAGCTGTTCGGAGGTGTTTCAGTGTTTCAGCTACAGCTTCAATTGCGGATTCACCGGCAGCCAAAGCTGGATGCCGCAGCACTGGACCGCACATCCACAACGGCAACTGCATGGGCTTCCATAACTGACCACTGATGCGCAGGTTACATGAGCGGCACGTCCAGCGAGGCCATGGTAGAGCTTAGAGTCAGCCAACAGGACTCGAGTGCAAGCGGACCCATGCCAAGTATGAAAACTATTTGCTCTTGACCATCTTGAAACCATCTTCAATCAAGGCACACCGTCTCGCATGCGAGGATGTCACAACCTGCTTCGACCAAGGCCTGGGCACGGTGGATGTGACAATCTGCGGGTGAGTGCTTGCGACGGACTTGCTCAAAATGCCTAATCTTGCTTTGGGAGCTGAAGTGCAAATGTAGAGGCGGACTGTACAGAGGCATGCAAAGAACACAAGCTTGCCAAACACCCGTCTGACTGGCTAAAGTGGAGTTTCTAAGGTTGCAAAGGTATCCATGTTCGGAGGGCTGCAGGGGCTCGTATCACGGAGCCTTCCCGCTTTGCGGGGGATGTCAAAAGAGGAATCCTGTCGTTGGAGTCCTGTAAGCAAAAGCGTGGCATCAGAGGTCCTATCTGTAGCCGCTCGGTGTCGGTGTCTTGCTCTGACACCTTTGGTCTTGCCTCTGTTTGCTGACTGTCTTGAAAAGGGACATACCAGCCACAAGCTGAGAGCCTGTGACTCTGGATCGATGGATCATCCAGTCTGCAAGCATGCTTGCAGCTGCAGGAGCGTACAGTTCGTCCGAGCCAAGGTGGCGGTCAAGGCAAGGGGTGCACGTTAAACGCGCATGAACATGTGGAGAAACGTCTCCAACACCTCTGCAAGATGCGGCGTAGGACACACTACTTACTACTACACAGAGCAGCTGCCTGAGCTGAGCATGGTCGGCATCCGACACATTTTTCATCTAGGTCAGTTGTCGATTGCGCAAAGATAACAAGCTGATCTGCTTTCTGGTACTCATGGCAAAGCAGCCCAATTTCACCCGTTTGACCACCAGATGCACGACACCCACGCGCTCGCTGGTCATGGCCTTCTGTGCCGGCTCGAGTACGTTCTCACAGAGCTGAGGGAAGCGCTTGCCGATGCCCGGAAGGCCCTTACACAGCCAGGCTGCCAAGTCGACTTTCAAGTCTGCCCAGAGAGAGCGGATCCTTGTGATGGGGCCTCGGCCAGCGCCTCCTTCAGATCTGCGAGAACGTATTCGAGCAGATGTCGGTACAGACGGCCATGACCCGCGCACGTGGGTGTCGTGCATCTCGTGGTCATTTGCAAACGGGCGATGTTGGGTTGCTCTGCCATGAGCACCAGAAAGCAGATCACCTTAGCTGACAGAGTTGGCTCGTCGTAATCCTGCAACATATCGGGGTCGCTCCTGGGCTGTCTCCTCCACGGCGCCCAACGAGCTTCGAAGTACCCGCCTGATGTCTGCCTCGGACTCCGAGTCCATCTGGGTAAAATCTGGGTCAGTGCATCCAGCTGAATGGGTGCCACGTGCAGAGGACTCTCTAACTGAGTCTCAGCTAATGCTTGGGCATCTAGATGCGGCTGAGACGGCATGTCCAGCGCAGGATTCGGACTGTCTGAGCTTTTGGACATGGCACCAGCAACGTGCAGCTTCAGGTGTCTGCGAAGCGAGTACTTGTGACAACTGCTTCTCCGGACTGGTCATGCTCGCATCTGGTGCCTTGTGACAACTGCTTCTAAGTGTTTCTGGGTGTCCACGGAAGCCAGCCTACAGCCCTGAAGTGCACTGCTCTGAAATAACCTATCACTGTACGGGTCGCCTTAACAATGCCATTTATTGTGTTTTCCGTGGCTCCAGACTTAGCGGGGGCTTTGATCTGTGCCCGCTTGTGAGAATTCGACAATGCCCCATCATGCTAATCAGTGTGACATTGCAGTTCCCCTACTCCCCGTGATTCGGACCGGCCTTGGCTCGGGGCCGGTGCCAGGCAAGCAGACTCGTTTCATCCATCCCTGTTTCCAGTTGAGACACGGTGAGCATACTGTCCCTTCTAGTTGATCCCTAACGGCGCGAACATGCTTGTGGTTTGTACACTACTCGCAGGAGCTAGCAACCTGCACTTGGCCATGTGTGACCGCCGCAGCAGAAGAAGCAGGATGGAGCCGGAGCAAAAACGAACATATAAAGAGCCTGGGAAGTCGCCGGTGTACTCGGCCCCGTTGTGCAGCCTTAGGTGCAACATTTGCGCATGATGACCGGGTTGTGCCTTGGTGCGGCGGGGAAGCTTTCCTGAGACCTCGGCGAGGCGCCGTAGCTGCCCACACTGCCCGCTACCAGTGCCCCCGGAGGCGCTGTCTCGCCTCGCTTTTCAGTTTAGGTGAATGCTTCCTGCATCCGCCAGCCCTGATGCCTTACCAGCAGAACACAAAGTCCAAGGTTTCGAGTTTGAGGCTTCTTGTGAATTAGCCTGCTTGCAAGACGAGCCTGTCAGGAAATAAAGCTCGCAGGCCGACTAAGCCACGACCCCACCTCAATCGAACCAACTGGCGGCCCAGTGTCGCGCTAAGTCGACAGACCGTTTCACTGCCTTGAGTGCCTGCCGCACGCAAACACTGGTGTCAGCACGAAAGGCAGCACCGCAGCTGCAGCCTCCTCCTCGTCCATCCCGAGCTCGCGAAAGCCATCGAAGTGTGCCTGGCACTTTCCCCTTGCACAAAAACATTTTCTGCTCGGCCGAGATGCACTCGTGGGCCCGGGCGGCCTGGTAGGAAGCAGTGATGGCCACCGCGGCGCCTTCTGCAGCTAGCTAGGTTCTATACCCGGGCATAACTCGGCCCTACCACAAAAGCAACAACACAGGAACGGAACCATTAGGATCATTAGGGGCAACATACTCGTCTGCAGTGTATCAGTTCTCAAGCCTCTGCACTTCTGAGTGAGGCCCGTGCCAGCATCATAGTAATCTCTGTGCGCCTGTTTGATGACCTGGCACCAGCAAGACCACACAGAAGCAGCCCCTGTGTCAGTGAAGCTCTCCGCAGCACTCACAGAAATCATCTTCATCAGTGCTCCTACAAATGCGAGCACAAAAACTGGAGAGCAAAGAACACAGGCCTCAGCATAAGCAAGAAAACTTTCCAAACGAAAAGGGCAAAACGCTAATACAATATGTGACCGTATGTGCGTGTGCGTAAACCAAACGGACAAATCGAAAGACTGATAGAGAGAGAGAGAGAGCCATGGCGCTCTGTGCCTGAAAGAGAGTGCAACTCTCCGAGGATCCTGCCGTCGGGTTCCTCACCAGGCAGGAAGCAGACCACAGGGAGTGGTCGATGCTTTCGCCAAGCCTCGGCGAAAAACGCGCACAGCCATTTGGCGTCAAGCCCCGTGAAGCCAAATGCAGGCCAGGCGACGCCTCGACGTGCGTGGCAAGACCACCTGGGAATCGAGGATGCTTCGAACCTTCACTGCCTTTCAGACTGCAGAATGCTTTCAATCTGTAGATCTGCCCGTGAAAGTGAAGAATCTTTACGTTCCTTCCTGAGCAATAAGAAAATTGGCCGTCCAAGGGGCCATCGAGAATGAGCACTTGACTCTTGCCGCGACAGGTCGCGAGTGGGTCTTTCAACGATTTGCGTGCCCGTTTCCAATCCGGCGCCGGCTCCGGCGGCGGAGTCTCTGCCATGGCAATAGCTGCAGCAGCTGCAGTACTATTTAATGAAGTCACCTTTCCCAAAGCAAGCTCGGCAAACCTAAATAAACCTCACCGCAGCATGCTGACTGCACCAATTGGGCCAGCTTTGTTTGGCTTTCACCTCCCTCCTCCGAGACGGCTCTGAGGTGTGCGCAGGTAGACCACATCACTTCAAGAAGATGCGAGTCCGAGCTCTGTGCCTGCGTCCCGGCGGTGGGCCGCCGGGGTTGGGCTGCGCCTCAAAAGGATGGCCAAGGTGGCCATGGAGCCAAGCCCGTGGCGAAAGCCGCAAGCCGTCTGCGAGGCTGGCCGAGTCTTTTTGGGCGCCCTGCGAAGAGGTTTCCGCCGGCAGCCTGTGGGAAGGCTACTCCGGAATTCCATTGCAAGGCCCGTTAAAACATCCACGAAGCCTGCTAGCTGGCAAGACATCCCACTAAACGCCCTTCCGGCCCGAACTGAAGATTGCCGGAGCCTGTGGAGCAGCGCCGAAGCCACCTGCACCTGTCCCGGCTCAAGCAGCAGGTGCCGGAGTGGCTTTAGGTCGAACTGAGAGGTGCGGACCGGACTCCCGAGGGTACGAGGCCTGGAGCTGGTCCGAAACCGCCGAAGGCACCGGCAGCCCCAGCCTGGGGTTTCGGGCAAAAAAAACCCTCGGGTGGACGTCGTGAAAAGGGCGCGGATGTCAGACTTTAAAACGTCTCCACACCGTACCGACGGCTCCAACATCTTGCCGCATGTTGCGACCTGGAGCTCCAAGGCTCTGGCCGCCGGTTGGCCAAACCCTGCACAGGGGAACTCTGAAGGTATTTGGGCATCCGGCTCCAACGCCTCCTAGACTCATCCAGACTCAGTCCCTCCCACCTGCGCCGGGTGGTGGAAAGCCTTGCGGAGCACCTGGGCTTGCACGGCACTGCACTCAACATCAGGTTCGGTGCAAACGGTGCCGTCTCGGGGTGAGGTCCAGTTGCCAATGTTCGACGCCTCAGAAACTGAGAACCTGCACAGGCCTGCAACACTCCCCAGGCTGTCGAGTTTTCTGGCGAGTCAGAACTTGAAACCGTCTCATTTCCACTAAATTGGCCCCGGGGCCAGCACCACCAAAAGGTGAGCCACCAAAACCAGGATTTGGACCTGTGCAGCGTGGGCCCTGCTTTACAAACAGCGCCAGCCGAAATGGAGATGAGACCCATTGCGAACGGCAAAAGGCCTGCAGCTGGCTGTCCAAACATTTCTGCAGATCCTCGCACCGCACAGCGGATGAAACCTTTGAGATCCATCCTGGCTAAAAGAGGTTCCCTGTGCCTTGCGACTGTGGCGGGCCCTGGCCGAACATGAAGGCGTTGCCTAGCGAAGAAGTCGGCTTTGAGCTTCGGGGCTTTTATGGGCTCTGCTTCGCTCTGCTCTGATCGAGGATGGAATCATCTTCTGCAGGTTGAGACGGTGTGCTGCAAGATTCCGATCCCCCCTTGGGCGTCGGTTGGGGCGCCGGCCACCAGGACTGGGCTGCGGCTGCGGCTGACCGAAAATGGACCCACCTGCGGCTTGCAGCCGGTTCCCGATTCCCAGCTCTCAGGCACCCAACACTGCCTCCCCCGCAGGGTGCGCTCTGCGGTGCCGGTGTCGGCGCCCCGAATTGGAACATGCCGCCGGTGGAAGCGGCACCTCTTCACGAAAGCACTGCAGAGTCCGCACAGCATCATACACAGCGGAGAGCGGAGCACACGGTCCTGGAGCCGGTGCTCCGAAGATGTTGCTACCTCCTGTGCGATCCGAGACGCGATGAGGCTGTGCATAGTCGAGGCCTTTAGAGCCGGATTCTAGGATTTCTAGGTGTCGAGGGAAGACGAAAGCTGTTGCCAACACCAGCAAATCATCTCCAAATGACAACTGATTACGATGTCTCTTCTCGACTCTCCAGCTGTGGTGGCTTCCGTGCTACTTGGCCGCTCACAGGCTCACAACCCCATACAACCCCCAACAGACCAGCACACCTGCACCGGAGGATTGGCCGAAAACACCGCCACCGCCACCTCCTTCCAAACTTCGCAAGCTGTGCTGCTTTGCTTTGTCTGTCTGCCCTCTGCATAAAAACGCATACTCAGAACTCCTGGCCGGCCTTTCAAGCTCTACAGCTGCTATAAGCTCCTCTAGCCTCTAGCTGCTCTAGCTGAATGTCCTCCAGATGCACCGAAGGCCCCAGCACCGCCAGCACCACTCCCGAAAATGTTGCCACCAGCTTGGCCGAAGAGGTTCCCGGCCCCCGCAGAGCTGGCGGCACCCTGGGCCGGGTTGAAGATCCCACCAGTTGTCCCACCGAAGATGCCGCCTCCCTGAGAGCCGGCACTGGCGCCAAAGAGGCCTCCTGCTGAAACTGCCGGCTGAGCTGGCTGCGCCGGCTGTGCAGGTTGGGCTGGCTGGCCGAAGATATTGGCTCCTGCGCTCGGAGCTCCAAAAATACCTCCCGCACTGGCTGCCGGCGCACCAAACAGGCCAGGACTAGTCGATGCGCTCCCCGTCGGTGCTGTGAAGATGCCTAGGCCACTTCCTGAAGCGCCGCCGAAGATGCTGCCAGAACTCGTGCTCGTGGCGGGCTGGGCTGCACCGAAAATGCCACCTGAACTTGCTGCCTGGACTGCACCGAAGATACTGCCGGAACTTGGGCTGCCCGTCGGCCGGGTCGTGCTGGCACCGAACAGGCTTCCGGAATTTGGACTGCTTGCCGGTTGTGAGCCGAAGATGCTGCCAGAACTCGGGGTGGCAGTTGCTTGAAGTGCACCGAAAATGCTGCCGGAGCTTTGGCAGCCCGCTGGCTGCGTGGAAGCACTTGGCGGCGCTGCACCGAAAATGTTGCTGCTTGAAGTGTCGGCTGGAGCTCCGAAGATGCTGCCTGCACTGGGACTGCTTGCTGGCTGGGTAGCACCGAAGATACCACTTGTTGAACTTGAACTTCCAGGTTCAGAGCCAAAGATGCTGCTGCCAGAACTCGCAGCACCAAAGATATTACCAATGGAGCCTGGTGTAGCGCCAAAGATGTTGGAGCTTGAACTCGGTGCACTCGGCGAGCTTTGCGAGATGCTTGCAAGAGCATTTCCTGATGTTGCTTCGGCTCCGAATATACTCCCACCTGAACCTGCGATGCGTGTTTTGACACTGACCGTCACTGACCCCAAGCTACAGAACACCAAAGAACGACTGTACAACTACGCCGTGACTGGGTGTGGTCGGCCTCCGCTGGAAGCGATGCCAGCGCTCGAACTTGTTGGCGGCACGTCCGCTGCGGGCGCTGCCCCGAACTGAAAGATGCTGGTGGCCGAAGTCGCCGCCGCCGAGGGTGCCGAGGGTGCCGCGGGTGCCGAAGCTGCGCCAGAAGACGAACTGGCACCACCGAAGATGTTGGTCGCTGGTGCCGTCGAAGCAGCGCTACCCGCGTTGGCACCGAACATGAAGATGCCACCGGAGCTCGGCAGCGCCGCCTCTGAAGCGGAGCCGCTGGCGCCTCCGAAAATGCTTCCAGAGCTGCTGGGGGCAGAATCGAAGATGCTGGCCGCAGGCTTCGCAAGCAGCCCCTCGGAAGCAGGTTTCGCAGCGCTGAAAAGACCTTCGGTCAGTGTGTGACACAGTCTTCGAACGCGAAAAAGGCTTTCTGACCTGATACAGGGTGGCCACCCCATTGGGCAATACCCGGCCTGAAAGATCCGTTCCTGTGGAGCTGGAGCTCGGTGCACTATCGAAGAGGCCGGTTCCTGCGCAGGGTGACAATCAAGCACTTGGGGATAAACTTCTACAGGTGGAAATTACATCCTGCCTGCAAAAAGGCCTCCAGACGAAGCACCGCCTGTAGCACCAAAGATCCCTCCTGTAGAAGAAGCACCTCCATTGGGAGCGGCGCGGCGCTGTGCAGAAGCGATGGAACGATGTCGTAAGGAACAGATCAAATCTACCAACCGACCCTCGTACTAGCAGCGTCATGCTTGCCTTCGTGCTTGGATGTCTCCTTGGCCTGCAGAAACCAACTGGTGTGCAACACGGGGCATCGGCGACCTCATCTGTGAACAGTCTTCACAAGGAATGGATGCAGGACCTCATCGTCGTCGAAGGCGTTGTCTTTGAAGCATGCTCCATCCTGCGAGTTCCGAAATAGCTCATGTCACTTGAAGTACGGCTGCGCACGCGACGCAAAGCGTTCCGGAACGTCTGAAAGGTTGTTGGCACAGAATCACACAACCTTACCTTCATTCAAGAAAAGCATGATCGATGTATCGACATGAATATGTCGAGCAAGTGAATAAGTTCTGTCTTGGCATCTCTCATCTGGTGTGCTTCCTCGTCCGCATTGTCATCCTCCTCTCCTCGGGTGGCCCACATCACCTGCTCACACACGGGCCCTGACTTATGGGGCGTTCATGTTTTCAGGATGTGAGAACATCACCGCACAGTCAGCTTTGATGAGCTCCAGTGCAGGAGGCGTAATGCACCATGACGCGACATGCTACAATTCCTACCGTGAAGTATCGAGATTCCAGCGCTTGCCTTGGGATCCAACTCATAGGTGCGGCACACCTCGAAACAGCCAGAAAGTTGAGCATGCACCCAACATTCACATGAGCGTGGGGCGATATTCAAAGGAACGAAAGCGGACATTGGTAGAGTGGTATCGGTTTTGGGATTAGGTATCGGTTCTCCACAAAATCGGCTTCTTTACCTATATGGGTCTCCATGATGTATAGAGGGTTAAAGATTTTGAGTAAGGCGGGAAGGAACGGACGAGAAGGCACGTGCCCTTGCTGAGCCGCTCTGACTGTGACATGGCTTTGACAGTTCCAAGTTCTTCAGCATGGTTAAGTACACAAACTGGTATGTGACGACTGCTGGCACATGTTCTGTTGGCTTCAGTACGGCTGGGTACAGAAACGGCAATGGGTCGATTTGGCCGAACACCCGAATCGAAGTGGTATCGGTTTGGTATCAAACTGGGTATAATCTGGAACACACATTCACACATGATTTCTGCGGCTCGACTTCTTCTGACTGGTTCTTGTACACAGCCAGTACGAAGAAAGCCGTGCCCATACCAAACGTGTAGCTCAACATACTGAAACAATCAGTGAACACCAAAAGGGAGCAAACAAGCATAGACATCTTGCACTCGTTCAATGGGGTATCGGTTTTGGGATTAGGTATCGGCTACCCACGAAAATCATCATTGTCCTCCTGTGCACTGACACAAGAGGCCGTGATAACGCCTGTCGCTCACATGCTCTTTGGTCAGAAACTGAAAAAGCCCCGGCCTTTGCATACAGGTGTGCCAGTGGAGTTCCATTTGCCTGGCTCTGACCAAAAAAACTCAACTGCCCACGGTGCATTTGATGTATGTCTGAGTGGCCTTGTATTTGGCAATGAAGTCCGGCACCTTCGACAAGAGCTTCCTGGCACGGACTCTGGGCCAGTGAGCGTAAGCTGCAAGATGCTGCAACGGCCGGGCCGGGCTTGCGGATTTTTGCGGCGGTAGACTGCTTCGATGTTCACCTTCCACAACGTCTCCGCATCCTTGACCTCGATGGCACCCTCCGCGTCCTCGCCGTCCTTGCCCTTCCTTGAGGCCGAAGCCTTCGAAGCCTTTGATTCGGCTTCCGAGCCTTGGGAATCTTCCTCGGAGTCCTCCCCGTCGGAATCCTTTGCGCTCGGCCCGCGCGTAGAAGCCGAGGGCCTCGAGCCCTGCTGGCTGCTTTCTCGAAAGGGCTCCTTGCTGTGGCCTGGGCGGCACCGGAAAGACAATGAGGCTTTGGCAAGCTGGGCAGCAGTGAGGTAAGCCGCCCGCCGGACTTCGGCTTTGCAAACAGCGATCCTGGGCTGTGCGAGCGGTTACGCAGGGTACGTTGCGAGGACCCCATGCCGAATATTGCCCGATCCAACCCTGAAGCTAACACATTTCACGAAGTTAAACCACAGCTCCGAACGTATTGTCACAAACCCAGACTCTGAACGCCCTCCGTCCTGAGTGAAGACTCGCAAGCAGAAATAAGCAGAAGAGGCATCGTCCAACATGCCGACAATGCCACACCCTCAAGGACCTCCGTGTTCTTGAAGATTCGTATCTACGATAGAGCATACTCATACTGCTCATACTCATGCTCATGCAGTCTAGGGTCGGCCGATCGTGTCGGGCTTCGGTGGCGCAAGCAACCTGTCATTCGGAGCAAAAGGTGCTGTGACAGCATCGGGCATGGGGCATGGGCGACATGATCTGAGACAGGCAGCGTCAGGACACGTATCGACACGTATCACACAATACTCGCCTGATGCTGAGACAGAGCACACAAGTTTCTGGATGATTCTCAGAGCCCCGAAATCAAGGGCTGGAATGTACCGACATCTACCGAAGAGCAAAAGCGCGCATAGCATGGCGGCTTCGAGTGCCATGAGCCAGACCGCTGGCGCTTTGCCGCGACAACTGGCCACTCCCTGCAAGGAGGGCTGCGATGTGAACCCTCGAGTCTCCAGCAGTCTCGCGATATCCCTCTTCGGCTCGTATCTTGTCAGATCCCCGGAAGTTACCTAGCTTCCCGAGGTTGCTGAGCTAGGCTTTAGATCTGACTGGCTGTCCATAACTTTGCGAGAGCGCTTGACGCGCTGGAGCCACTGGAGCGGGCCTCACCCGCTTTGCTCGGCCCTCCTGCCAAGGTCTCGAAACTTCCGGCAGGACTTGCAGACAAAGCACCCGTTTCAGGAAGCCAAGAGCCAAGAGCCATGCAGCTGGAAAACCCAAAGAGAGCTGAGGCCACGGCTCCACCTCCACCTGCCAAGGTCAGAAGTGTTCTGAAGCTTGCGGGGAATCCTTTCTGTCGGTGGCACAAAACTCGGGCAGGTACTGTGGAAGACGTCGGCGAGGCCCAGCGACTTCAACGGCCGCGCTAGCCTGGAAGCGGTTGTTGCAGGCGCAGACAACTTCTCGAAAAGTCCAATGGTCCTTGGAGCTTACAGCGGCAGTTTAAGTGTGCTAGTCCACAGACAATCTAAGCCTTCATGCTCCGGAGCATCGGGTAGTCGCTAGTCCCAACACACAAGGTCGATTCCGACAGGACAAAGCATGCAAAACAAGCATCATGCCAGAGGAACCAGGACTCACCCGGCAGAGGCGTCCATTGCTGCCTCAGACGAACCCGCAGTTTTGAGGGGGCTCTTGAACGACTCCATGATGCGTAAGGGCCGAATCTTCGGTGCTTCAACTTTAGTGCTCCAACCCCTTCACACTGTTTTGTCACGAGCTGCGCTAAAGAGCGGTAAGGATCATTTGTCAAACGACAATGAAACCTAGAAAAGGTGCGCGGCCGACCCCCCGAAGCAACANACGAGCTGCGCTAAAGAGCGGTAAGGATCATTTGTCAAACGACAATGAAACCTAGAAAAGGTGCGCGGCCGACCCCCCGAAGCAACATGCCCAGAGAAAGCAAAGGAGCGGCAGCCACGGCCCCCCGGACATGCGCGAAAAGAGGCCAGCGCACCAAACGGCTCTAGCCACAGCCTTCCTGGCTGTCCACGCAATAAGGGTCAATACCCATAAACAGCCCACTGGCATCCAGTTGCGGTCGCCGCGCAGCCAATGCCAGTAGACCCCCGTGGTGGCGCACAGGGGCGGAAGGAGGGCTAGGCCGAAACTCCGTGACCAGGGGAGTCGCACTATCGAACAGGGGTCTGCTGTCTAGTGCTCCAACCCCTTCACACTGTTTTGTCACGAGCTGCGCTAAAGAGCGGTAAGGATCATTTGTCAAACGACAATGAAACCTAGAAAAGGTGCGCGGCCGACCCCCCGAAGCAACATGCCCAGAGAAAGCAAAGGAGCGGCAGCCACGCCCCCCGGACATGCGCGAAAAGAGGCCAGCGCACCAAACGGTTCTAGCCACAGCCTTCCTGGCTGTCCCCGCAATAAGGGTCAATACCCATAAACAGCCCACTGGCATCCACTCCACCCTCTCGGCGCAGCTAAGTAGCCGGCTCAAGAGCAGAGTGAGGAAGGCAGATGGTATTGGACACGGGTGGGCGGGGGGGGCTCAAGATCCAAATCAAGAGCTCAGATGGTCTGGAAATCTGGCCTGGCTTTCAACGCCAAAGCGTGAATTTGCCGAAGCTTGCCCTGTGGCAGCTGAAGCTCAGAGAGCTGAGCGAGGCCATCGCACAAATATATGCGTGCCGTACGTACGGCCGTCCATCGTCCTTTGAGACACACGCTAGGAAGGTTATTCGACCTCCGAAATTCATGCGTGGCCCCTCCTCGCCGAAGCGAGTACCAACGATAGGGCGCTTGGATCCCCAGCTTGTGCAGCAGATCATTCAGCCGCTTCCTCTGAAGTCCGGGGGAGACGTGAGACAAGAGGTCACCAGGTTGCTTGTGTCTGCAGAAGTTAGCCACGGATGTTCCTACGAACATATCATCAATGGTGAGTGACTCCACTGCCCCTTGCCGTTGGCCACTTTTACTCATNTGAGACAAGAGGTCACCAGGTTGCTTGTGTCTGCAGAAGTTAGCCACGGATGTTCCTACGAACATATCATCAATGGTGAGTGACTCCACTGCCCCTTGCCGTTGGCCACTTTTACTCATGGGCAAGGTCCATGTCCCCTTTCCACGGGAAAGCACAAAGTCACCTGCTTTAGCAGAGAACAACTCTCCGGACCGCGCGAATGTGTGGAAGCCCAGAACGAACANGCTTCGAACGCCAACTGGGCGAGGGCATAAATCAAAGCAACCGTGAATGGGGGTGCTCTGGCAGGAAGTTCCGAACGACCCCAGGCCGCGTGAAGGCGCCAGCTTGAAATCAGATGAGGCTTGACCGATGGTATGAAGTGCCCCAGGCCGCTGAGGTCACTGGCATATGCTTTTGGGTCACCATCTTCCCACAGCTCTTCAATGAAACATGACACCTCCCGATCAAGAGAAAAGAAGCTAGTAGGGTAAGGTTTTGAGTGAGACAAAAGAAGTGAGAAAACGTGAAACAGCAACAAGGTACCTACTCTCCGTCTTAGGGGCAACGACTTGTGACCTTAGGGCCCCTAACGCTTTGCGCTCCGCTTTTCTCTCCTCCTTTGTGCGCTTT